>VXBW01005695.1:1809240-1955070 GCA_013400375.1 Thinocorus orbignyianus | reverse complement strand
TTTTTTAAAGGGGGAGGGAGGAGAGCGCGGCCACGTTACACCCCTCCCTTCCTGCAAATCCCCGCTTGCACCGCAAACAACCTGCCTTCCCCATTGCATCCGAGGGAGATAGCAACAGCAACATCATCACGGCAAGCCGGATGGGAGAGCCGAGGGGAGGCTGCTGCTGAGAGAGGAAGGCACACAGGCACACGCCGACCAGCTCGATGTTGCCAAAGCGGTAGGAGCCGCACGAAAAATAAGCCATGCTGCCCCGTGTGTCTGGCGCATTGTGCTCCATCCCAGCCTTTTAGGAGGAAGAAGAGAATTATCTGCTCCGATTTTTTTTTCCTTCCCCCTGCCAGCGAGAGTGCGACAGACTTGCGATGGTTGAATGTCAATGCCTGTGAGAGAGAACAACAGTCAGAGGAGGAGGAGGACAGAAGGGGAGGAAAATGAAGGTGGGGACGGTGGTGGAGAGAAAGAAGGAGCCTCGTCCAATGCATCAAAAGGAGGTCCCTGCGATTGCTGATAGAGCCCTGGCTGCCTCGCCATCCACAATGGTCTGTACAAGCTGCCAATGCGTTTGATGACGTTCCTGTTTTGTGAAAGGAGGAAAGGAAACGTGACCATGTAAGATCCACGTTTCCCCGGTCAATTACATGCGAAGAATAGATACGATTTNAGGTTTTGTGAGGGTTTTTTTTTTTTTTTTTTTTTTTTTTGGTCCAGGATGGTAACAGCTTAGGGAATAATACAGCCGCCTTCCCTCACCAATTTCGCTTTGAATTTTTTTTTGGTGTGGTCCAGACAGCTGCTGGAATAGAGAAGGTCAGAATATATAAAGATATATAAAATATATATGATATATTATATATATATTATATATATATAAATATATTTGTCTCAGTACACCTGGGATCAAGCTCATTGAATACTAATTATTTCTTTCAGGACTTTTAATATTTACAATGAAATCTTTTAAAGGCAACGGTAGAATCTGAATCCACCTGGGAGTACAGTGTTGGAAACGTAGGGTGTTTTCCCACAAACAATGTGAAGGTCTTTTTTTTTTTTTTTTTTTTTTCAAAGAGGCAATTTTGATAATAACAGCAGCTACCAATTTTGCATTTTGATATCCAGACCAGCTGCTATTTTGTCTGGGTGCACACCGGGTCTCATGCGCTCGGGGTTTATTTTTTAATTGAAAAAAAAATTATTAAAAAAACAACAAACAAAAACAGAAGAAAAAGGAAAATTACTTGAGATGCCAAATACTGTCGAGAGAACCATATTCTCCCTCCTCCCCACACCCACCGGAGACGTGGACCCTTCTTTTTTACAGGCTTAGGAGTTGGCGAGAGCCGAGCGGGGGCTTTCTGCCGAGCCCGCCGCCCGCGCCCCCGGACCCTCGGGCGTGGAAGATCCATTTCCTCCTCCCGTTGATTTCCAAACAAACTTGTGGAGAGGAGGGGGGCTGGGGGGTGCGTGTGAGAATCCCCCAGGAGCAAAGAGCCGGGGTGGGGTTTTTTTGTGGATTTTTTTTATTTTTATTTTTAATTGTCATCCTCGACGGATTCCAGCGGGGGATACATCATCCCCTCGCCCTCCGGCTCTGCTTTTGTCCTTTCCCCGCCGGCCAGCGCAGCCTTCCGCGCCCCCTCCNCCGGGAGCCGAGGAGTGGGGCAGCCCCGCCGGGGAGCCGCCCGCATCCCTGCCCAGCAGCACCTCCTCGGATGACTTCGGCAAGGGCAAGGCCGAGGACCGCTACTCGCTGGGCAGCAGCGTCGACAGCGGCATCCGCACCCCGCTCTGCAGGATCTGCTTCCAGGGGCCCGAGCAGGTGAGCCCGCCGAGGGCAGGGGGAGCTGGGGCGAGGGGCAGGGGGAAGCAACCTCTGAGAGATGTGAGAGCGATGCTCCAGCCTGCAGAAACCGGGGCCTGATGCTGGCGGGGGGTCTCCGCCTTGCCTGGAACAGGACTCCAAACCCAGAGGGGGCACTGCCCTCTGCCCAGGCCCTGGGCTCCAGGGTATTGCTCCTTGGCAGTGTTTCCTAGGGAAATGTGGGGCGGGGAATCTGGTCTGCCCCTCTCTGGTCGCCCCTCTCCTTCATGGAGCAGAGAGCATCTTGGCTTGAGGAGGCTTTCTTGTCGCCTTGTGGGTAGTCGGTTGTGATGATGCCAGAAGTGATGCAAAGGACATGTTTAATATGCTGCTTGCTTTTAAAAATACAACTTGCGTCTGTATAAACACGTGGCAGGAGGCAGCCCCACCTCAGCAGCGGTTCCCAGGGGATGGCTAGTAGGAGCTCTGCAGGTTTGCCATTGCTCCTGTGCTCCCAGTTGCACAAGCTGGAGGAGCAAACCTGCTGGTTACAATTGTACCTGCTGAAGATGCAGCCTTGAGATGCTCCTTGGTAGGGGTTAAGGTTGGACCAGTTGGAAGTTTCACTCCACTACAAAGGAGAACGAAACAAATGCGACCTCACTGGAACATAAGGTGCCACCCTGGGGCATTATTCTTCCTGTTTAACGAAAATTAAAAGCAGTTCATGTATTTTCAGGCTGGCAACTTCCTTACAGGAATACACACAGCAGCATTTGTACCTAGCATGCCACAGCTGCAGGTGGCCAAGGAAAGCTTTTGTGGGTTCAAGCCTGGATATGCAGATGACCTTTATTACTCAGGACAGTCCTGTTACCTGTGATAATAAGGGGTCCTTGAGCAGGAAACTGTTGTGAGGTTCGACTTCGTTGATGCCTGTTTCCATTTTCGGCACAGATCCTGGAGTGTTGAACTCTTGGGCTAAACAGGTTTTGCCCCATGTCTTCTTTCCCATTTATGGATCTACATGCTCTGCTGAGGAAAGCCACTGTTCATCTGAGAGTGGCCACTCTCTGGCACATGTCCTGCCTGTCCCAAGGATAGTACCCACATCTGTAACGCAGCGATCATGCTTCCCCTTTTATCTGTCCAGGAAGGTGGAGAATTAGGCTCCCATTCTTCTGCCACCAACTCATCCAACTCTCCACAGTCCTGCTGGATGTGTCATACCAAGTGTCCCGTAGATCACAGCTCAGTGCTCTATGGTTTGTAGCCTTCTCTTATGGTTTATTCAGCTGACTGATAGCTGTGAGACACAATTTTCACCATAGGCTTTTAGATGGAGGTGGGGAAAATTGTTCCTTTTTTGGAGATGTTTTATGCCTTCCTCACTTGACTGTCTCCTCCCTGTCTCTTTTAAAAGTTGGATGCCATGCAGCTCCCTGCTTGGGAATTTGCATTATTCCACATTTGTAGTACTCTTCCCTGGCTTGCCATTCTGCCTGTGTACACGATACATAGTGCCTGTGAGATTGGTTTATGTGTCTGAGCAAATAGAACCTAAGCAGAATTAAAATAGAGGTAACTCAGTTCCTTGGAGAACATTAATGCTTGAAAATAATTGGATGCTAATTTTCACACTGAAAACCTGTGTAGGTTGCATTGTAAAAGTGAGACTATTTGCTGACCATCTGCCAGCCTACCTGAGTGAGAGGCTGAGCAGACGTGACTGGCATCTGATAGAGTTTTTAATAGGATTTTTTCTTTTTTGCTTCTCACAGTTTCTGACCAGTATAATAAGACACTTACATCTGGATTCTGCCACTCATCCTTGAGCAGTACCTTATTCTGCAAATAATTTTTTTCTTCACCAGCATGTCTTGAGGAGTGTCTGAAACCCTTTGCCCTGCAGCAGCAGGGGTTTTAAAGCATGGCCAGATCCTGACACAGCTTCCCAGAAGTAGAGTTCAGAGTCACTGAGAGCTGAATCAGTGCAGCCGATGTCAAGACCTGGAGTTTGGTTTATTTGGCCCTTATGTCAATAAAATTCCAGCAGGGCTAAATCTCAAATTCCTTGTTCTTTTTTATTATGGCAGTTATTCCTGGTTTAGCTTTTATTTCTCATTTGTTTTCTAACTCAACAGCTGGGTGAGGACCCTTCACGGTTTGGAACCTCACAACTATAAAAGTCATAGATGCACATTATGCTATACTTACCCCTGCCAAGATCATAATGAAAATTTATCCACGTGGAAACAAAATGTAATTGCTCGTTCTTTACTGTGCAGATTAATAACAATGACAGATATAAACAGTGTTTTATTTACCTATCAAAAATATATGAAACTGCTGCAGCTGTGGGCAAATTTTCATGGCTGCATCACAGCACCAAGAACAAAAGCCTTCATTAGAAATGGACTATTAGGTGCTCTAAACTTATTTACCCAGATAAAATGACAGTGAGTCTCCAAAAGATGTTTTAATCCTGTTTTTGATTTAAAAAAAATACAAGAGCCAAAAAGGTTTCTTACTAATCTAGCTTCACAAGCAGGTTTTATTTAATATCTAACGCAAAACAAAATCAGTAGGGATTTTTACTTTAAATTTATGATTGCCCAACACCCATGTTACTTCAGGCTACTGAGTTGCTTATATCTTAAGTGCCTTGTGTTTGTTTGTGGCTCTTACAGTTAGCTGATTCTTTCATTTAGAAATGTGCTGAGGACTGTAGGAAGGAGTAAAGCTTATTACTGTGAAACTGTTCTGTTCCTTGCACGTTGCTCGAAACCAGTGATGCAGATGAAAAAGAGTAGACCTGATGGCCAGGTGATCACAGCATCCAGGCTCTTGTTTTGAGGGCATGAAGAACAAGCTCTGTTCAGGTCTGACAGATGAAAGAAGCCACTGCTTTCATTGAAAGTGAGGGCTTAACATTGTGAAAGCTGATGGGCTGAACTCTGAGCTTGGTAGTGGCATTGCCTTTTGGGAGCTTGCTCGGTATTTTCTATGGTTTCACTGAGTGAGTGTCCTGCAGCATTGTGTCAGCTAATTCTGAGACCCTGGATTGAATGGCAAAGCTCTGGGGAGAAAGTTAAAAAGAAAGATGCTGGAATATTGTTATTCTGTTTTGGTTAATGCTCTGTGTTTGCAGAATTTTTTCTGCTTTCCTGGATCTCTGGCAATGTTCTGCAAGAGAAAGAAACTAAGATGAGCTCCTTTCTTACAAATGTTTCATGGTGCTTGGTATGGATCCAAGTTGAAAGCAAGTCATGGAGAGGAGCAGGAAAAGACACGAGTGAAAAGTCCCGTCACATTAGCAGATAAACTGCCCATGTCTCAAGGAGTTAGCAGTATGATGGAGTTTAGAGTTGGTGCTTGCTGTGCTGAAAACAAATAGAAAAGCATTCTTAAATGAAACTGAGATCATTTGGAAATCAGTGTGTCTCAAGGTTTGCTTGTTAAATTGTCAGTTAGAGTGTTCATACATCTTTTCTTACCTGTCAGTTTCTGTCTGCATTTCTCTATTTCTCTGTTCCGGGGAAAAGTACTGTGAAGATGGAGATTTGAAAAGTCAGTGCAGATAAGATTGGTTGGCTAAGGAGGATCAGAGAGAACAGACTGTGGACTCTTTTGCCTGCAGGCTGCTAGCTTGGACTTAGCTCTGTATTCAATAGAAATGTTTGAAAATAGACTATTCTTCTCACTAAAGTCCCCTCCAGACTCTAGGGACACCAACTCATTATTATGAGAACAAGAAGACCTTCAAGGAAATAGGAAGGGAAAACAATTTATAATGGATATTAGGACATGCATTTCCATGTGGTGTGTCATTAGGCTGTGGAGCTCCATGTTGCAGGGTGTTAGCAGGACAAAGAACTTGCCTAAGTTTAATAAAGGACTGTAAAGCCATGTGGTCATTAAAGAAATCTAGAGTCATCACAATTAATGATAATGCTTCTGAGAGTAAAAATCATGCTTCGGGTCTGAAGCCAATGTAGAAATCAGGGTATCACTGAAGAGGAGCAGAGCTCTGGGGCTGGTCTGCAGCCTTGCAGCTCACCAGCCCCTTGTGCACAGCCAGTGAGATCTCCCACTTCAGGGGCATGCCTGGATGTCATGCACAGGTAATGTAATGTCTTCAGCATGTAGGTACCTGCCATGCTCAGGACCTGTCCAGAGCTGAGGTAGCCCTAAATTACTCCCTCTGGATTAACACACCATTCTTGGGGCCCCTGTGTAGGATCAGTGGATGGTTAGTACTATTGAATGGCTGGTCATTAGCCATGCATGGCTTGAAATAACAAGGCAGAATCTCAGCCCCATTCCTGTTACAGAAAAAGATGAAAGCTGTCATTAACTTCCTGCCTGGTATAGTGTCTGTAGAGAAGGCATTAAGCAAGCAAGGAAATATTGCCACTCTACAGGTTGGTCTCTCAGCAGCACAGAGGAATGGAGAAAGTCTCTGGGATGCTTAATTTCTGATTTACAATGTCGTAAAATAGAGCAGAATCAGGTACTTCTTTTCAAGAGTGAGACAAAGAAGAAAAGAGGTAGCCTGTGGCAGAATTCAGGGCACAAGTGTGATAACAAATGAGTTGTAGAAGAAGCAACTGTACAACCAGCATCACAAGCATCTCCAAAGCCAGGGAAACTCAGGAAGGAGAATGCTGGTGCTTGGTGGGGTCAGCCCAAACCAGTCAGACCATCAGGACACTGTTTTCAAACATGTTGAACCACGTAACAATGGCCTAGGTGTCTCAGAGGGTGTTTCTCAATGGTCCGTGTCCTTTTCATAGGTGTGTTTCCACAGGATTAATTTAACTTGATGTTAATTGGAAAACAGCCAATCCTGCTAAAGTGGAAGACTAAGAGATGCTGGGGTGCAGACCTTTAAATTTCAATCTGTATGTTGTAGTTTATGGTGGAAAGGAAAGGAAGATGCTTCCTGTGACATTCAGTCCACCTCTCTACCTTCCCATCTTTGAGTCTTAACATCTCTATAGCTAACTCTCCTGTTTGACCTATCTCAGCATCAACTATACTGTTCAGGCAGAACATTTTTGGCTTCGGCAAAAGCTTTGCTTGAGCCATCAACTGAATGGAGCCCAGGAAGTCATCTATTTTAGATTTAGACTCTATTGCCACAGAGTTGATTGGCAAAGTTCCCATTAACTTCAGCAGCAAAAGGGTAGGCATCTAGTAGCAGGGACTTGACCCCTGTATTTCAATAATGTTGTGCACACAGTGGGGTTTCTATAAATAATAGTGAAGGCCACTAATCCTGTTGACTTTTAACTGCTTCAGGAGACAGGGTTTTCACCTTTTGTGCCTCTGAAACTCTGAGGCCTGACCCATTTATTTCAGTGCCACTAGCTAGCCCGAGGAGCAGTTTTTCTTTTCTTCCACTTTTCACCATATAAAACGCTTCATGAAGGAACTTGTCTGTGTTTGTCTCTCTGTTTCTTAAATATACATTTCAGTCCATGATTAACAGTGGCTGATGTCAGTTAGTGACAGAACAAGCAATGCAAAAGCATGTAGCTCCATTGTTTGCGTCTGTAGAGTCACTGTTATTTCCACAAAGGCAAGACTTGCTTTTGGAAGGGCTCAGTTCGTACAAAACTGAATTGCATTCAGGTTGTCGTTCAAGCAAAAATTCATTCCCAGCGAGGGCCGCCTCCGTGGCAGCCTTTTGCTCACGTTGGTATTTTTCCATTCGAGGTTGACTCAGTCCAGAAGTCAAAAATATGGTAGTGCCAAAAATTTGTGATGCTGTGTGTTCTATGTGTCTGCTGCACGTGTTTTCATCACTCCTAGGCCTAGAGTAAGATAGTAAGATAGACTCCATAACCATAGAATCATAAAATGGTTAGAGTTGGAAGGGACCTTAGAGATCATTGAGTTCCAACCTTCCTGCCATGGGCAGGGACACCTCCCACTAGACCAGGTTATATATAATTGTTAATGTATTGTTGTTATTGGTCCATGTCTGTGGCCACCCCAACCCTTTTATTAACTGATTGCTAAAGGAATAAAGCCATATGATGGTGTTCGCTGTTAGAGTTTATGCTCACCAGCCCTCCTGTACACCTGTTGGCTGATTTCAGCCACATTTGGCAGACAGTGGAGATCTGAAAGGCATTAAATTTCTTCAAGTTTCATGAAAACTAGCTGGATGAAGAAGAGGAAACCTCAAAATGCCCTGTTGTGGGAGAAATTATAGCATTGGCTGTGATATACACTGTAGAGTCAATGTAGAACAGAGTATCTGGAGCAAAAGCTTTAACAGGAACGTGTATCCCATTAGACACAAAAGAGCCCCAACATGATGTGGTTTCCATGGGAAACCAGTCAAATAATACTCGCGAAATATCTTGTTAACTTTTTATCTTTCTCCTTTTCCTTTGTTAATCAGGCTCACTTGCCTGAAATGAATTGCTTGATGCTGAAGACTTTCTTAGCTTCCCCTGTCTTTTCGTAACCAACCTTTTAACCTTTTCTGATTTATCACTGGTTACAGTAGAACAGATTACATTGTTGGCAGTGGAGAGTGATGACTTTCTTCTGGTGAGGAAAAAACCAGCAAGATCTGGAAACCTATGTAGATAATGAACAGGCTGTCCCCATGCCCGTCTGTGAAAAGTGATGAGATAAGGCAAAATGTTGGTGGGCAGACTGGTTCCAGTGAAAGGGCACAGATCTTGAAATCCTTGTATATCTTGTCTGTTGTGTCGTTTCTTCTTTATGCTCTTTGGTGCTTTTCTTCCTTCTCTTCTTCTTGGTCAAACTCAATTGACACATCTGATGTTGGTCCCACCCATCTTACCTGGCTCTACTCTGCACAGGTTCTCCTACGGCCTCTGTACCATCTTACCCAAGCACCCTCTGCAGCTTGGACCCCGGTGGCATCACTCACAACAGTCGCATGGGTTTAACCCAGTTCCCTGGATGATGGGAGTGAGGGAAGGGGCGGTACAGAATGGGAGAAAACAAAACTATGTTTTACATGTTGTTTTATTCTTTCCTACAATAGTGCCTTGTGTTTGTTGGAGAAACCAGGCTGTGTAAACTCCATGGAGGAGAGGGTATTTCAGTCCTGAATGGATTCCTGAGAAAGTTTTGACTCCTCTGTAGAAGAAGTTTGTAGGGAACTTCCATCATGATTGGAGAATAAGACTGTTAGCCATACATTCTACCATGTAGTCACAGTCAGCAGATTATTTTTACTGTTTCCTTTTTTCCAAGCAGTAATTGAATGTATTATCCAATAGTCACATGTCAATATAATGAAAATTCATCCTCTGAGAACTTTACAAGTTCAAGTGACAGCTGATGCCGTGACAATCCCTGTTCTTCTCTAGGCCAAACAATCCCAATTCTACCTTTGCTCTTATGACATGTTTTCGAGACTTCTAATCATCCTTGGTGTTCTCTTCTGAGTCCCACCAAATGGTCCATATTTTGCTTTAAATGCACAGTCTGAAGTTGGAAACAATTCTCCAGTTGAGTCCTTGTCAGTGCTGAGCAGTGCAGAAATGATTTGAATCCTGTTCAACAGATGGCAGATGCCATCCATTCCAGGGTGATGTTTGCCCTCTTCATTTATTTAGTTAGTCATTTACGGAACAGCAGAAGATTATTGATTGTTCCTCAAGTCATGATCCCATATAATCTCCATGTCCTTCAGAATTGCTTCCTGGCCAGTCCTCCTCCATCCTGCCTCTGTGCAGTTGGCATTGCTGCCTTGGTGGAGGAGCTGTACTTTGCCCTTCTGAATTGCATGCTTTTTTCTGCATACTCTTCCACAGTAGCAGTCCCTTCCAGGTGGGCCTGCAGATGCAAGTAAGCATTAATTCTGTTGAATCTTCCATATTATTAATGACTTGAGTTGCCTTGACTCATGAGGAGAGTTGGGAGAAAATGACTAGAGGACCAGCTGTGCATTTCTCTAAGGATCTCTTGGCTGCTGGAGATGAGACTTAAGGCTAGGGCCAGTCCTGTCACTGCTCACTTATAGCCATGTGGAGAAGGGGAGAATGCATCCTCATTACTTCACTTCAGGTATCTGCTCTCTGCCCCCAACTAAAGCTGCTTTCAGTAGGGCTGAATATGACCTTTCCCGACAGATGCTGACCTCCAGCCAGTCCTGCCTGAAATGTTGTCCCCACCACCCATTTCTTTCCTGCTCCTCCAATGAATTTATCATTGATGGGGTGACTCATATTTTCTCCACAATTCCTTAACGAGTTCCCACAAATCTCTTTTCTTATTGTGCTTCCCATCTTTCTCCAGCTTATCCACTTCCCTTATTGTGTCAGCCCTTAAGGCTGGCTCTGCAGGCTTGATTTCCTTCCGTTCAACCCCAGATCTCATTCTGTCTCCCAGACATGTGTTACTGAATGCTCTGCAATCTGCTCAGTTTTGTTGTATTGAGTGTTTTCCTCCATGTCCATAATTTTTCTGCCTTCCTCTTGTGCTAGCACTGTCACTCGGGGCATTAACCCCAGCCTCGGAGTGAGCTTCTCTCCTTTCACTTCCCAGATGTGTTTCATGCTGTGCCCAGATTTTAATTCACTTTCTTGTGGGTTGCACAGACACTTGCTCAGATCCTCATTTCTTGTCTTCATTTCTGTGATCCTTTTTTCTCCGCCTTCCTAACAGGCATTGTCCTGTTTCAGCTGAGTGGAAACCAAGGCGTGCAGATCACTTCTTTGACTGGGATTTTGATGGAAAAAAGTGCTTTCCCTGAGAACTTCCACATGCATCTTGCCTCCCATCAGTGTTCCCTGCCCTTACCTGGGTAGATCCTGTGTAGTTTTTTTATTCCAATTCCCAGGCTTTGGGAGAGTCAAGAAAGCCCTGTGGATGGATCTGATGAAGACATAACATGCAGCACTGACACACAGGAATCCTGTGGACACTTCACCCCCACCACATCAGCACCTACCCAGGCAATTTCATGCAGGCAGTAAACTAAAGCTTAAACGATGGTTTCCACTTTCTGCAAGTACAGGACTGTGGGCCTGCCCCTCCACTATTAGTTGTGTCAAGTCTTCTTCTCAGCCTGTCTGATGTCCTGCATGACCTTGCCCTGTCTGATGAATGAAGCACTTTCCATTTCCTTTACTCCTTGTTAAGCGCAGTAGGACCTGTCAGGATTAAAGGTGCTGGAGAAGCACAAGCAGATTATTATCCCATTCCAAGTGGTATTAAAAGAACATTAAGACGGATCAGATGAGCATTCAAGGCAAGTAGGTAATAATAAAATACTATATCTGAGAGAAATAGCAGTTAAGTAATTAAAGAGAAGATTTGTACAAGAGGCAGAAGTAAAGTTATGGGTCTTCTAGCCTCTAGACCATTCTTTATTTTAATACTATGGTAACCTTTAGAGGATGTCAGTATGTCAAAGATTGTACCAAAAAGTGAAGCAAAGGCTTTTCTTGCCCTAAAGAGTTCACATTTTAGGACATAAAACCCCAACATTTCCTTAACATTGAAGAAAGGTGGATTCTTACAAGATTTAGGGCCAGAGGGGGTTATTGGGCTAGTTAAGGCTGAACCTGTCTACAATAGCAGTGAAATAATTTCCCACTTGAAGGTTAATAGCTGTGCAAGGTCTGGGGAAGAAATATTCCATCTTGATTGTAAAATCTCCAACAATGGGAAATTGTTGCAGTGCCCAAAGAGAAAATCTGGGGAAAGAGAGAACTGATGCTGTCTTTGCATACGAACTTTTGTCTTTTCTGCCACAGAAAGGACTGTGTACTGTGGGTTTTTTTGTGGATCAGCTTCAAAAACCCTTGGGCTGGCTGGCAGAGAAGATTTCCCTCATGGAAAAAGTTCTGTGTTTGAAGACTGTTTTATTCCACATCAGATTAAAAGAAAGAAACTTTCAGCTTGGGAAAACACACATGGGATTCAGCTAATTAGGAAAAAACAGTTCATAGCCTTCTCTGACATGAGTGGCTGAGTGCTGTCACCTACATTTAACCCACATTTGGAAAACTTCTTTCGTAGATAGGATGGCTGCATCTTTTCTAAGAGAAACATTTCTACAGCCCCCCATAGCCTCCAGTAAGGACTCCTACACAGAATCCAGCATGCTAAACTGCTGTGGCCTGGCCCACCTGCCATCATTTTTCTCTTTCCCAGTCCTTATGGATTTATTTCTTGCCCTTCTTGCAGAAATGAAAAAATCTGCAGGAGAGCTCCTGGCCTTCTCATCCTGCAGCTATTCAAAAGATTTCTTCTCTTGCCTTTTTCTTGGTGTTGCCAGACAAGAGTTTCATCTCTTTAGAGGTATGCTCAGGTGTGTGATGCAAATGTCAGGTGAAGGTGACAATTCTGAGTGTTGCAGCTCAGGTCAAACAAAATCTCATGTTTTGGATTTAGGATGCAGGGACTGCTGGAGATCATCTTGTCCAATCCCCTACTCAAGCAGATCAAACCAGGTCATATTGCTCTGGGTCTTGTTCAGTTGAGAGATGGATATTGACAAGTATGGTTATTTCACTCACCTATCTGGACCCCTGGTCCAATGTTTGACATCCCTCATAGTGAAAATGTTTTTTATTTCTGATTTCTAATCAGAATTTCTTTTGTTCAAAATCGCATCTGTTGCCTCTTGTCATATAACCGTGCACCTTCAAGAAGAGTCTGGGTCTCTTTGCTGTATCTTTCCATGAGGTGACTGAAGACAGCAATAAGATATCCCTTTAGCCTTTACAGTGATTTTAGGAGAAGCTGTGCAAAAGATAGGATTAAATGTCTGCTGTAGTTCCCCAGGGAGGATTTGGACAGGGGTTGAGATTTTTGTAATGGTGGTCAGACAAATACCAATGGAAGATACTCGCCCAACCATAGATTGAAGAATGGGGACAAACATTGCTAATGATAGCAAAGGCTGAGATATTTCTGTTTGTCATAGACAAGACACTTCTTGATCCAATAATCGCTAAATCTCCCAAGAGGTGGTACTATTTCAGATCTGAGTCTTATAGAAATACTGGTTGTGGAAAAGCTCGATTGGGCAAAAACTGTTTCTGTTTAAATTGAACAGAAGGATAAGGAAAAAGAGATCTGTGACTAAGGTTTTCAACTTTGCAAAAGTAGATTTTGAAAAATTAGGAATCTTTAAAAATATGCAATATAGCAGAAATTTATTATACGTTGTCTAATGACTACCAAAACAGCCATTAGTCTCTTTATAACAAACAAAAGCATTCTGTTACAATTGCTGCTTTCTGGAAGCTCACAGTCATTCTCCCTTCTACAGGCTTTTTTTGCTATCTGCCTTCAGTTAATTTGTATGGAAAGCTGTTTAAAGCCTGTCCCAAAATATATTTTAATAAAAATGAAAAATATTCTTTTCTGTCTTTCGAGCTTGCTTTCCTAAGCAACAGTACTTGCCTATGTAAATTCTGTTTATAAATCCGTGAGATACACTTGGTGACATTTAAGTTTCTTTGGCTAATTCAGCCACCTTTGATAAATAAAGGCTGCAGATTTCTTAAGCTTTTAAGAGCTGCATGAAAATACGTGGCCAAGGTGGGGCATAGCCCCCACATTGAGTGATGCCACAGAGGAGAACTGTCTTCAGAGGTCCCACTCCTATCAGACAGGAAAGAAGCCACCTTACTCCCAAGTACAAACACCTATACTCTGGTTCCACTGCTTTGAGAACTTCTGTTTTTTATTTTGCTTTTGTTCTCCATTCTGCTTAAAAAAAAAGGCAAGAGAAAGATCCATCTGCCAGCAGAGGCTGAGCCTACCAAGTCTGAATGCAATATTAAGTATTTAATAAAATTGCATTAAGAAAACTGAGGAATTGCATAATAAAAGTTTTGGAGTCTTCTCCACTGATCACAACCCAGGGTCTGTTACTTCAGGTGGCCTCTTCCAAGGGCACTTTACAACAGGGCAGTCACGGCCCCTGGACGACGGCATTGCCCTTCAGGCAGCATGGGCATGGAGGGGGTTGATGTAGGGCTGCCTAGCATGGCCTGAAAGCCTGAACCAGCACCTTTGGTAGTTGGCTGATGGCAGCACCTCTTTCCCAAATCTGCAGAACCCTAGGTGTCATTTGATCAGCATAGCAAACCCAGCTGGAATGGAGAGCCAGGTGACTGGGGGCGGGCGTTGCAACTGTAGACCAGTTAAGTGAGCTTGCATGGTGGGGAGAATATCAGAAATAATTCTGTGCCACTTAAAGAGAGAAAGTACTTTGATCAGAGGCTGCTAAAGTGCATCTGTCAGTAGGAAAGAGAGCTAAGCTGCTGGGACTCTTCAGAAGTTGTTATTGTCGTGGTAAGCCAAGGGGGATGCAGAGACGGCTATGGGCTTATGGATTTCCACAGAGCAGTCCGAAAGGCTCCACATCAGAGATTATTTGCAAACGCAAGGCATACAAATGTGTATGTGCACGTAACCGAGCTGCTCTGTGTGTGTTTAGGAGGATCAGAAACATAACCGGGCAAATGCTGCAATCTCCTCTGAAGCTGGCAGGAGGTTTGCTGCCATGGCATGGCTCTGTTTTCTGTTTGGGTTCGATCCAGTTATTTTTCCTTGTAATGGATGTGAGGAGACCAGTGAGATCGGGTTTCTCTGATGAAACAGAAGGTGCAGGGAAATCATCTTGGGAGAGAAGAGGATGGAAAACGCATGCTCTGCTTCTCTGATCAGCACAAGGTTGCATTGCACCTGCTGAAGCCTCACTCGTTTGCTCCTGCAGGTGATACCACCCACCACCACCAAAAGAGCCCAGTGACATTCATCTGCTCCTTGCTTCTTTGCATCACTCCCAGTTCTGCCTTTCCCCACTTGTGTATCTCCTTCCACAGGATTTATATCTTCATTCCTCTCCAGGTGCTGTACCTCCAATGAGGGAATGTAACTCTGTCCTTTCTCACCAAATAATCCTCTGCCCCTAAGCGCTGTGATCAGAGCAGCAATACCAGCCCTCCCAGGCTACAAGGGAGGCTTTCACCTTCTTTAACTACATCCTGAATGTTCCTAGTTTTTCAGCATGCTCTGCATTTTGGCCTGATTAGGCTATTTGTTCTGTTGTATTGCAGAGACGAGGAGTGGTGCTTAGGCACTAGAGAGTATGTTCTCTCTGTATCCTGTAAAATAAGAGAAAATTTGCTCAGCTGGGAGTTCAGAAATCACTTCCACTGACAGCTGGTTTGCATTTTCATACACTTACCAGCCATCAGCACCGGCCAAGGTCTCTACCCCTAAGTCAATGCCCCTAAGGCACTTTGTATGCTGGAGATGCTGATGAGTCAAAAAGAACACATGGAGGTCAGGAAAGCCATACAGATCCCTGCAGTTCAGCCTGCCTTAACCACATCTGGGACAAATGTGCACCCCTTGAGTCCCCTTTCTCTGGCTGCCCTGTGGCATTTGGTTCCCAGGGGCGAGATAAAACCCATGAGTCCTCCTGGCTGACACTGTCTGGTGATCCTCTGACACATCCTCAGGTGTAAAGAATGGGCTGCAGGATGAATAATAGACCTTTCCACAATTTATGTTCTGTCAGGGTGGATGGAGGGATTTTTGCTGGGTACCTGTCTACCTCTAAATGCATATTGCAAAACTACTGGGACACAGCTGCACTCACGTGTCTCTCTTGAATCTGTTTCCTTTTAAATCACTGTGTCTACATTGCCTTGAACTGTTTTTCTGCCCTCCTGAAACGTGCACAGCCGCATCGGAGATAGGTATCTTCAGTGCATTGCTCCACTCCTGGACTGTGGGGCTTTCATGAGATGGTCGGAGGACCACGTAGCTCAGGGACCTGGGGTCCCACTAGCTCGCTCCCTGACCCCTCTATCTTTTAAGGACTGATGTGATTTCCTAGCAGCAGCAGCCATGGTGCACTGCCACAGCCAGCGCCGATCCCAGCGCTCACTATAAGGCAGGGATTTGCTGCACGCGTATTTGCAGCAGCACGGTGGGAGCCAGATGCCACGTGGCTGAACCAAATTGGATAGAGGAGGAAATTAAGTGGTCACTTGTGGGTCAGGGTTTCCCGCAGAAGGCAGCTTGGTGCCATGGTGCACATCTGGGTTGTTGAGCAGATGCAGCAGTTTCAGGCTGCTGCAAGGCACTCTCCTGGAGCTCTCTGCTGAGCATTCTGCAGGGCTGGAGACACAACACGCCAACCAGGAGCTCCCCCAGCCAAGGCCGTTCCTGTACAGAAAGCGATCCTTTGGAAGTGACTACTCTTCGCTGTTACTGGTACATTTGTTACTTACAGATGAGCCCTTTGGTTTTTTCTCCCACTAGCATGTGCGTGGCATTTCAGCTGGCGGCGTGCCCATTTGCAGTGTCTCATGGCTGGGCTGAATCACAGTGGACCACGGATCGGGCCTGTGTGGCTTTCTGCTTTTTTCGGTCCCCATACATGGCTCTTTGTCCACGCACTGAAAAATATCCTTCCGTCTGGCTGGACAGCCATGAGGTTCACCAGTTCATGAAAGCATGCTGACCTAGAAAGTTCCAAGGCAGGATGATGGTTAAGAATTTCAGCTTGTTTAGGCTTAAACACTTTCTAACACTGAGGTGTCAGGGCTGTGACTGTGAAAACGTAGTGAGCCCTTGCTGGACAATACAAATGGTAAAGAGATCCTCCCAATCAGGGCAGTATTTAACTTATGTGAGAAGATCTCTAAACAAATAGCACACCATGATATAGAGGAAAACCACATGGCCTGCCCCCGTGAGTGCCCGGAGAGGGGCACCTCTGCTTTTTGAGGAGCTGAGGTTTACCTTTCTGCTAGGAAAAAAAAGGTAGGCTGAAGGGTGTGGGAAACTGAGCAGTGAACATTGTCCTCTTGGATGAGAGTTATCCTAGAGAGCAGTATTAGAAAACCCCAGGTTTTAGGGTCAAGGTGGCAGCTTGGTCACTGGATAACAAAGAAATCCTAACCCAGGTGGAGGGTTGCTTGCTGGCTCTAAGAATAGTTCCCCCATAGCGAGAGTTTGACTAGAGGAGGTACCTCTTCCAGTTCCAAGTGGATGAAGGAGGATGAGCAGCAACCCAGGGATCTCAGCTTTTTCTCCGAGCTTTGTAAACAAGCCATGATCCTGGGCACGTCCCTGAGGTGGGACGCGGCTCCAGATTGCAGACACCTCAACGCGAGCATTGCAGCGTAGGTGTCTGCATGTGGACTGGCTGTCTAGGCAGTGAAAAATCAAGAGCTTGACTCATGCCCACACAATGATTTCTTAGCGGAAAACATCTCAAGGTAGGTAATCGTGCCCTTAGTCAATACAGTCAGTGGAACTGGAGAGCTAGACACCTACGTTTGCTCAGCTGAGTCACTGCCGGGGCTCCGCTGTCAGCATTGAGTAGACCTTCATTGATTATACAGGAGCACAGACACCTGGTGTGCATATAGCTGCTGCATCTAGATATAGTCCTTCTGGGCCCGGATTCACCTGTAGTGATGTGTAGGGCCCTTTCATGCCGCCATAAAGCAAGACTAGGAATCTTCCCTTCCTCCAAGGAAAGCTGCAAGGGGCCCTTGGCTCAGCTAGAGAAATATCTAAAACATCTCAAAGCTAGGTGCTCCGTGAACGTGGAGCACTTGCTTTATTACAAGTTAACAGCAAGTCGGAAATGGACGCACAGCACTGAAGAGTAGTAAACAGATGGGAAAAGTTGCCAAGTAAGGCCATGCTGAAGCAGCGAGCAAAAATAAGTGTTAGAGACAGTCTGAAATTTTATAGCAAGACAGACACAGCCAGGATTTGAAGCATATAGCAATGAAACAGGGTCAAGGAGGTGAGCTGCCTTTTCTTGGCGAAGTTCTCCTGTCGGGCAGTCCCTTCTGTGCTCAGACAGCAAGCATTCCTTGTTGCTGAGAGTTTTCAAGATAATCACGGTGCAAAACAGCTCCAGTGGACAAGGCAGGAAAAGTGATATTGTTTATGATGCACTGCTGTGTGGGAGAAAAGATATTTTAAACATAGCCTTGAAGTCACTGGGTTACACCAGTGCTGGGCTGAGTTGAACTGACAACTAGTAATTACTGAGAGAAAAATGACTCACTAAAACCCAATAATAATTGTCTTACAACTAATTAAAATGGATGATTTACAATCAAATAGAAAACTACAGCCTTGGCATGGGGGACATGCAGGATATGACGGACAGCCTGCAGCCCCGCATATCTTTCATAGAAATAGAGTTCAAAAGTTGTGCAAGGGATACTCTATTTCAGTTAACCAAAGCCCAGAAAAGCTGCTTGGTAGACCTAGGCAGAAACTGCATGTCTAGGACACTGTTCTCCTGGCAAAACACTGTAGACCAATCTGATGCTGCTAACAGCAAAATTTCCTCTGGCTTACGAGGAGTCAGTATTTTTCCTTTTTCCAGTATCCAGCTGGAACTGCTGCTGGAAACTCCTGTGGGGAGGGAAGAGTATTGGCAGAGAGCGTCTCCATGGAGAAACAGTGAGAGGGAGCAATTCCTAGGGACTGGCTTAGTAAACGTGACAAGCACTTCTGAAAATTCATGTGTCTGTCAGAGTCATTGAAACTATTTCAGGTTGGTGCGATAAAAGTGTATGAAATATTTGTCGAGGTTTACACGTGCATGGATTATATGGAAAGCTCCTATATATTAAGGGATTACATACTTAATTCAGTGTATGCTGTCTAAGTAATACTGAGAACGGTCCTTGTGTGTGCTGTGCTATGAGGGAACAGTAAGCAAAAGGCAAATGGTTATTAGTGGTCTTAGGTGTAATTTGGATGAATAGGCATGATCTTCCTCATATTGGCATCCAGAATTACCTTTTCACTTCCATAAAGTGGCCTGAAGTCTATCTGAAATCTGAGTGGATGGTATTGAGTCTCTCTCTCCTCATTTGGGGATAAACAGCTCCACCACGCTTCAGGGGTATCAGAGCTCAGGGGGCCTGTCTCTGGTTCCCTGCTCACTTTTTAACTTTGTGCAGGTCATTCCCAGTCTCTGTTCTGGGAAGAGCAGCTCAGCAGACCTTGGATCTGAATTTCAAGCTGCTGGGCCCACTCAGCAGCCATAGATGTCTGCTGGGGAGCAAGGCCCTCAGCATCTCCTGGAAGTGGCACCATCGGGTCAATGTAATTTATTTTTAAATTGTCTTGGCCTTTCAGTTACTGTTACCTTCCCGTGGTATGTTGATAATTTCTTGGGTGTGGGGCACTTCTGTTTGTAAAGCACTTTTAAGTACCATTCAAAACCAGCATGGGACATGCTTTTCCTCGAGATGGTGGTGGCCTCCTGTTCGCCTCTCCTTCTCTTTCTCTTGCAATTGCTTGAAAGTTCCCTTGAGCCCTTGCTTAGATGGCTCACCCTGGCCTCAAAATAGTAACAGCCATAATCCAGGGGACTTCTCTAATCCCAGGGTTGGAGCGGGAGGCATGAGTGATTGCTCTGAGTATCAAACCCATTTATGCAAAGTGTTTTACTCTCTGAGCAGCATCATTGAGGAAGGATGAGATTAGAGGGGTATCACTGGCAAAGTGACTAAGAGATTTATCTTATTCATAGGCTTGGCTCGTATTTAAGGAATTTACATTATTGGGATTTTTCAAAATCTGAACTGGCTGAATCTATCCTTCTTCCAGCTGTCACAGATATTGAAGGCCTGTTCTTCCGTTTCTAGTTTGTACCTCCCAGCACTCCTCGCTCCCACTGCTTCCTCTGTTGCTTTTCCACACTTGTTTTCAAATGCCAGGAGTAGCACAGCCTCCCTGAAGTCCCTAAGAGATTATCATAAGGCTGTTCAGTGTCAAGACATTTTCCCAGGTGTTCAGCCTGGTTTTACTTTTGCTTAATTAATTTCTTCCTGATTTGTCTAGTTAATACTGTTGGGAAGAATTAAGAGAGATGCATCTCCCTCTGACACTGACATATTTGAATATTTATAATAAAGAAGAGTTATATCTCCTTGAAAGGTCAGAGATCCCCTCTAGAGAGGGAGCTGGACCGGATCGTAGGATGGAGATAGATATTTCAGGGCCTCTGTCCTGAGAGAAAAACCTCGGGAGGTCAGACATCAGGGAGCCCTTACCCCTCCGTGATGCCACCAAGGGACACTGAGGGAAGTCCTGGGGTGCCTTTGCTCTGAAGGGGCTGTGTATTCAGCCAGACTACTTGGGAAATTGTATCAGCAAAAACCCACATTCCCCTGCTAATGAAGACTGACACCTTGCTGGGGGCTTTGGAGAGGTGACAGGGCTGGGCTGGATGAGGACTGGGGATGTCAGGGCTGGGCTGGCACAGATGAATTGCTCTAGAGAAAGGCTGCATGGGACAAGACATGCGATGCTGGAAGGCAAGACGTCTGTGGTGAACAGGTCAGGCTAAAGTTGGTTCAGAAACAGTGTGTGCTCCCTGCACAGTGTCTCTCTGCTGAGCAATTGAGCCAGGAGCAGGAGGGACGTTCCCAAGGGGAAAAAAATAGATGAAAGAAAGCAAAGTCTAATCTACAGACCTTTCCTCAGTTTAAGGATGACTTTCCGGTCTCTCGGTGGTGTGTGTTCATGAGCAAACTGAACCAATCTGAGCTGAATGCAGCTCTAGTGAGCAGCAGCCTCAGCTCTGTATTTCTGCCCTTTCCAAGCTCTAGCACCAGTGACTGTGCAGCCAGGGAATTGATTCACAAGAGTCAGCTTTTTAAAATTTTGATTAGCTTCCAGTTGGATTGGTTCCCTGACCTGACAGCCCAGTCACCAGAGCAGCACCATCGGAGGGGCAGGGCAGCACACCCAGGAGGGCAAAGGAAGGGGGGAGGTGGCAGCACAGATTTAGGCATAAACTGTGCATGGAATTGCATCCCAATACTGAAAATTTAGCAGCTCCCTTATAGAAACAATGAAGTATAAGGTATTTGAAGATATACCACAGAAACTTCAAGGGGATTATTCCAAATTCAGCCCTGTGAGAAAAAACCTACTTTGGGCTGAGCTCTTCAAGAAAACAAGCTCCTTGCCTGGCCTGACATCTGAATATCTGTCCCAGGAGAGAGTCCCTTTCTACCTCTGTAAAAGGAAAAAGAAAAACAAAACAGTGACACTTTTAGGCATGGAGCCATGCCATTTTCATTCTCATATACTTTGCAGGTTTTCCCAGATGATGCTCAAGTTCTTCCCAGATCAGGGATGCAGTATCTTCTGTCCCGCCTGGGAAGAAGGGCTGTATGAGGTTGTTGCAGGCTGTAATCTCTTAGTGCCTGAAGATTCTCCATTACAAAGGAGATACTGGCAATCCAGAGCCAGTCCAGTGTGGGCTGCTAAAATGGTCAAGGACCAGGAGCCCATGATGGGTGAGGAGAGGTGGAGGGAGTTGAACTTTTTCAGCCTGGTGGTGAGAATGTGGAAGGGGAAATCTGGTGCCATCTGCTAACTAAAGTCAGATAATAGAGAACATAGGGCCAGAGGGGCACAGCAAAGGACAAGAGGCAATGGCACAAGTTGCAGCAAGGGAAATGCTCATTGAATATACAGAAACAAACTTTCACAGTGAGAGCGTTGCAGCCCTGAGACAAGGGCCCAGAGGCGGGGTAGGATCTCAGTCCTCAGAGATCTTCAAGGTTCAGCAACCTTGAAGCTACCCCTGGTGTGAGCAGGAGGTTGGACTAAAGAAATCCAGAGGCCTTTACCAACTTAAATTCTGTGACCCTACTCAAAACACAGGGTGAGGGACCTGAGAAGTGGTTGCAGTGTCACTACTCATAGGATTTAGACTGCTTATCCTGGAGCTGGGGGGGATATAAGATTTTTACACATGCAGAGATGTGTGCCCACCCACCCAGCTGCCGTCAGATGCGAATGTGCCTGCATCTGTCTCAGTGGTGTCCCGACTTCTGTCTTATTGACCTTTAAACGCCTGAGCTGGCCCAGCGTGAGAGCCTGCCTTAATGAGCTCAATAAAGCTACGGGCTCTTGAACTGGTGGCAGCAGTCAGTGCATCACTGATGCCCAGGAGGCGCCTGCACCCAGCTTCCCACTCATGTCGGAGGGGTTACAACTACCATCCTTCACCGGCTGCACTTTTAACATCAAATTAATATAGAACCAGTGAAAACTGGAGCTGGAAAGGGCTGGATAGATCTGCTGTACACTCACTGCCTGCCCTTCCTGTACCTCTGCCATGGCCCCTGCCCTACCCCCTGTGTAACCACTAATCTCCTGTATCATCCTTCTTCTCTCCAGTCTGTGGCCCCCAGCTGACTCCCCACTGCTCGCTTTTCTCCTTGTTTCCAAGCATGGCTCTTCTGCCTTTTCCCTCATCCCTCCCTCAGACCCGATGCTCAGACCTGGAGAGAAGGTCTCTTTTATCCTCCCTGGGGACAGCAGCAGAATGGGAACAGTGATGGAGCCACACTCTGAGGTCTGCTTAGTTCTTATGATAAGACCACTCTCTGGTGAGCATGAGGCTGGGTTTGGTGCCTCTCTCTCCTGATCACTCTCTCACAGCAAAGAGGGAAATAGTTTCCTCCAAGCCTGTCTTGCTTATGGGACGCTGGAGCACCTGGACGTACTGTGTGCCTAAGTCCATCCCAGCACTGCTGCTGCACTTTCTTCATCAGGGAGTAAAGGAGAAAAAGGAGCCAGGAATGAGAACCTGGTTTACTGCAGGTTATCCCAGGTCCTTCCAGTGTGACATCAGACCCCTGTTCCACAGTTTATCAAGCCCTTATCCTCACTATATTCCCCCAGTCCATCTTGCTGAGGCACCCCAGTCCTCCATCCCCAATTACTGTCACCTCAGAGCCAACACTTAGAAGCACCCCTCTTATACCCCTGGTTCCCAGAGCCCTTCCAAGCTCAGTACTGCCAACTCATCACAGTTGTGACTGTCCTGACACAGGGATCTTTCACCTCTGGCACATCCCCATCACCTGTACACTCCCCCCATCCCCAGCAGCGTTCCCAGCCTAGCTTCCTGAAATGGTCCTTCCATGTGCCCTCCCTTCACCTTCACCTTCCTCCCTGGCAGGAGTGTGGGAGGAGAAGGCAGGCAAAACCTCTCCCCATAGAGTGGGCGTGCTTAATTTGGTGTTTGTTTTCAGAGCTGTTTGCTCAGTCACTGCTTAATGGAGTTCATTTGTGACGTTCACAGAAAATGATAAAAGAAATATATCCCTGCCTTACTGCAGCATCTTCTTTCAAGGGAAAACACCTTCCCAGTTTGCCCGTGGTTGCTGGTTTCTGTCTGTGAGGTTTAGCTACCAGGAGGCTTGAGTGTGGTCACCTGAAGCACACTTTGAAATACTGCATGTTTTCTCCCTCAAGGGAGCAGGTGAAAGGTTTTAAATCTGGTTCTGTTTTGCCGAGGAAGAAAGCGATGCCACAGTGCAGAGGAGGAGCTGGATGAAGAGGATGACTCTGGAAAAGCAACACAGGCTCACCTGGCTGGGTCTGACCGTCACAGGCAACCCCCCTATATCTCCTGGGCATACCTAGCACCACCAGACAGAGAGTTTCTTCCCCACCTGCTTTTGCTGGGGACAGACCCTGAGCATCCTTGTGCTGAGGATGGCCAGGAAATCTCAGCTGATCTAGCCTGCCTGCAAGTTCAGGCTACTAGAGACCCATTTGCTTTTTTGTCCACGAAGTCCTTTATTTAACCAAAGTCAGGCCTTCAACCTCCAAAAGTGTGAAACAGTTGACTCATGTTCCTTTTAATTGCTATTAATTCCCCATTGTAAAATTTCCCTGCCATTCTCCTACACTCTGAATTTGGATCAGGTGCCACAAGCAGCCTGTTATGTCCCTGGACAGGGGCTGGGAGGGGAAGGTTGGTACCAGGTTACAGGTTTTCAGAGGAGCCATTTTCCTGACTGTGCCATGGGCTTCGGCTCTTACTCAAGCTGCTCTGAAAGGAGAGGCATTAGGGAACGGCTACGAGGTCTCCAGAGAACCAGACCCAAGCACAAGTGTGAAATGTCACTGTGCCGGCGGGTGAGAAGGAAGAAAGTGTGTTAATGCTTTCGAGAAGCACCATCAGGTCACCAACTTAATTTCTCAGCCATCCACCTCACCACCCTATTTGCAAACCACAAATAGTAACACCTCCCTCCATTCCTCCCTCCGTCTCCCTCCTTCCTGGGAGCTGGGAGGCAAAATTAACCATTGCAAAGCTTGCTGAGCACATGAAACAAACAAACAAACAAACAAACAAACAAAAAAAGCCTCTCCACAGTGTAAATTCTCACTCAAGGCATATTTTCAGCTTTTTCATAAAATTAAAAATATAGCGAAACAAGCCTCTACCAGGTGCTCAGAGCTCTCTGTGTGTGTGTTCAGGGAGGATTTTGGCTCAGAGAAGCGTGAGTGACTTGAAGGAGGGAGCCTGGCCTTGCATTGTGCTTTTAGCACAAAAGGATGGATCTTGAGACTCGCTGCCTTCCCCTGCCACCGCGGTCCCACCTTCCTTACGGCAGAGCACGCTGCCAGGAGCAATTAGGCAGAACGAGTTTTGTTCTCTCCGAGAGCAAGAGCTCTCTCGTGGCGAGGTCACTTCTCACTGCTCAAACATGGCTTAGCTCAGGAATTTGCTGTGTTTTTTGAAGAGACTGCTGCCAGGTAGGGTAGGACCAGAAGGTTTTGTTCAAAAGAGGGTGAACATGAAGCCAGGGAGGGGCATACGGGCTGGTTAAAGGAAGGTTGGTACCGAGATGAAATGTCTCGACTGCCACTCGGAAGCCTGTGGTGTAAATCCCTGCTCCACTGAAGACCCCCCATGTGTCCTTCAGCAAGTCTCTGCCCACACACCAGCTCCCACCTGGACGCTGGGGACACCATGCTGTCCCTTCTCTCCAGGAAGACTGTCAAGGCAAAGACATCGACAATCGCAGAGCCCTCAGACAGTGTGATAAAAGGAGACACGCGCGCCTACGCCCAAGATAGCCACTATTAACCTTGCCTCATTTTATATATTTTTACAGCTGCAGCAGATGTCTCTGTATCTCCCTGGAGGGACGTTAGGTACTTAGAGCCCTTTCAGCTCAGACGGAGCTGCCTAGAGGAGCTGATGGCTTTGGCCCTAGCTCCACGAAACTCCTTCCTCACGGGCAGGCTGATTGAAGCTGGTCAAATCGTCCCTGCCCTGAAAGGGACTTGTCTGCCAGAGCGTGGCTGGGTTTGGGCAGCCGGGGCAGTGCCGGCAGCCACTCACCCAGATCTAATTGCAAGCTCGGGACGTAAATAAGACAGAGGATAAACAAGAGAGGATGTGCTGGGAAGCCCCACAAGAGGAAATAAGGATATTATTATTGATTAATAAAGATAATAACAATAGTAGTTATCGACTTGATCTCACAGCATCGGGCGCACCAGCCATGTTGTGCTAATGCAGGAGAAGCGAGAGGTGCAGCAAGCCCTGCACGCCAGTCACGTTCGCTTGTTCTCTCCTGCTGAGCTGAAACGCAGAGACCACATTTGTAAAATATATTCTGAAGATCATATGCTGAAGTGACCTGTAGGATTTTCCCACTACAGTCACCTGAGGAGCCATTGGCAGCAGTAGTCCAGGAATATTTTTCCATGGCATCAGCCCAGAGGATGGTGGCATTGCTGGGAAATAAATGTGCTGAATTTGGGGACCTTTGGAGCTGTCTGGAAGAGTCTTGTAGAAGGTGGAGAGCAATTGGGTTTTGGTGTCAGCGCAGCGCTGGCTCCCAGTCCTAGGCTTTGTAGCAAACTGGTCTCCCCCTTCAAGCCCCCCACAAGGTAGTGCTGGGTGCAGAGGAACACATCACCCACCCTCCCGGTGAGCTCTGCACTTATTCATGGGGTGGAAGAAAACACCTGTGATTTTCACTTGTGGTGTGAACTTGTGGTTTGGGCCACTCTGCTGTGCCCAAAGTGATTTTTTTTATTTTTTTCTTCTTATGTGTCAAAGATTATTTTCCCCATTTCTTCCTTGCTGCCTACTGCTTGCGTGGCCCAAGCTTGGTTTCTCTGTCTGCAGCACATAGGTGATGTCTCAGTGTCACATCTCTGGGAACCCTGTGTGGTGGGTTAGTCTGAATTTGAATGGAGACTGGAAGCAGCAAGGAACTGGACACCCTGACAGGCAGCTCTGCCACCCCCTTGCGCTGCTCTCCATCCCCAGCACAGCCTACCCCAGCCCCTGTCCTACCTCTCCTCTCTTCCATCCTGTGTCCTCACGAGCTTGGCCTGCAAACTGCCAGTAGCTACATGTCAGAGTAAAGAGGCATTTCTCAGCTTCTGGAGTTCCTTTATAGGGCAGGCTTTGATGCCGGATATAGTGTCCTGGCACATCCCACTTCCCTGCAATTTCCAGGGGCTCCCTTTGCCCCACTTGTGCCTTTTCTCCCCCATGTATGAGGTATAAATCATAGAATGGTTAGAGTTGGAAGGGGCCTTAAAGATCATGGAGTTCCAACCCCCCTGCCATGGGCAGGGACACCTCCCATCACAGCAGGTTGCTCAAAGCCCCATCCAGCCTGGCCTTAAACACTTCCAGGGATGGGGCATCCACAGCTTCTCTGGGCAACCTGTTCCAGTGCCTCACCACCCTCACAGTAAAGAATTTCTTCCTAATATCTAATCGAAATCTCCCCTCCTCCAATTTAAAACCGAAAATGAGAGTAGCCAGCTCTGTTAAGTACTAGGATGCTTAATGTATTAAAGATCACATAGCACCTGGATAGCCTTGGATGGAGCCACGTGGAAAACAGCTCCACGTTTTTATTAAATAAATTTTCTGCCATTCATTCTGTGGTGCCTCCCCAAAGCCACCAAGTTCATTGCAGACAAGATGAAAACCTCGTACTGAGCAGCTGAGCCAGCTGCAGGGACCTGCTCCTGGCAGAGCCCTCCCTGGGCTCACTGCAGTTCCCCAGGCTCAGGGCTGCCCCTGGAAATGCCCGTGTGGTGGGACGTATCCTGCTGCTCTGGCTCAGTGCACGCAACTGGACCCCCAGCCTCAGTGCCAGGGTGAGGGACACCCTCTGCAGAGCTGAACACTACACGCAGTTGCTGTCCTCTGCTTTGTGGCCCCCAGCCACCTCTCCACTCAACTCCCTGTAATGAGGGAAGGGACTGTGGGGACACTGGCTCAGGAAACAAGTTAGACATGGCCCAAGTGAGAAAATGCAGAGCTCAGGTAACCCTCACCCACAGGCACTGTGGGGTGGACGCAGCCTTGACCTGGGTAAGAGGCTTACGTGTGTTATGGCAAGTGCATGCCACGCTGCACAGAAGCAGCTCATGTTTTGCTTTGTCCTGTCACTCCCAAAGTCTGATTTAGGGTGGCCTCCTCTAGGAGGAAACGCACTTATTTCCCTTCCCTTCAGTCGGTTTCAAACCATCCTGCCGGCCACCCTGCTGGAGCGTGGCTGTGTGCCTGCGTAGAGGGGTGTTAAGCCCTTTAGAGCATGAAATGTGATAGCTCTTCCCTGCACGCGGGGAACTGGGCCTGCAAAGGGAGATGGAATTAATTGGGCCAGCAGTAGAAGTTGATTGACAGTCAGCGTCACGGCAGTGGGGAGACGAGTCTGCAAAAGGGTGAAATATATCAAAAAGCTTGGCTTAATCAGGAGGGGTTTTCTTCAGCTGGTAGCTGGGCAGAAAAAAAACATCTGTTGGCATTAGTGGCCGAGGGCACCCGTGGGGTTTAGAGGTACAGCAGCTGGTTGGGTGCCAGGCTGGGCTCCCTGAGGGTGCAGAGAAGGTGTCTTGGGAGAGCAGCCTGGGTGTGCTGCACGAGAAACCTGGTTTGATGTGGCCGTAGGAAAAGGACTGCAGAGCAGTCCCTGGGGATGTGAGCTGCGAGTGAGGACTTGGGACTGCTCTGAAATACCAGATTTAAACATGAGTTTTGGAGGTAGCAATTTTCAGAGGTAGCTGCCCCTGGCAACTGGGTCAGAGAATAAGGGACATTTAGCTGCTCATCCTGCATGAGATTCGGCCTGGCATTTCTGTTCCCAGAGCATGGAGCTACTGAGAGTCTGCTGCGCCAGGGCAGGGTGAAGCACAGTGCCAGTCAAAGATGTTTTTACAGTGCCCTAGGCGATGCTGATGGTAAATCTCCAACCCCTTAGCTCACTGTGTAAGACTTTATTAAACATCCCCATAACCCCAAAACCGCTTTGTAGAATATCCTGATTTAGGGTCCACACTATGGTGAGATCCTCAGTGACTCCAGCTTGGTGTTTTTCCCTTCTTGGCGCCATGCAGAGGTTTTATTGTATGCATCGGGGATGTGACCACCCGGGCTGATCAGTCTGTGGCTGATAGTCACCATAATGACAAATTACCCCATGGCTCTGCCTTTTGTTACAGGGCTATCGCCACCAGGTCCGTGACATACAGATGAATCATGCTGCCCAGCGGTAGCGCACAGCCTCCTCCAGAATGGCTGCTGGTTACTCATGCACAGCAGCAATACGTGCTGGCTTACTGCTCCAGGAGTGTCATCTCCAGCTGCCGCTTCAAAACACAAGAAGAGAGGGTGATTTAGACCTGCCCCATGCCGTAGCTGAGTGAGGCTGAGCCCCTAGATGGGCAAAAAGAGGGGCAGCAAGTTGTCCCCATCCCTCTGTGGAGAGCAGAGATGCTCAGAGCCTCTCCTGAGCATAAAGAAGCAGCAGGATTTCCACCCTTGCAAGAAGTCATTTGCGCTGGTCTCTGTGGGAGGCAGGACTGGGCAGCAGGGCCCTTGAGCCCCATATTCAGCTCAGAGCTGGTTCACTGCCTGACATGAGGAAATGAACTAAGGCTTGTCTGCAGCAGAGAATTTCCCCCTGCGCTAATCTGGTCTGGCAGGGGAGGCAGAGTGAGGTGCCAAAATCCTCCCCCCCCTTATTTTTCTTTTCCTTTTCATCCTCTTTTTAAATAGCAGTTCAGCTGATGGGCAAAACACGGTCTAGAGTAGCATTTCAGGCAGCAGAAAATTAGTTCAGCTTTTACCCTCATTAGCTGATTGCCAGTAATTAACATTTTGTCATTAACTACAGATGTTTATGGCCTGGAAGAGAAGTTTGGGTGTCTCCACATTAGCTGTCAGAAATGCACTGATTATCTCCATTTAATTGGCTGCCTGTGCCTCAGTTTCCTTATCCGCAAAGGGGGAAAAAAGGTTATAATGACTCATCTCCATGCTCTACGTCCCAGCCTGTAAGGGCTGTCAAAGGAGAGCATGCTGCCTTTAGATATGGGTCTTTTTAGGAAGTTCAGCTTCAGGAAATGCAGTTTTTCACTCTCTCCAGCTTGCCAGCCCTTCCTTTTAATGAGCCTCATTGTCCAATAGATCATAATCTCCTTGGCATTAAGTGACTCTTCATTGTGTCCTGGGGCTTTATTCAAACTATTATCTTCAAATGAGCGTGGATGCCCACAAGTGCATTCATGCCTGTTTTTTAGAATCAGAGAATGATAATTTTTGATGACACTGGGTTCCTTTTGCAGCTGTTTATGCTGAGGTGTCTTAAAGAACCATAGCTGGGACACAGGTGGACCATCCCACCCTAAATACCATCCTGGTCTGGAAAAGCAAACATAGCCCAGCACTTGAGTTCCAAACCCAGAGGCAACTGGGGATGACTAGCAGTGGTTTATGGCATCCTCTTGCCTTCTGTATCTCCCTGGTTTCCAGAACAAATCCTTCCATACTGCTTGTTTTCTCATTAAAATAAATGAATTTATGTAGCAACCTCTTTTGGAGGAGTAACCCCACAGTAGCAAATATGTGTGCGTAGCCTTGGTTTTCAGAGTAACGGTGTTAAGGGGAAATAAAGCCAGTTGGAGTTTCATCAGGGAAGCTGAAAGACTGCTCCCTGTCCCCTGTGCCCACTCCTCCTGCCCGGGGCACCCAGCACAGCCCCAGCAACGTGAGGTGGTTGTGGTTCTCCTCCCCTCCTATTCCCACCGCAGCTGTGACAGCCCCGGAAAACATGAAAGGCGGCAGCACTTTTTCACAGCAAAAATGTGTTTCCAGGGGGCTGCTGTAAGTGTCACAGAGTGAACAGGGAGCCTGGGCAAGTAGGAAGAACTGGAAAATCATGCACAATACCCTGCCAGATTCCCTTTGAAAGTCATTCCTGTTTATTTCCCCAGCACACCTCTCTCCCATTCCTCCTGCTGCTGCCGGGAGCCTCAGCACTCCCTGTGTACCAGCCGTTCCTCCTCCTTTGCCCATGTAGCAATCGCCACCTTTTGATGCTCGTTCTCCGAGCAGGAGGGTGCAAAGCGGAGATTGACAGAGAAGTTCAAAGGCCCTGGGATCAAGCAGTGCCGCTTTCTTGCTGCTGCAGTGGTTCTGAGTCCCCCTCTGTCGGCCCCACGTACAGGGTTGTACGCCAGTGCCTCTCCCAGGTGTAGCTATACCCTCTGCAGGCTGAGACAAAGGCTCTGGCTGTATTTGGAGATAGTGGCCATCCTCCAAAGGAGGGAATGTAGGTTCTTCAGCAGAGCTAAAGGCAGAGGGATAGTTTCTGGTTCCCACAACAGTCCCGGAGCTCTGCTGCTCTGTGCACGGGCAGAGTTTGTGTGTGCCAGCAAAATGCACATCGATGCAGCCTCGCACACCAGCCCCTCCCACGCAGCAGCTTTGGCTGCCGATGCAGTCCCTGGAGTATTTATATCCCAGCACTGTCCGGGCCACCCTGTTAATAGGTATCAGCATCAGCACAAGCAGATTTGACAGTCCCCAGGGAGAGCTCATCTGAAGGACAGGGACACGAGGGCGTTGCAATATCCAGGCTGGGGCTGCTCAAGCACAGGATGGTGGTGTTGGAGTCCAGGGACAGGAGTACCTGCTGGGAGCGGGAGGCAGGAGAAATGGGGTTCATGCAGTATTGCCCAGTGCTTACAGTTTGTCCTTGCACCTGCTTAGTTTCCTCTCCTCCTTTGAGGATGTCACCTGCTGAGTCTTTGGCCCTGCTTTTCTGTGTGGCAGAAGACCTCTGGGGCATCCCTGGGGAAGGATGACAGCACAGAGAGCACCATCCCAGAAGCAGCCTAGACAAGGGAATTACTGAGCATCTGGAGAAATCTGAGGAGGAGACCAAGGGCTGGCCTCAAGCAGGGCCAGAATGTGGCCAGGATCCATTTCGCAGCCACATGAAATGTCAGGTCATTATGAAGGAACAGGTCCCCATTGACTGTCCAAAGCCTGCAGAGCATGTTTGCATACAGTGGGAGCTGCGTGTCTCAGAGCGCTGTGTGCTCCCTGCATCCCAGGCAGGCTGGGGGCATGGTCCAGTCACACCTCATGGTGTCAAAGAAATGACCCTGTTGGGATGACTTGGAATTTGCAGTGGCTGTATCATCTGGACCCATCGCTCAGCTCTCCAGCTCTGCCCTGTGAGCACTGGCCTGCTGGGGCAGCTTTGCACAAGACAGGAGTCCCCAGTCCCTGGATTTCCCTCCCACATGTAGGGAAACATCCAAATACCTACGGAATGCCTGTGGAGGGAAAACTCCCAGTCTCTCTTTTTGAGAAGTCTCTGCCTTCTCTGCTACTCAGCACACCACCGAGTCCCCCAGGGTGATACATCTGCTTTTCAGGCAGAGAGAGAACTCCAGATGAGCCTGGAAAATGTGCTTTTCCTGCTAGTTAGATGTCTTGAAGATGGGACGATCCCAACAGCCTCAGCAAACATTGTCTCCAGTGCTGGTACCCTAGTCCTAGCTCTGTGGTTTCCAGGGGGAAAAGTTTTCCATACAGGTCTTGAAGAAAAGAGTGGATCAAGGCTGATCAAGACTGCTTTTCTCTGTGCCTTGCAGTCAAATTCTCTGTGCTTAATCACGTGAACTGAAACAATTTCCAGGATACCAGGGCATTTCTGACACTTCTCTTTGTGTTCTCTTCATCTTGTGTGGATAGTCCACTTCAGAGTCTAATAAAGAATATAACTCAGTCCATTGATTTTTCTACATTGGTGGTTTTTAATAACGTTTCTCTCCTCAATGTATTCTGCTATTTTCATGAAGCATAAGCAAATTTATTATCTTGGAGGCCTCCAATCTTTGCCAAAATTGTCTGAAAGTGACCAACAACTTAAAAAATGAGTTATTGAGCGGTATACACAGACCCACATGTTACCAGCAATGCAGTGTCATAAGCCCCATTCTTATTACAAACCATATTGAGAAGGGGAAAAGCAAAACATAGTGGTACTCCATGATATCTGATGAAGAAAGTCATGATGGGGGGAGGTGTGATACTAAAGAGGGCAGTGATAAGAGGGCAGAGGTGAGTTAGCCCTGACTGCAGGAGAGATAGAAGAATGAAATTCAGTGGTGTAGGAGGCTGCTGAAATGATGGGATATACCTGACATATGCTGGACAAAGCACATGCTGGGACAATTCAAAAGACCGCAGTTCTGACTGAAGGTTGATACTTCTGGTGTGACTGGGCACTGTTCTGCATGTCTCCATGTAAAGATCCTATGGTTTGTCCTGGAGTTTGAGCTAGAGAACTGGACAGCCTGGTGGTGGTCCCTGAGAAAGTTGGGGCAGGGCAGGAACTGGTGCATGTTTTTCTGCACACTTTATTTCACAAGCACTTTGTGACCTGGGGAAGGGCTTCAGGGCTGGTCTGCCAAAGTGTGTCAAAGGGTTTGGACAAGAAGGTCTCTGGCAGATGCTGAGAGTGCCAATCAGAATGAAAATGGCCGTGGGACATACCATTACCATGACTGCAGTAACTGGGAGAGAAAGTAATTGATTCTCTCAACAGTTTTCATGTGGTCCTTTGGTCACCAGGTGGATGCCAGCAAGACCATTTTGCTTGTGGGAACTTTTTTCAGTTATTCAGAGTGTAGTGGCTTGGTCAGAACAACTGCTTCCAGGTGGGGGCTGGAGAGGCATCTGGGACTCAACATGTGTCTGAGCAGCACAGAGATGCTCCCTGTGCACCAGCAAGCACGAAAATGGGGAGAAACATGTTCCAGACTGGGAGCCAGATATTCTGGATGGGTTGAGACACACTTGCAGCCTCTGAGCAGATCCAGGGGAGAGGTAGGGAATGTCTGCACCCAAGAGACACAGGGAGAAGACAGCAGGCTGCAAGAAGAGGCAGGTTATTCTGGACACGTGCAGATGTGGTGCAGATGTCATGGTAACCATATAGGGCCCTTGAAGACTGAAGCGGGAGAGGAGGAGTATATGGAAGTGATTAAAAACCTGATTAATGTTCTCCTGTGGAGAATGTGTGTAACTGCATGATGCACAACTCATGGCTGGAAGGCAACAGGTATTAAACAGATATTCAGGAGCCTTTAGGAAGCACATGGATTTTTCTAAGTGGGTCTTTTATAAATCAGCTATGCTGGTTTCTCTGTGGGATGAAATTCTAGCAGGTTCCCCTCATTTCAAACCCAGTGACACCTGTCATTTCAAACAAAAACGGGTTTTGTTTAAGGCTTCAGGGACCTAGTGCATCTCTCCATTGGTTGCTTAATGACTAATTGCTTTCACTGTTTCAAAAAAAAAAAAAAAAGCACTTTATTTCTAGACTGTATCTGCTCTCCTTCATCTTCCATCCACTGGATCTCTCATCCTGCCTGTCTATCGGATTAAAAAGCCCTCCACTGTTAAAAGCCTTCTCCCATTGGTGGTACTTAACAGATTGCAGTCATGTCACGTCTTCACCTTTTCTTCATTAAGCTAAGCAGATTAAGCTTCTCTCCACTCACCAGAGAGGCAGGTTTTCCCAAACATGGACTCACAGTTCTGCTTTTCACCTCTGAATTTGTAGGAGGGAGCCAGGGTACACTCCAGATGGTCCAGATGACCAGACTAACCTTAAGACATGAGGCTAAGATGCAGACTACATTTGAGAAGCTAAACACACTCTGTCTGAGATGCTGATTTGCCAAACTCTGGTCCATGGAGATGAAGTACAGTACAGTATGGTCTTGGAGACCTCTCCTCTCCACCATATCTCCTTTACAGGAATTGGAGGTAAAAGAACATTTCTTAACTTTCTCAATTTACAGTGACTCCTCTCTGCATCTGGCAGTCCTAGGGTTAATCTTGCACTTAGAAGTTTACCGATTTGCCGAAATCTCCTGCTTATTTCTTGTGTACACTTTCTTAAGGATAGGCCCATATGTCCTGTCTGCTCATCTAGCATGAGGAGGATTGACACAAACGAATGGTGCCATCCACAGCCTGATCATACTTGGCATCTTTGCATTTGGCAGAGACTGTGGAACTAGTTTTAAAAAAGAAGAAGAAAAAATGGTAAGATGCTGTCAACTCTGCTTTCCTAAAGGGCTTATTAGAAAGTATGTTGTAAGAATCTGCTCAGCATTTTTGTGATTTGATTGAGAGTACCCAGGAGGGATGAGTGAAGCAATCTGGAAGGAATAAGAATTGATCCAAAGCTCAGCCTGAAACTTATTGGAAGTTTGTAAGTTTGAGCAGCTTCACATAACTCTTCCCATCAGTACTTCCTTGAGCTCCTGCCTTGCTAACACGGGGACCTGGGTCCTGAATAACTGAGCTGCTCTAAAGCCAGGATGTGTCCTGTCTGACCAGACATGCCAAGTCTTGAAGAGGACCTCTGCCTCTGGGTTTCTGGCCAAGCCACACTCCCTCAGTGTAAATGCACAGTTTTTCATCCTGGCAGTCTAAGAACATGCTGTCATTGCTGCCACCCAGGAGCAGTGGATGGCATAGGCCTCTGAGCTTGGGCATGAAATATACCCAGTCCTGTATCTCTGCATGCTATTTGTGATGTTGTCTGTGAAACATGCATCTCTTACTAGCTGATTTGGTTTAATGCACTCAGGTGGTCTTGTGTTGGGTTGCCAAAGCCTTTCCTGTCCTCTTGTCTCTGGTTTGTGAAGAGTCAGGAAAGGGATGTCCACCTGACCAAACTGTACCAAAGACTGAAGAGTCTTCAAAATTCAGAAGCCCTCAAGACAAAGATTTAGTGAGGGAGAAGACTAAGCAGAAAGCAGCTTAATTTTTCAGAGGAGATAGAAAGAAGAGTAACTGTTGGAAGTTATCCCAGAGGGACCCTTCCAGTCCAGACCCAAAGAACTCCCTGGAGCAGCGTTACTAAGTTAAGGAGATATTTCCCACCTGCCTCTGGTACCCAGTGTGATGTTAGGGCTTGCGTTTATCTCAATAAGCTTGCTTTCAGTCACAATGGCAGTGCCTGTTCCCACTGGTGGGCACAAAAGTTCTCATGATGCTTTTGGAAAGGGCATCCAAACAACAGTGTCCTGGTGAAAGGGCATCCAAAACAACTGTCTGGGCAACATGCCAGGGTGAGGAAATCACTGGTCCTACAGTCTGCCTAGATCTCTCCTTAGAGTTACTAAATTGTGGTAGGCCTGCCAAGACTGGTGGCATTGAGGGTAGATTACTACTTCTAGTGACAGTCTACTGCCTCCCTCCTTTGGGCCCTAATCTGCCACATTTCCAGTTACCTGTAGACATAGTACACCTTCAGGTGGCACTGGGCTTTCCAAAGCAGCTGGGATTTTCCAGAGGAAGAATTTGCTTTCCCAGGAGGTGACATGGTGGTGGTTGGGTGGCAGCCCAGGAAATGTCTCCTGTGAATCACACCATGCGGTGCAGAAGTAGTTGCAGAATTTCATGCCCAGCGCACGAAGCTTAGCAGATACAAGGGTACACGTTAATTGTGGAGTTGTAGAAATACAATGTACGTAACCAGGACCCGGTTCCCTTTCTGTCCTGTTAGTACAGTAGGAAAGTTCTTAGGTAGCAGATACATTCAGTTACAACGTTCAGGCTAAAAGTAATTAATCCTTATGAATGCTAAGAAATAGTTTAAGGAGCCGCCTGCCTGTTTGTTTATAAATCCCATCTAAATACATTTACCACAGTCAGTCAAACATGGGGTTTAACACTGACTAAGTTTCTTAGTAAGCAAGCAGATTATTAGCTGTCTGGGCAGGAAGAGTGGATCAGAGTGCTGCTCCTTAGAAGTCAGTGCCACTGTGGTGGTTAAAATGTCCCTTCTGTGTCCCCCTGGACTTCCATAAAAAACACAGGTTACGACATTTAACCATGTGCCCTTAAGGTCATGGGTGGTATCTTCAAGCCTCAGGGGACCTGTTAGCACTAAACCCCCTACAGAAGTGACTGTTCAGCACTGAGGAAATCTTCCATGCAGAAATCCTTTTCCATGCAGCAAATCACAGATGTTCACAGCATATACATGTATGGATTCATGTTCCTTTTTGCACCTTAAAAACAAAGAATATGAGAAGGCTGGGAAAACACAAGGATTAAAAATAAAAGGTAAGAAAAAAGGAAAATAAAACTATGTGTAACAGAGAGCAAGCTGCAGTGTCTCCAGTTTTCCCTGTCTTTGGACACTTCTAGAATAAGCACCAGAACTGCAGTCCTTGCGTTGCTAGCACAGCCCTAGCCATGGCTGTTGGTATGGTGGGTTTTGCTTATCAGGTTTTCTGAGGGGCAGGGAAAGCCTGATTGAAGGACAGGATGGCTTGGTGGGCTATTACAGGAATGCGCTAATGAAATCTGCTGATAACATGAGGTTCAGAGGCATTGGCCATGGAGAGAATGAGAGTCTCAGCTTTGGATTACTCTGGGTAATAGAAATGATGTGAAATGGCGTAGGGCTACAGGGAGTAACAGCCTGGACTTCCAGTGTTGCAGCTGGAAGCAGCACTGCTGGACCTAGCAGGCCAGGTGCTTCCTGCAGAGGAAGGAAAATCATGACCATGGTGTTGGCAAGCCCTCCTGTGGAGGCCTGGGCAGAGGAGGGTTTCTGGGACAGCCACAGGCATGGAGAGCCCATGGGATGAGAGAAGGACACCAACCATGTGTTTAGCCTAAGAAAGCAAAGTCTGGAGGAGAGGCACTGGGAGTCTCTCCTCCAGACTTTGGTTGTTCTGGCTCCCACTACGACAGGGTGACAGAGTGATTTATGCTCGTGGTCAGCACTGGCTCCAAAGGAGGAAGATTCAGAAACAGCCTCTCAATAGGAATAACAAGAAGATAAAACCTACCTGTAAGAGAAGCCCGAGTCCTTTACTTGGGATTGAAGTTTGCCTTGGAGTCACGTGACTTCACCTGCCCAAGTACAGTCTCCCCTATAGAGACAGTCAGTTCAGAAAAGTCTCACATAAATCACCCACCACTTTATGTTCCAAAGTCTGTAACCCTACTGTTCTTCATGCATCCAGCACCCATGTGCCAGAAGTAATAAATGAGGTGGCTACAGGTAGGGAGAAGCTGGCATGAAATTTTACCAGGGAGAGGAGGATTTGAGATTCCAACATTAGATATACAGTTCTGTACATACAGCTGGTTAATGCCGGCTGGATTTGTTTGTTTTAGTCATTTGATACTCATCCACTAGCAAAAATAAAAATAACTTCGAACTTATGACTATTTCATCATCTCTGGTTTCTTCTCCCTGATCAAAAACTACAGCTGTAAATCAGACAGTACATCTTTGTAATCTGCATCTAGTTAAAGAAATGTTATCCTAGATCTTAATCAGAGTAAAGCTTCCTTTTAACACAGTGTTAAATTTGGGAAAGGTTTATATCTCTCCACACACTCATCCCAGATAAGTAGCCAGGTCTGCTTTCATGAGACATAGAGAGGAGCTGAGATTTACTCTGGTCCAGCTCGTGCTCTTATAAACAAGGGCACATCAAACACAGACACCAAGACCTTGTCTTGGCTTTGTCTCAACTCTCATGTCTTTATAGAGGGAAGAAAGATAAGATGCAAATCCTTCAGGTCAGTATTTAAATTTCCACTCACTGTCTAACTGGTGGTCTGTCAAGACATGGCTATCTGAGGACAACCCCATCTGATCAGAAGGCAACTGGATTGGGCATTAGCTATAGCTAATTACCTGTAGCTAGTGCAGGCTCTTCATAGGTAGCCTCTAGTGACAGTCCTGTTGTACCTCAGCCATCTGTACATGGCAGTGCAACCTCTCCAGCATCTGAAGTTATGAACATACCTAATACTCTTTGCTAGAAAAAAACCAACCCAAACACTACCGGGAACTGCACCTGGGAGTCAAGCTCCCTTCCCGGGCTTGACCAAGGGGCAGGCAGCAGATGCTACCCCTCAAGCTCTCCCAGCTCTCACCATTATCTTTGTCTCCTCCTTGCTGAATATCAGATATGTGAGGACCTACAGCAGGAAGTATGTCCTGCTGTAGACTTCCCCAACTCCATTTCATCCTCCACTAAGTAAAGGTAGGGTTGCTTCTCTGCAGCCACAGTGCTTTGAGTTATGTAAATGGTGTCTTCCCAGTAATTTTAGAGAGTCTCATGGTTGACTGAACTCTCAGCAGCGCATCCTGGGACGTTATGTCAAAAGAAGACCCACTTTGTACTCTCTCTGGTTGTGGTACCCTCAGCATTCACATTTCGGCATGCCCAAGGGCAGATATGGGACTGCGAGGGCCTTTGATTCTGTTGCCTTTCTGTCTGGTGTTCAAAGGACTTACAGAGACTGCATTTTTCAACTGAGAAATTGCAGGGTCCCTGTTAAATGAGTAGCTTCAGCTTTCTGGAGGACTTATGAAAGCATGGAAAGTACAAGCTGAGACAGTCATTGAGGTAGCTGGTCTCTATGGGAAGCAGTCTACTGTTGCCCCACACAATGTGGCAGACCCCTCCATTTACAAGTATCTACAGGCACTTCGCAGACCCACAAATCAGGATCCAAAAAAGGTGGCAGGAGGACAGCTGAGCGAAGGGTAGTCAGGCCATGCTTGCTGGTCCGTCCCAGAGTGACCGCTTTGCATTTCTTCTTCACTCAGAGGAGGTCACTGGCCTTCATCAGTCCCAAAGCAAACTGTGTATGCAATTATTCCTTCAGCCTTCATGTGTGGTAGGTCACACAGACCCTGCAGGGGGTTTCCAGGTCTGCTCCTGCTCTGCTGGCACTGCCTTCCCGGGCCGGCACAGCAGATCTGCTGCCCAGGTTGCTTTGTTCACCATCAGAAAACAGATCCCAGCCCACTTCATCACAGCTCCAGAGCAGGCAGGAAACCTCCTCTCCAGCCCAAACACAGCCCTTCAAGTGGGACTGGGAAAGGGCCTTTATTTCTACACAGCTGAAAACGTGGGTTTGAACACACCCTCCCCGAGCCACCTGCCCCGAGCCCGTGCTGTGGAGAGGCAGATATTACCCAGCTCCTGCCGGCTGCATGCAGAGCATTAAATGACTCACTAGGCTTTTCTGCCAATTTGTTGAGTTTTTTAATTTTTTTTTAATTATTATTATTTAGGCTCCAAAAGCATTTTTCATATCCTCTCATCTGCTTTTAGCGGAATGCATATAGTTTTCTGTGTTTTTTTTTTAACCCAAGATTAAGGCATGATTTTCTGTTTTTAAACCTTGGCTAGTCATTATCTCTGTCAAAAGTTTTTGGTACGTCTGGGGTTTCTTTTCCGTGTGCATTAGGGACAGCAGAACTTGAAGCAAGAATAGACGTCTTACATTTATTCACTGTGCCTGCCATGAAAACTGTTCCTGTTTGAAATGCAGTCTTGTTATCTCCAAGATGCCTCTTATTTCTGTGGTGGCAGCTGCCAGAGAAAATGCATTACCCTTCCAGCTTGTGCAGGGGGGTTGTGGCTGCGTGTGTGGGAAGGGAGGAGCGTTTTTCTGGAAGGACCATTTACCCAAGTGCTGATGCCTTTCCAGCACAAAATTCTTGCTCCTGGGATAAGGGGGACACCATGAAAAGAAAAGGTAGAGTTTCCTCCTCAGGAAAACCTGGGAAGAGCAATTGAGATGAGTGGTGCGAACGTGTTACATTTTTAGGAAGTCTCTACTGTCACTTGGCTCTGCTGAAGGCTAACTTGCTTTTCTGGTGGAGCAGAGGGCCTCTGAGAGGAGCAGCACAGCCCTCACTGCCCACCTACACAACAGCACATCGAGGTCTCATTCCCAGCCTTTCCCAGAGTTTTTGCCAGCCCTGGAGATGGAGGCATGTGTGGATGAGACGGGTGCCTCTCAGAGCAGCTCTCCAAATTACGTCACTGGAGAAAAGCAAGGAATGCAGGCAGGGCTTGGGGAAGAGGGAGGCAGGAAAACTGAAAGGGTGAACCCAGGAGCAGGCAGGGGAGGGGAGACTGGCAGGATCCCAGAAGCAGAGGCAAAAGCAGAGCTCGCTGCTGTCTCCAACCCAGGAGCATCAGGCGAAGAGCATGGGCATCCTGAGGACTGTGTGTGGCTGTGCTGGGACATGTGGGTGTATTTGCTATCTGACAGAGATTGTGCAGCACCTTCATCATCCCTATCTAATATATTGATTGTGATTAATGCTGTTTCGTGGCATATCTGAAAAGTTAACAATGGCTTCCTGCTTGTGACCACTCCTAGCCCAGCAAGTACATCAACTCTCACCTGGCAGATGCGAGCACTGGTATTTCTGGTCCTGACAGCGGAGCTCCCCACTGCCCACTGTGGGATCACAGTGACCAGGGCACTAACAACAGGACTGGAGGAGATGCGCAAAAAACAACACGTTGCTGGCAAATCAAGCTTTGTCACAGGAAGAGTGAGGTGGCACATTGTGACAGTAGGTGATAGCAAAGGGGAGGATGTTCATCTGCTCAGATGGAGCAGGAGGCTTGGAGAAGTCAGGGTTACCCCTCTGCAGGGCTTTCATCTTCCTCAGAGCCCCAGTTCCCATCAACCAAGCTGTAGGCTTAGATTTCTCTCCAAATGGAGGGCTTAGCATATTTGGGCAGAACGGTTTGAAGCTCTTTGTTGCCTCACATCTCCTCCTTCTTTGGCTTTTTTGGCATTTTTTCTCCTGTACAAAAGTTCTCCAGCCCTGCCAGGGGAAAGGCACTGTGGGAACCTCCCTTACCCTGAACCCCACTGTAGGGGAAATCAGGAACCTGCACATCTGCATCTCCTCTCTCCTGTGCTCAAAAGCCATCTTGCTCTGCCGCCTGTTGGCACCTGCACCGGAACTGAAGGATAGTGGTGGATTTTTTTACCCTCTTCTACATGGAAGACAGGTCTTTCCCTGCCTTCCCCCTCATCCAGGGGAAAAGCCACCCTTTGACATCCCCTTTCCTGCTGTGTGTCCATCTTCCTCCCACCCCAGATGCCATCTCTCCTTGTGATACCTTTTTTTTCATGGATGGTTTTTGATAGCTGATAACCTGTTACCATGACAACTGGCCTCTGTTGTGACATCGGTCTTGAAACAAGCCCAGGCTGATAGTTTTCAAAGTTCCCGCATGGCTCAAGCAGTCAGAGGGCTGCCTTTGTGTTCCCCCACTCATCCCCAGCACAGCTCTGAGGCTGAGAGGAGAAGGGTGAAGTTTCCCTCTAATGAGGGCAGTGGGTGCCTGGCTACATTTTCTGTATTAGTGAACCACAGAGAGAGATTAAAGGAAAGAGGCTCCACTAAAGGATTAGCAGATTTGGGTATTCAACTATCTCTTTAAAATATTATCCCTAATTATGAGTGTGATGAAAGTCCACTTGGTGAGGGATTAGAAAAGAGTCAGATGCAGCTCTTGGGGCTCTTGTGCTAGCACCTGGCTCTGGGGAAGACCTCCGTGTTGAGCTTTTGTGTACTCCACTCTGCTCTTTCTTGTTCGGGGGGGAGAAGAACTCAAAGTGGAGCTGAGGTCCTGGTGTTCCCTTTCTTCCCCTGTGAACCTGGTGTGTAGGAGAAGACAATGATGAACAGAACCCCCACCCCCTTCCTGGCTCCTCACCATGCCCCTTTGCTTCCATTTCTGATTGGGCATGGTTTCTTTGTCTTGGCACATCATGATGTGATCAGAGCCACACCATCATTTACAAAACCCTATGGGGTCCTCACATATGCTCCAGACAGAAAAATTAGTGTTTAAAACTCACTCAATCTTTGTTACATATAGAACTTTTGCATCTGCTATGTTATTTTCCACTTAAAAGGCTCCAAAGTGGTTTACAAGGACAAGACTTGGGTTCCTGCTGCTGAATTGACTTGTGGTGGGAGGGAAGAAGAAGGTGGCTGTTGCCAAAGACACAACAGCTCAAACTGGCGGGTCACTGGAAGTGCTCAGGAAGCAGGTGGGCTGAAGGACAGGGACTTCTTCCTAGAAAGCAAGCTGAAATCTGGGCAGGAAATAGAGACTAATCCACCTATGCCTGCAAAGTGCACACAGAGAGGTTTTGTGTCATTTTGGGGGTGCTGAACCCCCATTTTCCTGGCAAAATAGCAGACTCCTTTCTAGCAACCTATGGGGTCTGGAGTGAGAGTCAACTACGAGCAGAGCTGAGCCCTGGCAACCAGACAGGGGTCTAAGATCAGGGGTTGAACTAATTAAACTCAAACACCCTCTGGGGAAGGGTGAGGCTGAGTGGGAGAAGCAGCAGCTGCCATGCATGAGCCTGTTTTTTGCCAGAGCCTTGGTGGTGCTAATCCCATGGGAAGAACAGACCTTGCGGCAGCTGGGAGAAGGACCCTACGACCCCGTGTGAACTGTGCCTCGGGGCAGCTGATCGGGAGCCCCAGACCGGGCTGCAGCAGCCTGGGCTCCCTCCTGGCTGTGGTGTCACACAACAGATTTGACTGAGTAACTCCTTTTTTGGGTGTTGGGTGTGTTGGGGAGGGGAGAGTAAATTGCTGGGAAGAATTGGAAACACAGCAATTAATAGGATTAAAGTGTCATGTTTTACAGGACTGCATACACAATTTACAATAATGGGAATTGTAATTATAAACACAACTGACAGGGAAGGCACAGCTTTGCAAGCTGGAGTGACTTATCCAGCACACCATAGAATCTCTTTGGGATGGAGAAGAAATGAGTAGCAGTGCTTGGGAGTGACATCATTTTGGGGTGGGAGCTGTTATATCAGCTCTTAGAGGAAACCTAAGTGGTCCCAGGTGGGGAATGGAAACCACATTTGCACCAAACATCTTTGCTATCAGAGCTGTAGAGCTCCAAGTTATTTCCTAGTAACCACTGGTGTGGTTATCACAACCCAAACAGTGATTAACCATGGTTTTGCTGAGCTTCTTGCTGAGGAGTGGGGAGAAGGAGGAAGAGATCAGAGAGGAGGTGAGAAACCACATTTTGATCACTATGGCTCAGTGGAGATACCTACTCTGCCTTTTTCTCTACAATGATGACCTTATTTTTGTGCGTCTGGTGGAGTAAGATTGAATGATATGCAAGGTGCTCTACAAAGGGGGTAGTGAACAAAAGGGCTCCTTGTGCGGGGCAAGGGCCGGTGCCCCAGACATCTACCTGCCTCTGTCATTGCCCTCTCTGCAGGGCACGGTGGGTCCATTGTCCACATGTCAAAGAGAGGGTCTTTGGGGTGTGCTTGGTGTGATTAATCAGTAAGATCATAATCATGAGGATAGGGACATTGGTGCCAAGCAAGGATGAATTTTTGGAAGGTTTCTGTGTTAGAGAACCTCTCTAAGGGTGGCTGTGACATGAACTCCTCTTGGGCCCCTGTGCATGGCTGGCACCCGAAACTGGTTCTCCCATAGCTATGGCCCAGCCACCAGGAGGAGACCCAGGCTCTGCGTCATTACTTGGTAAATGGTGCATCTTGAGCCATGGTGCATTGTCTCCAGCCTGGCTGAGATGGGAAGCACCAGCTAGCTAAACTGAGAAGCCTCAGAATGGTGATCTGACTGCTGTTTCTACAAGTTTTATCTCTTATGAACAGAAGCTGAATTTTACCTGTTAGTTTGAAGTCCCAGGGCTGGCTTTGTGGTGCTGGCTTTGTGGGAGGTTATCCTCTCCCTCTACTCTGCCCTGGTGAGGCCCCATCTGGAGTACTGGCACCAGTTCTGGGTTCCCCAGCTCAAGAAAGACAGGGAACTGCTGGAGAGAGTACAGCAAAGGGCTACAAAGACGGTTAGGGGTCTAGAACATCTCTCTTATGAGGAAAGGCTGAGGGACTTGGATCTCTTTAGTCTGGAGAAGACGGGGACAGGAGGGGGAATCTGATCAATGTCTCTGTCAAGAGGATGGGGCCAGTCTTTTTTCAGTGGTGCCCAGTGACAAGACAAGAGATAATGGGCAAAACTTGGACATAAGAAGTTCCATCTAAACATAAGGAGGAATTTCTTTACTTTGAGGGTGACAGAGCACTGGAACAAGCTGCCCAGAGTGGTGGTGGAGTTTATGTCTCTGAAGATGTTCAAAACCCACCTGGACAAGTTCCTGTGCAACCTGCTCTAGGTAGATCTGCTTTGGCAGGGGAGTTGGACTAGATGATCTCCAGAGGTCTCTTCCAATCCTAATACCATTCTGTGATTCTGTGTTGTGCAGTGGCAGGTTTGGATCTAGCTGGGCTGACTGAACCAGGTCTCTGTGCTCCTTGGTATCACAGTGATTTAGACCTGCTCCAGTGTCAGCACTATGGAAGCAAGCAGCACATTTGGACAGGATCTGCCAATTTTCTTTGTCTGCCAGAAAGCAGTGAAGCTTTCCCATAAATTGTTCCTTCGCTCCCACATAGGTGTAGTCCAAAAAGGTCTCACTTATGTTGTGCAGTACACCAGAGCTGTGACCTCTGGATCAATAGTTCCCAAATTAGGGGTCTCCATAGCCAGTGGGGTCATGAGCCTCTTGGAAATACATTCCTGGTAACAGGGCTATGACATGACCCCAGCAGTGCTGTAGGAAGTGGATCACGCATGAGAAAGTTTGGATGCAAGAGGACTAGAAACTGCCACCATAAAGAAACTGAGATTGTTAGTGTGGGGGAACAGGTCCTGTTGGCAGGGAAGGAGGCACAAAATCCATTTCTTTTCATTTCTGTGGGAGACACCCATTGTAGCAAGAAGCAAAAAGCGTGTCCTTCACCTGACAGTAATCAGCAGTTACCAGGATCTTTATGTAAAGATCTGCAGAAAGGCTCTGCAATATTTGGGGATTGCGAAGGGCAGAGAGCAGGCTAGATTTACTCAAATCCAATTTAGGAGAAATATTTGTATGTGTTGACTCTGAAATTCTCAGCAAGGACAGAACAATGCTCATGCAACACGAAAGCCTCACAGGAAAAAAACTAACACAATAAAAACCAACAAACAAGTGAGCAGCTCAGCATGGAGGGGTTAATTCCCTATTGTCAAGGACAGCTGGAAAGCAGACCTCCTCCAGCTCGTGATGTGCCCACCCTCTTGCCAGGCTGGTCTGTAAAATCTCTGCCCACAGCCTGGATTCTCCCGAACTCCTCAACTCCTCCTCCTAGCTCCATGCAGTTGTTGTTGCTCCTGCACCATTTCAACCCAGACCTCTCATGTCATGTTTACAAGGTGCTGATGGAAATCTAATTCATAGCTCTCAGCTGAGGAGCTGGGCCTGTGTTTAATGAAAAGCAAGGGATAGGAGCAAATGGTGCCTTGGACAAGATCAGTTGTGACAGGTTTAGATTTTTTTTCAGAAAGAATAATACCCTTCTCCAGCCCCACTCTGTGTCTGGGGATTACTGCTGCAAATGATTAATAAGTAAGTGAAAAACTGGGCTGAAATTCCTGCATTTAAGCAGAACTGCACTCCCTTTTGGGCTAGTTTTCCAATGGCCAACAATGAGCAGAACAGCTGCAAACTCCCTGTCGTTTTAGCTGAAGGCTTTTCCACGATGTTTCAGTAACAGCATTCAAAGTCACCCTCTCGCTGATTTAAATGTTTCACAGCTTGCAGGGCCTTAAATGAGTTGTGTGTTAGGAACAATAAATTACATCACAGCGTGTGCCATTGGGTTCAGCCTAAACATGAAACACTCTCTTTCCTGAGTCAGCGAGTTTTCCCCGATAACTTTTAAGGCTATTTGTGTTTAAATGTCATCTGCGCAGAGGATCTGGGACCTGTCTCGTTGAATGCTGAGGTCAATAACTGCCTACTGAATGCTGGCAAGAACAATAAGGATTTGAGTTATCCACACTCCTCTTGCCAGGGAGATTATTGCTTTGTTCACAGAAGTTGTGTGTGGTTGGGGGTATTACAGGGGATTGTGAGCTACGCCAGAAGGCTGCAGTGTTTGATGGATGGAGCTCTGCACAGGGTCTTGAGTCCTGAGTTTCACTCTTAAGACCATATTTAGTCCCCTGAGGCATCAGCCCTTCCCGTGCCTCAGTTTCCCCAGCAGTAAATTGGAGACAGTGGCTCCCCCTCCCTATAAAGTTCTATGAAGTAATCCTGAAAAGCAACTCATATGAGAGGGCTTATATTTTCAAGACGGTTAATAAATACTGCAATATAAACCATTCAGTAGCCTTACATATAACTATATACCCTCCTTAATTATTGAACAGATGCTTTAATAAAACATGCAACAAATAATTCAAAATCTATTCAAGGAAAAAGATGTGCGAGAATTCTTCCTGTAAATATGTACAAAAAATTATTTGTGTATTATTTAAAAATCAGAGCAGTCCTTTGCTCTATCTATAGAGAATAATTGAACAGAAAAATATTGAAGTTAGTAAACAGCAAATTAATAATTCACATAGTATTTACAGTCACAGTACACCATATTTTCCACCAAGTGCACGTTCTCTTTTCACCGATTGACTGAAGAGATGCTGCAGTCTAAGTCACCCATGGCTGGGCACTTTTGTGAGCCATTTTGTTCCTGGGGGATGCTGCTGTGAGTGACTTGTTGGGTTGTCCAGCTGACACTGCGGCTGATAAAAACCTACCAAGATGGAAAGCCAACCCCTGACTTGAGGTCTGCAACATTTCGGCTCCAGCATCTGGAGCATTCTGCAACCCTTGCTTCATGTGAGGGCTAATGATCTCATTTGCATTCTCTTCATCCTGGTTGTATTTTCACAGACTGAATCCAGTTTATGGCACTCAAAGAAATTGATTTTAATTTAATTTCCTTGCTCCTAGCTCTACAGTGGTCAGCTTTGGAGGTTGTTGCCCTATGTTAACATTTATTCTTCTCTGGAATTATCTGAAAATCTATTGCTTGACCTGTACCAAAAGTCAGTGTTGCACAGAAGAGATAAGAAGTCATTAAGGGTTTGTTGAAAGAGGAAATGATGGTAGAAATGAAATTTTGTCACACTCGTCCTGTGGGATCTTGGTGAATCACTCAGACCCAATCCAAAACTGTTATTACAGTGTAAAAATTTGGGGCAAAAAGGGAATAATTGGGGTCACCTGCTCTCCTGAGCTCCCCAGCCTGGGAGGCAGTGCTGAGAGATGTGCACCCTCAGTGCACAAATATCGGGTGCTCAAGGCTCCTCGGCACCACTACAGGGGTGGTTTGAAAGCAACTGCTCATTGTGGAAACATGAGATGATGTCTCTGGAGCACCTTGTAGACAAGGGTTGTACCCCCAAAGGCAGTCCCATCAGCAGTGGGGTCATCACCTCTGCGCCCCTGTCCCCAGCCGTGACATGGAAGAAGGTGTCCTCAGACACAGTGGGGCAGGAGAAGACATCCCCAGGGCAGTGCTGGGCCAACCTCCATGGGTAGCTGTGACCCAGCTGCCGGACGCCAGGCTGGGGACATCTGCACCTGCTTGCAAGCCCCTGTTAAATCAAACCGCCACGGCTACTACCAGGGAGGCACTTGCTGTAGGTCAAGCCTTCAGCTCCCATCCTTACCAAAGGCTGAAGCCCGAAAGTCAAACAGATTTAATATGGACAGCTCTCCGAGGCGGGGTTCAGACCTCAGTTTCTGGGCCACTTTGGTTCACATTGGCTGTAACCCTCCACTTTTTCTAATGACGCTGCCCATGGCACATTTCTAGAGTTCAGTGCATTTAAAAGCTTGCTTTTCCTTTCTTTTTTTTTTTTTTTTTTGTGCTAAATCTTGGGGGAGAAAGCCTTTTCAGAGGCTCTTTGAACAGGTTTTTCTAAGATCTAGATTTCTATTGTGTTCCTTCCCTTTCTTCAGATCTGAAAATTAAGTGCTGCCTGACTTCTCCAGGAGTTTATCCCTGAAGCGATCAGATGTCGCTTCCTTTCTGAAAACTCGGAGCATTCACAGTATCCCCTGAGCTCAGGGGACTGGAATCCGGAAAAATAAGTGTTCTTTTCTTTCTAGCTCATTGGTCTAAATCCTGGTCAGCAAATGCCCATGTGGGGTGGTCCTGTCAGGAGGAGAGCTGAACCTTGTTTCTTGTTCCAAGCCCTGAATGCGGCAGTTTTGAAGGAGCGAGATGCCAAGACATGCTCACAGCCAGGTGTTAGTGTGACTGGGATGGAGTGAGGGAGCTTTGGGGGAGCTGGGAGTTTTGATGAAAGGGGAGCAAGGGGTAGGTGGCTCTCCAGCACATGCTGTGCTCAAGGAGAGGCCAGGAACAAGCCTTCAGCCAGGGGTTAAGAGGACTAAACCCAAAAGGGTGCTGAGCAGGGAGAGAAGGAGTCGCGGCTATGTTTGCACGACACAGAGACATCAGCCCTCAGGGATCCATCTGGATCTGCTGATGAGGGTGGGGAGGGGAGTCACCGGAGATCTGCATCGGGGTTTATTTCTTCAATCAAGTTCCTCTTGCGTTTCCTCCCGGGAGCCCCTGACTGACAGCTCTCCAGCAGGGATTCATGCAGCACTGTCAGTCATTCATTACTGCCGGAGATGTTACGTGTTGACAGCAGCCTCTGATGGGACCACAAAGGAGCAGGGGTGTCTGAGGGACAGGAGGTACATTTTGCTCCATCTATCATTTCCCTTCCTTGCTGGGACTCATGTGACTGTCTCTGACAAATACAGGGGTATTATCTTCAGCTCTGCGACCAGATTTTAATGGGACAATTCTTTTATTTCTGCTTTATGTTCATTGAAAGCCTGGATGCAGGGAAGAGGAATTACACAAGGATGAAACCATTATCAAACGTGCCAGAAGTGGCAAGCCAGAGCTGCTGTCCACGCTTCCCAAGACAATTCTCCTATAGAGGCTATGACAGATGCCTTGCCTCAACTCACAATCAGGAATTTCAGCAGGGGACGGTCAGGTGATTTGGGGTGGAAGTTGCCCATGAAAAACAACTTCTGAGCCTTTAGGGTTAATATTATAAGACCATGGAGCGTAGAAGGAAGGCATGGGTTTCACAAATGTTGCCTTGCCATCCCAGCAGGTGAAGGGTCTTGGGGCGGGTTATGACTGAAGACTCCACTTGTGCTCTTACCTGCATTTCCTTGGATGCTCACAACCACATAAGGGAAAGCAGAGGAAAGTGAAATGGTGTGATCCATATGGCAACATCATGTATTTTCACTTCTCCATTCTTTCCCATGGTTTTTGGTTCCCATTATCTCTAACTGCCTGCTTGGCTGAGGCCCTCAGTCACAGTCATGCCTTGGTCCCAGAACAGTGCCTGCAGAGAGGTGCTGCAGGTTTTGTGTGCGTTGTCTCTCCAGGTACCCCTGCAGTTGTCCACTTGTGGGTGTAGTCCTGGCATTATCCCACTCTTTGGGTCCCATGTTGGAAAGTGTCTAAAGTCAGGGGCTGTCTGATCCTGACAACAGTATCTGTTCTACCATCCAAGTGAGACCTTCCCTTTTTTCAAGGGGATGCTCTATTTCTTTACAGTTTTATCACTGGAGGTAGACCCCATTGCTACCACCAGCAAGGATGGTTTTCTAGGCCTTTGTCATGTATTTAATATATTTAGCATCTGTGTCATTCTAATGCTGCTGTTTTCTTTTACTCATGAGAACACCAAAAGAACTGAAGTGAGATTTAGATGATTTTCTTTTTTCTCCCCAAAATATAAAGGGCATTATTTGCAGTGAAGATGTATTTAAATCAACTGAAACAGACAGTCTGTCTCCCCTTCTATATAAGTATAATGTAGTTTCAACTTCAGTGTAAAAAATGAGAAAAGTTGTCCCTATAAATGCTAATTATATTCAAAGACAATTAGTGTAAACGAGATGTCAACTGATCAAAAATATTTTTACATTTATAAAAAATTTAAATTCTAGTCAGCCTATCATGCAAGAAAAAGCCTAAAAATATCACATCTCGGGTTCTGGAGGCAGAATTTCTGCGACTGAGGTTGGAGAAGGGAAACTTCCAGGTGTGCAAGGGAAGGTGAGCAAACCCCATACACCTAGAGAAATGTCTTGAAATCAAGGACTATCAGCATGGGTTAATAATTGATATGGTACAGTGTCATTGGTCTTGGCTTGTTAATTGTTACTGCTATAGCTCACAGCCTAGGAGTCTTAATTAATATTGGTGTTATCATATCAAATACAGGTGTTCACATCTGCCTCAGCCTCCATTAGAGACAGTAGGCTGTAGGCCAGGCATCGTCTCACCCAAAATAAGCCAAACAAACCCTGCTCTTGCTCACCTGCAAGGTGACTAGCCCCTAAACCAGGAGCCCAGGGAGACAACCTCAGATGGAGAAGTCTGCATGGGAGCACTGCACGTAAGATGTGACAAATCGCACCCTCAGTGTCTGTCACTTGAAGTGTTTCTCTTGCTGTCAGTGCCTTTCTCAATGTTCCTCTCCATTTCAGGTTGCAAAAAAGGCTGATGTTGCTGCTATCTATAGGTTATGCAAATGAAACATCAATTTTTTTCCCCCCAAAATACACCACCTTCCTTTCCTCTGTTTCTAGATAGGAAGAAACTAAATAGCTAGCTCATCTTGGCTTGGCAAAGGAATGATAGTGGGGATTACAGGGTAGAAATCTATAAAATACTAGAATGGAGTGGAGGACTAGAACAAGGAACAATTAATTTTTGTCTGCTTCTTCCAATCCAGGAACCAAAGGGTGCCCATTTATCAGATAACAGGTTGAAGGGCAGCAAAAGGAAGGCAGCTCATTCCTTGGGAAAAGAATAAAACACGTGAAAAAGGGATTAAGAATTATTAAACTCAGTGGTCCAGAAGTGACCTCTCTGAATGAAGTTTTGGTCTGACACCATTCTTGTGAAATCTGCTGATGTGAAACGTTAATCCCAACTGCTGTTACAACCCCAAAAGGAATACTAATTACAACACAGTTGTGTGGTCCTGGGCAGACTGTGCCCAGTGGTGACAGGAGGAAATTCAGCAGATATTGGTGGCTTTAGCAGCAGTATCATCTTCTGTCAAAAAGTGAAGGAGCCCAGCTGGATTCTAGAAATGGGAAGCTGATCTCCTGTATGGCCTCAGGTGAAGAATTTCCTTGGTATCGCTCCTGATGCTGGCCTGTCTTACAAATATGATGGTCACCCCTTTAAGGCAGGAACAATCTTTTACTATTTGCCTGTTCAGTTCTTTGGAGAAATTAGCCCATCTCTCAGGCAGCGCCTCTGATTGTGCTTGCAATAGAGACCCAAATTGGCAATAATTGTGTCTATTATAGAGAAAAAAATAATCCATTCCACTGCGTATTTTACTCTGCATATTTGAAGCTGTTCCATTTACAGACACCCTCTGTGTGCCACTCCACTTGTGGACTCTGATGCAGATGGTCCAGTTATTTATTAATCTGGTTTTAAAATATCCTCAGAATGTTTCAGCAGGAGACACTTTCTTTAAGGTCCCAATTTCAGCAGAGTCAATAAGACTTTTGCTGTTGAGTTTGTTGGAGAGCAGGACTGAGGCTTCTTTTGTCCTTTCTGACCTTTCCTTTCACTTACTACCAAGTTACTCTTGTGGTGAATTTGTATTTTTAAAATGTGAACAGATTTTTGAAATTGAACAGATTAAGTCTTAAATCTTTACCTGCATCCCTAGAGTGCCTTCATACTCTCACAAGCCATGGTAGAATGGATAAGAAAAAGCATAAAAATTTCTGTGAATTAAGTGTTAAAAAGCTGGTTGCTTTTCGGTTGGTTGGCGTTTTTTTCTGCCCTATGTCCCAGAAGATTCAGGAAATCTGGGATGTTTGGTGCAGGCCTGAATGAACCAGTTTTAGTGACATCTCCTTGAATTTTGCCTCCCTCTTCATGAGTGTGTGAAGCCAAGCAGGTGATTCATCCAACCTAGGCAACACAGCTGAATCAGGTGCCACCGTGACCCGGAGTTTTCCTTTGCTGTGACATGGAAGATGTCTCACTGCAGAATAAACAGTTAGCAGATCTTCGTTAGCTAGCCATCAAGCTAGCCACCAACCACATTCACAGGACATGTATACTGCACTGAAATCCAAAGGATGAATTCACCTAAACCATGGGGGACTTCAAACACCAGCTTGGGGATTGTGCCCTTCCTCTGAAAAAGCTAGGAAGAACAGTATTAGCAGATACCTTCACTGATGTGTTGCTTTTCTAGCACCATTAGTTGAGCACCATTGCTGATATGCTCAGGGTGGTGATGCACCAAAGGAGTTCAGAAAGCACTCGGAAATCTGGGCCTGCAACCTCCCCCTGGCTTCACAGGGTGAGGTCTGAAAATAGCCATCGCTTTCAAAACATCACAGCAGAAAGGAATACACACAGGGCTTCCCTCTTGTGCACCCTGTGAACCTAAGGTCATGCTACAACACTGCTATTGCCACAGCCAGCCTGAGCACACCTGGGAGAATCATGGCCTTGTACTGGATGGCATCAAGTGCATTTTAGAGGTCTGAACCTCTGCCTCCAGTTCAATTCTCTGCTCTGTGTGGGAGAACAGCTGGAGAGACATAGAGGAACAGGGCAGCCGGTATCCCCACGATGGGTCCCTATCCTGACCTGCCTCTCAAAAGTGCCTGTCATTCAAATCCCATCATTACAAGGTTAAGCTCCCTTTTGTTCCACCAAGTAAGTAAATTTAGAAACAGTTAGTTAATCAGTACATTTGTCTTCTGCCCATTAAATTACAGTGCAGCAAAAAGGTTTCCCGGGAATAAAACAATTATTGTGGAAAATTAAAAGAGCTGTTTAATTCCCTTTTGTAATGAATTGTTTGGACAATGCAACATTTGAACCAATGAGCAGGAAACAAAGGAATTCTGCCATTGAAAAGAAGTGGAAGTCCTCCCAGCACTGCCGCCAGCAGGGTTATCCTCCCCCTCCCAGCTCCACAGCTCAGAGCATCACTGCGTGAAAGTGCTTGCTGCGCCTTAGGTCTCAGAAGGAAACACAGAAAAGAAGGGCACCAAGGGCTCCTGCTTTGCTAAAAAAGAAGTCTTCAGCTCATCTGGGCTTTTGTTGCTGTGCCCCTTCATGCTTTTCCTCCCTGTGTTTTGGCTTTTTGTGGCCAGAGGTTTCTGTCATTTAAAGACCCTTTGGCATAGTTCAGATCCTTAGCCTGCCATTAAAGCTAGCAGGATGCGAGGGAACAACATGGGGTTTAGTCCTAGATGAGATTTGGGCAGGCCTGGAGCTGATCTAGTGTGGAACAAGGCCAAAGATGTAGCATCCTATTATAAAATCTCTCAGTTCCTGTTCTACAACTCTTAAACATTTGATAAACTTGCGAGGGTTCCACCTCAAACAGGCAGATCTCTTAAGGCTCCAGTGTATATGCCTTCTGGTATAAATAACATTCCTACGTTTGCTACTGTAGAGTCCCACACACATCAGAAGTAGAAAGATGTGTCTTTCCTTGTTTCTGACATCTCTGCCCCTAGAACAGAGAGGAGGTAACTGAGCTCCTCGAGGAAGTCTGGTTTCTGTGTATCTGTAACACAAAGACTTGATGTTGGTGCTGAACATACAGTGATTTTGAGTGGCCAGACTGCTTCTGGACTGAAAAAGACAAACGTGATCTTGCAACATGGTGGAAAACAGGGTCTCTCTCACAGCTGTCATGCTGATATCTCTATGTCTGGTTGTGGGAAGGGCTGGGCTAGAACAGCATGAAAAGCAGATCACCAATGCTTAAAGGAGAGACCTTCAACCCAGAAGCAACACAGGAACAGGCTACACACATAACCACAGCAAGGCAGTCTCATGAGCAGAAGCTTGGGAAAGAGAAAGAGCTGACAGGAGACCAGATTTATCCCTGTAAATATGTAAGAGGGGGGAACTCTGGGGATTGAAAAGAGCAGTTCAAGCTCTCAAAATTACTATGCAACAGAAATATTTAATATAGCTAGAGCTGGAATGAATTTAGGGTGAAAATTGCAAGCAAGTGTCTAAGTGACTGAGTAGGGAGGTTTTGAAGGAGCTTTCAGGATGGAGTTGGGGCATTAAATTGAACTGATTTTGTAATGGAGCAGAGCATGTTTGCAAGCAAGTTTATATGACATGCAATAACAGGAGGCTGGAACTGGCTGCTGAAGCGATCTCTTCAATCTTACATCTGTCTGTTCAAAACGGGCTCCAATTTCTTAATGTCAAGGCATTTACTACAGTTATCAAGGGAAGATGTGTGACTGGCCACCAGCACAAGAGCCTCTCCCCACAGCCTGGACCTGCTCCCCGCGGTCTGCTCGCTCTGTGGTTGGGCTGGAGACTCCTGGTTCTTGGTCTAATGAGATACCATGGAGCTTCTGTGCAAGGCAACAAAAATTTCTGCACCAGATGAATTCCTTCCTCTAAAGCCAAACTCAACTGTGCTCCCTTTCTGGAAAAGCATCCCTTGAATACTTTTAGGCTTCTTTTTTCTCTGGCTACGAAGTTAAAGACATGTTATTCCTAATTCAGAAGCAATCCAGAAAAGGCATCCACAGGAAAAGTGGAAGCATCATGGATCATGACACATGAAGGCTGGGCCAAAAATCAATGTTAGGGGAAGATGCTTCCCAGCCCAGGAGAGTATCATCCTGGTGGACCCTTATCATGTGGCGGAATCTTTGTTCCCTTTCTCCCATTGCTTCTCCTTGAACTTCACTGAATAATTACTCTCCCTCCTGGATCTTGCAGTTTTCAGCAGGCCATGAGCACAGTGGGGCTACCTGTCCCTCTCTGGCCTTTTTGCTGACTTCTAGCATGAATATTGCCCTGTGCTAGACCCCCTCTGAGTTTTGTGAATCTGAATCAGGACAAGCAATCCTCAAATCAGCCATGGTCACTGAGAGCAACCAGCTCCAAACTCACACACACGAGGGGACAAGTAAACCTCAAACTGGTAAACACCTTATCACTCAATATTATCGCTCAACAAAGCTCCCAGTTTAGTAATACACCTGGGTGATCGTATTATAATTACTGTTGAATTGTGGAGGAGCATCCTCCAAAATAGTTCCAGGTAGATAGCACTTGCCTGGCAGACAGCTTTGAATATCTCCCAAGTGAAATAAGTACTGTTTCCACCTAAATAGGATCTAACGAGCCATTCAAGAGAATTTAAAAAAAAAAAAAAAAAAAGTAAAAAAAATGTCTTTGCCCTGAGGAGAAGCATCCCAGAGAACTCAACAGCATCTCCAGCCTGCTGCTGGCAGTGCTTGTGTCTCAGATAATACCGGCTAAGATAGTTTTCTTGAAGTGTAAAGGAAAACACAGAATTAGGTGGAGGAAGCAGGGGTCTTTGGGGTACAGATTTCATCGTTGTTCCCAAGAGTCTTGGTCTTCAATTTCACAATATCTTATCCTGTCACACCTGCAAAAAAGACTGTTAAAGAAGGGTTGTGGTGGTCTGAGAGACTGCTCCCTGCGTTTGCAGAGAGCCCAAGATGACAGGTCAGAGCTGAGTGATGGCTCCTTGCAGGGTCATAGTGGTACAGGTAGCTGTGTCAGTGCCACCAATGACCACTTCATAACTCACAAAACCACAGAATTACAGCAAAATCACATAAGAGAAGTGAATGCCTACCTGAAAGACCACTGGGTTGCAATGGCATGTTTCTATGACCCTGGGGATAGGGCAGGCAGATGTAGTTCTCCATGGAGTCCACGTCAGGGTCTGCAGAGAGCAGTAATGGCTTTCATCAGCTGAGCTGATACAGGTGAAAACCTGGACTGCCCACAGAAAAGCCTATGTCAAGTACAGTTCAGATACAAAGACTCTGGATTAATCTGGTTGTACAGAAAGAGGTGAGAGCAGGCAACATTGCAAGATAGTAGGGTGTTAGAGAGAAGAGGGAAAGGCTGCAAGCCCCAAATGGAGAGAGCAAAGGAGCAGCCCCAAGAACAGGGGTCAGCAGCCATATTATTGTGATCTTTAAAGTTGAGAGAAGCATTGGTTTATGGACAGAAAATTGATTTTTAACCTTAAGATCATCTCAAAATCTTGACAATCATGGAAGGAAAAAATAAAATAGAGCAGGATCAGCTTCCTGGTGAAAAATATTCCCTCCCCCTTGAGTGAGTGTCTCTATTCAGGTTCATGGAAGAGAGGAAACTCTGGAGCCTAAAACACAGCAAGGGTGAGGTAGTTTAGGCATAACCTACTGAGTTTTTTTATATCTATGGCACATTTTCCAGTCCTGCACTATCCGGAGCAGAAAGTCTCCTCTAGAGATGGGAGAACTGTGAGGGGCTTCTGAATCACAGAAACCTAAAGATAAAATGCGCTTAGTGTCAGGTTAAAAAGCTCATGCCAGCTCCCTGCTCACATTCAGCCATTATTCTGCTCTTGAGATATTTTGTGCCTGAGAAACATGCAGAGTAAAGGTGGACACAAGAGGAATCCCGGCCAGATCAGTTCAGGGCTTGTGATTCCATTTGCACCTGGCTGCATCATGAATCAAGACCAACAAATTTGTCCCCTATGGCTCCAGGGAGGCTGAGAAAAATCAGTGGTACCTGCTATCCATGGAAGTGCAAGACTGGTGAGCTAATCCTCCTAGGAGTGAAGTGCAGATTAACACTATCAGTCTACCAGGGAAACCAGTCTTGCAGGACTTAAGGTGACATAGCACAACACACTGAAGCCAAATTGAAGCCATAGTATTGCTGCCTGTAAGAGAGCACAGCCCCCTTCCCACTCTGCTTCCAAGTACAGGTTCCTTTCTATGTGTCTATGCCTTCCCTAGCCCCAGCAAAGACTTCAGTTCTCTCAGGCTGATCAGCAGAGCTGGCCATGTGCACAGCCACTTAAGTGCCAGCAGCAGCACCAGAGAGCCAGCAAAAACATCTCAGATGCCTGTGACCCATGGTAAACCTGTGCCCAGCCACCTCTCTGCTTTAGCAGATGCTTAAAAAATACCTCCTCACGGATGCTCTGGGAAGCAATTCAGCTATAGAGGCTCCCCTGCTGGAGAATTTCAGGCTGTCTGTCTAGGAAGAACCCCAAGGCTACCCCACCCAAGGAAGACTCAGCTACCCCATTCAAGCCCTAAATCAGCCTTGCTTTCTGCTCTTAAAAGTGTGTACAGGAGGTGCTCAGGTGTGTCTGATAATGAGGAATGGGACTGTGGAGATGAGTCCAATGGCTTTCCACAAGTGTCTTTAATGATTGAGTTAAAGGAGTCCTGGGATGCCTTTTGGACAGGTGCAGGTAGGTAGTGCTGCTCTATGGTTCCTGCTGAGCACGAGAAGACCCAGGTTCTCCCCAGTGTGTATTTTAGGAAGCTGGACTTTTAGAAATGTCTTCTACTTTAGCTAGGATGCTTTTAGTTTCAATTTAATATTAATACTTAAAAAGAAGGGCTGTTTCATATGCCAAGGCACTTTGGGATCCTCTCCCCGCTGCCCAGTGGAAATAAGGAAGCTTTTCTATGTGTGACAAACTCCATAACTGAGTATCAAAGTGCAAAAAGCCTGGGTATGCCCACACCGATGCCTTTTCTTTTAAGGCACACCCACATGATGGATAACTGCATTTCTCTTGTAGCCCCTCACTCCCTGTGTCTGTCCCCAGCTGTTGCCCCTGTTGTCTTTCATGGCTGCACCCTGTGATGCTTCTCCTGAGAGAACAGTGCAGGTGGACATGGCATACTGTGTGCAGCCATCTCTTGCCATCTACTCCTGATGGTCTGGGCTGAAAAAGGAGAAATCAATGTATGTAGATGTCCTGGTTTGAGGTAAAACTGAACCAATTTCCTGTTCAGTAATTTCACTTTTTAGCTGGGCCTCTTAACTACACTCTGTTGGTAGTTTAGTGTAAAACATGTCTTTGCATGGCACAGTCTTGTAAAGAAAGGACAGGTTATGGCAGTCAGTTGATCATGTTTGAGCGACTGCCTTTGAATACCTGAGCTTGTTTTGTAATTAGTGCAAAGAAAATACTGCTTTTGCTTCTGGAAAACAATGTGCAAGGGGCTGTACAGAGCTGGGGACAGTGCAATGCCCTGTCCTGAAGGGCTCGTGCCCCAGGACGATGAGCAGATGATCATCCCTGAGGTGCCCCTGCCCGAAATTCCAAGACCTGAAGCAGAGAGGCAGAGCATCACCCAGGTCATGACAGGACTACATCTGCTGGCAGTCTCAAGGCAGCGTGACTTTAACACGTCCAGCCCTAGTCTTATCTCTGCTTCATGGGGAAAACCAAATAACAGATCTCCCCAGGCTGCCGCCTTGCTGTTTCTGCACCGCCATCAACTGCGGCCAGCATGCAGGCGGCACCCGGCAGGGCCCGGCGCACGCTGCCAGCCGGTGTTTACTCCTCGCACCACAGCTCTCCGCGTCTCTGTTTCCTTTGCAGTTTCACACCTTGCTCCTTTCCATCACATTTGCTCTGAGGTGACCGCTTCCCCCCTGCCTTCCCTTTCCTCCACTCCAGCCCGAGCGCCAGGCGTTGCCTCTGTGTGCCCGAGTTACCGGTAGGCCCTGCAAATAAAATCATTCCCACCATGACAAACCTGCCCATATTCCTGGCCCACCTTGGGCAAACTCACTCAGGTTTTCTCTCTGTTTCATTGCAATCTAATCAGGTAAAGGGGGTAGGTGAGCTTCCCCCTGTAACGGCAGGCAGATCTAATGGTCACAGGCTTGGATTATTATTTTTTTTCCTCCTGCTGGCTGTGAATTTAACCAGAAAACAAGGTAGTCAGGAGAGACCTGGGCACCCTGCTCTCTGTCTGTAATACAGGCAGCCCTGAAACACGTGGCAGTACAGTAGAGCACGTTTTAAGGCTTGCTGCCCCCTATGTCCTCATGTTCATCAGTGCTGTTACCAGGCAGACTTTCATCTCTGATGAAATTAAAGAAAATTAATTAAATTAAAAATTCAGAAACTGTTGCTCTCCTCCCAGCACCAGGAGGGCAAAAGTGCTGGAGACCCTGAACTGTCAAGCCAAGGATACAGGTCCCACCTGGAGATCCCACTTAGATTTCCCAGCTGCTGGCAGAGCCCAGGGATGGTGGCTGAGCGCAAGAGGAGGATTTGGAGGACACAGAAGGAGTGTTTCCACCCACCAGGCCCTGGGGCTGTCCAGAGTCCTCCAGCTTCTTGGGATGATCAGAATTACTCTTGCCAGCAGGCACCACAAGTTTCATTTCCTGCTCACTGCCCCTCAAAAAAAACAAGCCTCCAAGTGACTTTACAGCCCGTGGAAATGCGTGAATACGAGAGATGAAGGCAGACATGGCTTGGGCAGGAGCCAAGGATGCAGGCACCGTGTCTCTGCCAAGGCACCTCCACCTCACTTTGCCATCCCTGTAGCCAGAGACCTTACTGAGCACCCAGGGCTTCATAGAGGCTTGCAGGGCAGCTGGAGGTACTAATTTTGGAAATGGAGTTAAAAAAATCATCTCCCACTACCCATTCCTTTCAGCAAGGACACAAAAGCCAGACTGAGGATTTTGTGTGAAGATGAATTGAATGAAAAAAGCACTTTAACTGGGTGGATGTACAATATTAGAATAATTTCTTTTCCCTCAAAGGCTGAGTTTACTTTCGCATAATGTTGGCAGGAGGCACTGAAGGACACCCACTCAAACACCCCTGTGGGTGGACAGGGCTGCTGCAAGGAACATGACCTTCTTCCAGACCAGACACAGGCTGCCCCAGTGCTCAAGGCTGAGACACCCTCTGACTGCCAGAGCAGCAAAGGCATGCCAGCAAAGATCAGCGTCCATGCAGACAGGTGTCCAGCCATGTTTAATCATGTGCACTTCAACAGCCTTGTTTATTTAAGGGCTCAAAAGCCCTGAAAAATTAAGATAAATTAATTCTCCATTTGGACATGTGCAATGAATAAAAGCCATTACCCTGGTACACAGAGCAAGGATCTTGGTGTGGAGATTGCCCCAAACCCAGCAGCACACCGTTGACAGAGCTGCAGGAGGGAAAGCCAGGGCCAGGACCTGCTCTGCCCATGCCAACCCCAGACAGCCGTGCTTCCCAGCGCACTGCAGCCCAGGAGGAGTGCTGGCAGCTGACACAGATATTTGCCATTCTCAGAGCATCACCGTGAAGGGTGATGGCTTGGTAATGAGTTTCTTTAGTCTTGCCTGAATGCTTTCAGCTCTGCAGACACAACTTCTCAGTGTTCAGCACCAAAGAGCAGATGAGTAGCTGATTACACACTACCCTGCCCTCAAAACAAATCTCAACAATTAGTGGGACTCCTTCCAGGTAATGCGCATCTGTGAATAGAGATCATTTCTGTGCTTATCTCTACTGTTATAGTTTGAGGAACCCACAACGATTTATTGTCATTTAGACAATTATTCTATCACCTGATGACCCCTCCCTACCCAGGAAGAGAATTAGGGTAAAAACAAGGAAGCCTGAGTGTCGAAATATAAACAGATTTAATAGAGTAAGACTAAATAATTAACATTAATAATATTAAAGAACCAGTATTGATCCCAGTACCAATATAAAATAAACCCACATACTGTAGCTCGCTAATAGAAGTAAATATTTTCACAGATTCAAACACTAGAGTCTCCTAGGCATTAGAAGATAATTAGTCGTGTGTCACTCAGACCAGGACATCTACCAATCCCAGTTCTGCAAAGGCAAGAAAAAAACTGCAGGAACTTTCAGAAATCTCTTAAAATCTTCCTGGCACATCAAAGCCCAGAAATGTTGCACTAAAAGATCTCAGCTCTTGGGAATTCCAGCCGTGGCCACTTCGCACCTATGACACCCAGGGCAAAGCAATAAGAACAGCATCCCTCTTTCTTCTTCTCTCTGTGATGGCCCAGCTGGTGACTGTCTTGCATCCCAGCTGTTTGCAGCTTGAACAATAGTGAAGGAGTAACTAGTCCTGCCAGAAGACATCAGATCATTGTCAGGGAAGCAAGCTGGCGCAGCATCATGTTTCCATTTCCATTTCTCTTAGATTGGTGCACCAGGAAGTGAAGTAGAGGAGCTGGGTGGATGTAAAGGACAATCCCATCCTAACAACTGACTGCAGATTAGAAAGGCCATAAAATCTCAACCACTGGAGAGAGTGGTGGAACAATGTCTCTGTGCAGCTCAAGCGGCTGAAGCCCATGATCAGTACAAACCAACTGTTTGTTCCCAGCACTGCCCAGCACAGCTGGTTGAGCACCAGTTGTGCTGCTTGTGCCTTTGGTTTCATTACCAAGGCAAAATAAAAGCCCAGCTAGGAACAGGCACTAGACCCTTCCCATGTGGAGACACAATTTGCTAAGGGAGCTGTAAGCTATTGCAGAGGAGGCGTTTTGTTTTAAAGGAAGGCATCCTATCTCCTAGCTAAAGGAGTGTGCTGCAAGATCCCATCACAGCCCAGTTTGTAGTTCACCAAATTAAATAACCTAATCCAGGTGTGGTAGGAGGAACCTCACGTGATAGAAATGGGTTCTGTAGCTGATACAGCAAATTTCATGGGGAGGGAACAGGAGAAAAAATTTGACAAAGCACAATAAAGACCAAAAACAGAGAGGGTAATAATTAATATTTCAATAGGGCATCTTTTGTGCTGAAGGATACAAATGGTTTGGCCACTGTTGGAAATTCAGCCACCTCTGGAGTGGAACATAGCCGTGCATAACATCTGACATTGCCTCAGTGTTGATGTATTTGTTAATATGCAAATTACCAATCAGTATATCTTCAAAAGGTTATTGCAGAGTCAGATAATAAATCAACCCTATGTAAGGCTTAATATCTTCATGCTGACAGTGCTGAAACCTCAGAGCCCTGGCACTGTTTATATACACACATCTCTCTGTGTATTTCACTCTCAGACATACAACAAACCTGATACTGTTCTTATGCAACAGGAAAACTGAAAGAAAAATAGAAAATGGCCTCTCTAGCCCACTATACTGATGTTACAGCTATTCTTACCTTTACTTCTACTTTTTCTCCTCTCTGTTTTATACTCTGCCTGAAAAAGGGAAAGCTGGATTCCCCAGCTGGGTAGGAAAATACAAGACTTTTCACCAGGAGGTATTTTCAGGCAAAGACTGAAACACATGGATTCCTGCAGCTTCTTATACAGGAGGCCTTTGGCCAGGGCAGCGTTGGAAAATCAGAATTAATGTTGTGCAGCTTCCCCCTGGGACAGTGCAGCCAGTGCCGCCAGTACCTTCAGCTCTATCTTCTTGAGCTGCTCTCAGCTGGAAAGTTGTCATGCAAGGCAAAGGGATTTGGGGATTAAGCTGCCTGTTCTCCTTTCCCATGGTTTATTTTTGCTGTACTTCAACTAAGTGGGCCTACAGGTTTATGAGCTCTGGATCATGCTCCCGTGGCAGGGGGGGAGGATGGTGCTGAGAGTCAGTAAGAGCGTGCTCGCTCGCCTCCTAATCCCAGCTTTTCCCCAGGGGACTTCACCTACTTTTCCAGCACCCAGGATGCTGTGAAAGTAGAAAGCAAGAGAAGGGGCAATGTGACAGCTCTTGCCACGGCCATGTCATATGAAATCTTCCGCTTTTATCCCCTCCCTTGCTCTGGCTGCTCCACGCTGGTGTTGGCTCTCCCACCTAATTCTCAGCCCCCTGAGTGTGACCTTGTGCTACAAGCTCTGTGGACACCTTCTACCCCAGCCCTGTGGGTCCTTCCCCAGGTCCCGTTGCAGAGGTATTACCAGTGGTAGTTGGTTTGGTCCGTTGGGGTTCCTATGCATCATCCGTCATCCCTGCTGGAGCGCATCCTGCAGGCAGCTGCTCTGCTGCTGCTCCCCCCGCCGGCTCAGCAGATACCTGCTGAAGGAACACTTTTTATTTATGGCTGGTTTTTAGCTCACTGCCAGTAAAGGCAGTTCAGCCTCATTCTCTAACTGCATAATTTCTAAAGGACGTGCCTCTGCCTCCAGTGCACATTTGTGCCAGCAAGCGTTTTGACTTTCCGCCAAGCATTTAAGTGACCTTATGGCAGGATTGGAAGGCAGGGCTCTGAGCTCCACCACCCACGGTCTCTGAGGACCTCTATTCTCCCCTCCACCACCTCCTTCATACATTTTTGTTCAGCATCTCTGCTTGCAGGGTTGCCCAAGATGTTAAAAAGAAATGCCTTCCCCACTAAGACACTTTGTAGTAATAAAGAACTTGATCTCATATAAATTGGGATGTTCTGAGAACCGTTTTAATTTCTGCTAATCGGAAGATGAAAAATGAATTGCTTCAGATGTCATGTCCTACTGCACGAGTCTCGTAACATTTGGAAAAGCCGTAACAGAGATTCCCGGTAATTGAAGGGCTCTACATGAGTGAACTTTGTAATTGCATATTCTTCTCTTCAAGTCTGGGAGGCAGAAGGGAAAAGTGGATCAAGCCACGTCTTAATGAAACAGCTCAGTCCTGCAGCATTACCAAAGCTAAAAGTAAACAAACCGTGCTCATTATTTTATATCCCAGCTCCGGGGCCACCGTGGCAGCCCGGTGTTGATGTGCTGTCTCCCACTTCACTTGCCCCTCCACCACTTCTGCTTTCAACCGCACTTCTGCTTTCACCCCTGCCTTCACCCGTTCTGCACCCAAGACCAACAAGCCACCCCTGTCCCACCACTGCCTCACACAGCAGGAGACACAAACAGCTTTGCAGACACAAACAGCTTTGGAGGGTTTCCATCTCTGAGCTGCCAGTCCTGACCAGCCTGGGAGGAGGAGGAAAGGCACAGCATCCCCATCCAGACCTGCTGGAGTGGCCTGCCCTGCCAATCCCCCATCTCTGCTCCCAGCTGGGAAATACTGCCTTTGAGGGCTGGAAACATTTCTGTCTGCACCTTATTGTTGGCTTCCACGTATTGAGCATACGTGCAGCTCCCCCAGTTCCCCATCCGGCTGCCCTTGGTCCTGGCTGGGGGTGACTTGAGGATCCTATGGCAAATAGGAACCCCCAAATCCAGCAGTACCTTCATTTTCGGCTCCCCCACATTGATGAGCTCATGGCACCGGCATGAAGCAGCTCTTGAGCAGTTGTTGCACTTGTGGCAGGAGCACCTCACTGCTGTAAGGCTGCCAACAGCACCTGGGCATTTTCTCTTTCATGATGAAAGCAGGAAAATGAGGCAAATGCTACAGAATAGAGATTTTCTCAGCTCTTATGTTGAAGGGTTTTTCAGCTTCCTCAGGGGGAAAAAAAAAAAAAAAAGAAGAAAAAAAAATAGTAAAAAAGGTCTATTGCTCTGTTTGTTTCACTATCTTTAAAAGTGGGATCTATCATCTGGAGAGTCAAACCAGCATCCATTTCTGTGGATTTACCATGGCTGCTCCTCAGCGGCTGATGGTATAATGTTTTCTGAAATGCCCATTAGCTGAGTATCTTTATGAAGAGCTTCCCAGGGAAGTAGCTGCAAAGTTCAATTTGCTGAATTATGAGCACATCTCTGATAAGAATTGCATTATATGGTACTTGCATGCTGAAAGCATTAACTTTATACTTTGAACTTTTAAAATACGCATTGATGGATTGGATGAGAACTGTAGAAGTAGAAAGGTGAAGGTCCCCAAGGATTAGAGATAATAAGGAATAATTGCTATCTTTCTTTTTGCCATGAAAAAAGAAGCAGCATATTTAGAAGAATTCTATTTAGTTCAGAAAAAGCAATTTGAACAACAACAACAAAATTAATAGAAAACCTCTTTAATTGGTTGAAAATTTAGTACAAGTCATAACTTAAGGGCACTTGATTTGTGCTGAAGAACTGTTTGGCTTTATGGAGTTGCACCAGATTTACCCCAGCATCCTAGGGAGCAAAAATGAACTTGCTCATGTGTCTCACACAGAATAAATCTAAGTGTTGTCTGAAAGACTTTTCTAAATTTTTTTTTTTATTATTTTTTTTTTTTAGTTAAGAAGAGTGAGAGTGAAACAACAGGGGATTTCTTTTTCAGAAGAGACTAGATTGTTCTAGCTTACAAAATGGATATAATCTGCAGAAGTTTAAAGTCTCAATTCTCTCAATTCTTTGGGTCAAAGCCCAAGGGCTACAGATTAGGGCACTTCTTCTCTGGGACACTGAGACAGCTCCACTCTATATTCAGGACAGGTCTGGAACTGAACTCCGCTCTGCTGGCGGAACACCCAAGTGCTCAGGGGTATTCAGGTATCTTGATTTCACATGCATAGCACTGTGATTTCTATGCACTGAAGGCTCTTCACTTAATCGGTGCTATTATCACACCTGATGAGGCACAGCAGGTGATATTTGAGATGCTTGCTTTTTGATTCCTTGCAACTGAGCAACATTTAGTAAGAATTACTTAAATCAGCTAATCAAAAACATGTTCAATGACATTAGGATGAAGTGGGCTCTAGAACACCTAGGAAAAGTTATTTTTCTTGTGGAAATCTTTCTGTGGAGAGAAAAGCAAACGAATCCCAATGTGCTCTACATATTGTAAGCTCTGTGCTCCTTGGGCTATTGATTCCTGAAGATCCTTTGTTATTCAGCATTTCAGGCAAGGTTTGGCTTTATTCTGGTGGAACTGGTTTTCTCAAACCTTTTCTACTTGCGTTTTGGTGGCATAGCTGAGACTGGCCAAGAGCCTGTGTGGCAGCTGCTGGAGCAAGGGCGTGCAGGGGCGTAGATGTGCTGTGTCTGGGCTCGGCAAAAACATCCATGTACAGCTGAGACAGCCTGTTCTCTGCCTCTCCATGCCAGGAAAACAGGGTGGCAGGGATGCTTGCAGGTGTTATTTTGGTGGTGGTGTGTGTAGGCCGTGGCGTTGTCCTTTGAAACACTGGTCCTCCGGGGACACTACTGTCACAAACTGCTGGAGAAAAACATCTGCAGAAAGTCAGGGCACATGTTTTCTCCTCTCTGAAGTCAGTAGAGCCCTTTACTGTATTGTACAGAATGGTCCAGTCTGCTGGGCAGAGGTCAGGGTCAGTTCTGGCTTCTCCTTGGGTTCAGTGGTGGCAGCAATAGGTCCTTCATGGTGTTATTTGCTCTGAGGACAACTCATGGGTCACAACTCCTGTTCAGAAGAATTTCCCCTCAGAAAAGCCTATCTGTTGGCAAGACCCACAGAGAGAGACAGCTCAGCATCATCTCTCTCAGTCAAGGGGACCCGTAGGGACTGTCCTCCCCTATCACTCTCCTAGCAGTGGCTGTCCCAGGTGAGAACTAGTTCCCAGCATGTCTCTGCTGTCCCCCTTTCATAGCCAAGTGGATCTTACGTTATAGGGCTCTCTGCCCATCACCTTTCACTGGCCTGAAACCAAGGTGTTAAAATCCTCTGTAGCCCATTGCACAAAAAATACCCTGTGATTCTCTGTTCCTCACAAAAATGTTTGCTTTCTGCTCCTTTAAACTACTTTCCCTTAAAGGAAATTGATGTTAAACCATGAGACACCTGATCGTACCTGTACCAGCTCCCTTTGGCCTATACCAGTGCTGGCAGGGATGCGCTCAGAGCCGCTGGATTGTGCCTGCCTGCGGGCAAACACACGGGCATCTTACTCTCAGCTGAATATTGAAACAGCCCTAGCCAAAAGTCAAGTCCTTTTTTTCTTATTTTTTAATTGAAAGGAGTAGGGCCATGTCCCCGTATTTCACATTAAACTCCACAATGTTCCTACTTCGCTTTTCTGTTTCTGAGGCATTGCGCAGACATGCCCCAGCTCCCTGACAGCTCACATTAAGCTCCACAGAACTGCGTTCAATCACCTTCCCCCAAAATTCAGTGAAGGAGCAAGGGCAGAGCAGTGTGGCTGAGCCACCACTCCAGACTGCTCCAAGGATGTCACCCAGCAAAGTCTCCTGTCAGAGGGAAACAGAGCTGCCGCTCTCCAATGCACTGGGTTTTCTGCACAAAGGACTTCTCAAGCATCTTCCTCCTTCTTTCTTTTCTTCATGTTTTTTTATTCCCTATCTTCATTTTTCTCTTGCCTGCCCTCCTGCCCTGCAGAGCTCTTTAAGGCTTCAGCAATTAAAAGGGGGAACAAAGCCATCCATTTTCTGCTCCCTAGTGGGGCTGAGAGCTGATCAGTGTATAGAGGAGAGCTGTCCCTGCTCCTGTCTGGCTCAGTCTGTTGCACCATTTCTTTCCCTGTGGGAAAGGTGGAGTACAGAAGTTCCTCTTGGGCTTTTTCAACTTGGTGCCCATCCCTGTTAATAAGTAGTGGGGATCCCACGGGGGCACATGGGCAGCCTTGTGGGGGTCTTGCTTTTGAGCATCCCACTCAGAGGTGGCAGAGGAAGAGCAGAACAGTTTGGTGAACAGGGCATCCAATGCTATGGTGCAGCTCAGGGGGCTTTCCTATGCTCTGCTGACCAGGACAAAGCTCTGGGATGGGGACTGGCCAGATGCCTTTCTCCCAGATCCCTGTACCATTGCAGGAGATGGGGCTGTGGGGGTTTTGCCTGCTGTCTGCCTCCAACACAGCTGAGCCTCCTTTAACGAAAAAAACATCTTTTGGCTTAAAACATGAGCAAGCTTCACTGATGCTGTGGTGAGCAGGTCAGATGGCGTGATGATCTCTTACCTCTGCAGAGACAAAAGGTCCCTGTTGATCCTGTGGGGATCAACAAGGCTCAGAAAAAAAAGTTTTCCTTCCAAGAGCTCCCCCTTCTCCAGATGTTCCCAAATTCTGAGCTGCCACCCCCAGCGCTGGCTGTCCATCCATCCATCTGTCCCAGTGGCGGTGACAGGCACAAAGTGCTAGAGACAGGAAGGCGCAGAGATCACTTAAAATTCCCCATGGCTGTGGTAAAGCCAAAGGCTGTGGGTCGTAGGTTGTTCAGCCAGAAATTCCTGTTACTCGTGGCTGTGGTGGGATGAGTTTTCCTGCAGATGGAGTAGGTCCTACCCTGCCTTCCCCACAGCTGCAGCTGCAGCCTTTTGTATTTTCATCAGAGGTGCAGAAAAAGCCTAAGCAGCGTGGCAGCCTCAGCGCTCCTTGCAGGTGCGGCAGCAGCAGCCTCCGTGGGTGGAAAGGCAATTTGTGCTGGTTTTGGAGGATTGGGAGCTCTGCAGACACGATGGCTTTTTTGTTTGCTCTGGAACAATCATTAGGTCTCAGCTCAGGACCGTGTGAGATGTATTCCTCTCCAGCCCAGCACCAACATTTCCAATCACCCCCAAAATACACCTGATAGTCCTGGAGGGATGTGGTGGGTTTGTGGGGAGCATTAAAGCTGAGCTGCCTTTCTGCTCACACCCAGCCTATAGGCAGAAGGATGCCTGTGTTTTTTTGCTAGATTAGTCATTGCCCTGTTGGAGATAAGTGCCTCATTCACAGGGCTGCCAGAACAGCTAATACCCATTGAAAATTGCAGAAAACCACAAAAAAAGCAGATTTGTCCCCTCCCTGCCCTTTTCCCCACAACACCCATCTCAGAGCCTACGATGCCTGGCTCTACTGTTGTAAGGATGAGGAGCTGGAGAAAGGGACCTACATTTCTACTGTGCCAGAGCCCCTCACAGATACGGTCCTTCCTCAGGGAGCTGCCAAGCCAAGATCCCACACTGAAAACTTGAGCCAGGCAGCCACAGGCTTAAAGTCACGGCTGGGCAACAGAAAAAATTGTCCAGAGCTGAGTTTTTCTCTGGTCCTTTATGGCTCTACATTTCTCTTCCTACTTGTTGCCCCGTGGGGCTGCCTGGTATGGGGCAGCACTACCTCTGCATGCTGAAGGCATGCTCAGTCTTGCAGGAGAGCTGTGAGATAGAACCATAGAGTCATGGAATTGTCTAGGTTGGAAGGGATCTTTAAGATCGTCTAGTCCAACCATCAACCTAACTCTAATAAAATAATAACAATAACCTCCTCCCCCCCCAACACACACACACACACACACCCATCACTAAACCATGTCACTAAGCGTTATGTCAACCCATCTTTTGAATACCTCAACTTGAGGCCATTTCCTCTTGTCCTATCCCTTGTTACTTGGGAGAAGAGACCAACGCCTGCCTCTCTACAAACTCCTTTCAGGTAGTTGTAGAGAGAGAGGAGGTCTCCCCTCAGCCTCCTCCAGGCTGAACAACCTCTGGAGGTTGTATGGCAGCAGTGGTGGCATCTGGGGGTGGGAAGGGAGCTGCGAAGAGTCTGCCTGGTTTGTTTTTATAATCACTTGCATAGGATTTCCTGTAGGTTCAGCAGGTTTTAGGGAGCTGCACAGTCAGGGGATCCTTCTCCCAAGGAAATTCTCTTGGCAAATTGCTGCTGACATAGAAATTGGGGTCGGCACTCAGCTCTGCCAGGGCACCTGGGCAGATGCCACCCCACCACAGAGCTCCATGCATAACCATGTCCTCTGCTGTCCCAACACCCTGGGAGCTGTAAGCCCGCTCACTCCTCACTGGGTCTACCTTCTGCATCGATTGCCCTTGGTGCTGGAGAATTTCCTGCAGAATACATGTATATTCATAGGTGCTTATTATGTATCCCTTGTTGCCTGTTGTTGGTTCAGCCTGTTGCACAGGCTCATGCACTGGAGGGTACTCACAGGAAGCATGTGAGATGCTGATAATAACACGTGCATTTAGTTAAAAAGGATGGAGAGGCAGTTCCTGTAGTGTGTGTGAAGACTGAGTGATCATTAATATGTGCTTTACCATGTTTACCAGCTCTGTGACAGTGGGTTTCTCTTTGCCATCGGACTTAATTCCTCTGTAATTATGTTCCTAATATAGAAACTGTTTGGCATTTATTTGCTATAATAACACTTCCCATTACATTTAAATTCAATGTGAAGATTTAAGTGTGTTTAGGAGACTCAGCTGAAGACCTGAAATTAAATATTCCTGGTTTCCTTTGCCAAACAAGACAAACTCGGATAAATGCAAGCAATCAGATCCATGCATGCAGCTACTCCCACGAGCAGCCACAGCTGCATGCACATACCCAGAGAGAGATGGTAGTCCTTGTGATGCAGGTGACTCTCTCAGCTTCTTCTCACTGCCTTTCTCTGGCCTGAGACATTGGTCCTGTAGGTGATGCTAACGACTTTGTACACCTAAGCAGAGAAAACACACAGTTGTGGAAAAACTGCGGGTGTTAAGATCAGCCATCCCGGTTCGCTGTATGGCTTGCTCTGGTTCTCAAAATGTTTGCTTTAACAGTTGTCGTAGCAGGATGTGGCACTTTCCAGCTCAGATGGTGCTCAGGAAAAGCCCAGGCAGCAGATATAGGGGAGCACAGCTGGAGCTGGGAAATCCCAGAAGGTCACTTTCTGGCCTGATGACACCATCATCCCCAGACCTGCCGTTTTCAAAGGATACTGGGTCGAAAATTTGCTATAGCTATTTTATAGTTAAAAGGACAGGCCTGGGAAATACATCCCATGACTGCCTGCTGGTGGGCGAGCAGCTGCAGCTTTGGTAGCAATGTGTGGATGGGCTCCCAGCGCTGAAGAATGACAGATAAAATGGTCAGGCAAAACACTGACACCAGCAACAGGAGTGATGCTGCTTCTGACATCATTATTTCCTCCCTAGGTATACTGAACATCAGAAGCACGCCCTGGCAATAATATTTTTTTTTTGTCCTTTCTCAGTAGGCTTAAAATAGCAGAACCCAGATAATTATTAACCACTTTGACGTATTTCAACGAGTACAGATTGGGAATTAATAAGAAGGGGACAGCTGGAACAGTCTCGCAACCCCCCGTTCATCTCCAGCAGTATTGTCCTCCTCATGGTAAAGAAGTGGGGAAGAGTAATAATATATAGGGCAGAATATTTCATCCATATGTTGAGAGGGTGATGGCTGAAGCCAGAGCCACCCTTCTTATTTGGTTACCTCTGGTTTCCGCCTTTCACATGAACCCTAATTTAGACTTGGATAACAACCCAAAAAAGAGTCAGATGCCCTTAGTCCTAAGCCCACTTGGTTGTTTCAGGGGAACAACATGGTAATGAGCAAGCTGAGGATGAAGCTTGCAGCCAGGGAACATTTTTTCCACTAGATGCCGATAAAGCAGAAATGCTGCTTAGGCTGATGGGTTGAAACTCTACAAAGGAAAACTGCAAAAATAATTGGTAGGAAGTAGACCCTTCATAGGGTCTTTGGAGAGCAGCCCCCAAAGGAATTGGTAGGGATACTATTGTTTGAAGCACTGGAAAATATATTGTGCAGAGCTGACTTCTACAAACCTACAGAAATGGGTGTGGCGATTTAATTTCCATCCATAATTGATTTGCACCTCATTTTGAGCTTGCTTTTCTGTGCATGTAGCTTTTAGCAGAGATCTCTGTATGGGGAGTCCTTCATATGCATCACAGCCAATGGACTGTTCCTGAGCTCGCTGTACAGCCAGCAATGAGACTCCTCCTTTGTTGTACAAAGGATTTATTCCTTTAATATGCCCCTGGTGTTTATTTTTCTGCTGGTGCAGGAGTGCGTGTGTGCATGTGTGCATGTGGCAGAGTTTTATGAATGTCTGCTGTGGACAGAATTGGGCTTCACAGTATGCAAAAATAGCTGTGCACCACACGCAAGGATGTATAATATTTCACATGACTGGGGTAAATGTGATAAATCAGGTTTTTGCTGGATTTGCAAAATCAAGAAACTGGGGGATTCAACTCCACGGTTGAGTCCTGAATTCTTGCAGCAGCTGGCAGGACTGTCTGGGTTGAAGTGTCCCAATTAGGGAAGGGGACTTGAGTCCCCATGGCAGTGTAAGACATCTATGAACGTCTTTTGGTTCTGAAGAGACAAGCTCAGATTTTGCAGACTCGTTCGTTACAGAGCCCAGGAAGCCAACGTGAGTCCACACTGCAGCTACAACTTTTTTCCTCTGCCTTTGCCTTGAGGTTGTTGCTCTTAGTTCCTGCTCTGTTCTGCCCTGTTCCTGATTTTTCATCACCAGTGCTTCCAGCTGCCCGTTAGACAAAACCAAGGTCCCACACTTGGCCTTTTGAGCCCTGCCGGAGACCCTGATGTGCAGTGAGGTGGAAAGGCAGGGATGCTGTAGAGCAGGGAGGTTTCTACATTACCTGTTCGGCACTGGACCACCCTTGTGTGCTGAGGAGTGAAGCTGCTGAGAAAATAAAGCAGCAGGAACTGAGACGAGAAGGGTAGACCAGAGGCACAAAGCAGAGGTTGTACCAGGATAGCTATTGGTGTGGAAGAGGTTTGGCGAGTGGAGGAGCTGTGCTAAGCCCTGATCCCTCCCCTTTTGCATCCTGTCTGGCAGTACGTGCTCATGTGGATTCATTAGCACACTTGCGCTTTTCCACCCCAGTCCCAACAAGGGGCACAAACACGTACAACTAAAACTGAGCCCCTCAAACTGCACTTCACATGCGGAGTCTGAATGCCAAATGTCAGTGCTCCTTCCCACATGCACCTTCCTCTTGTCTAATCCTTCCCTGCTTCCCTTCTCCTGGTTTGACCTGCTACACCTATCCAGGTAAAAAAGGATCGTGGATCCTACAACTCTCCTCGCTCCCCCTCTCCCTTTGTATCCCCTCCAGTGTGGAATGAAAACCAGTGACAGGTAGAGCTGAGCCTGGTTTTGTAATGTAAACAGTTATTTACAGTTTTGCTAAAATTCCATGGAAGATGACATTTTTAGGTCACCTAACTGAAGCAAATGAAATGATTAACATGTTTGCATTAGGCTTTGTAAAAAAAAAGTATCATTCTTGCCCAGCATAGTGCTCGGTTCCTCAGGTTCTGAGACCTGACATTGTACCCTGAAGGTACAATGCAGTACCCTGAAGGCAGTTTCCCACCAGGGCTAGCAAGAGCAGGATCTGGTTTCCTAACCCAAGACAGCTGGGATGGACATCTTTCATTGTGTCCAGCAGCCTCAGACACCAGGCTCTGTTGTTCTGGTGGTCCATCAGTGGTAAAGATGGGGCTGATCTAGGGATATAAGAGGAAATATCCTCTCCCCAGCACCGAAAGCATGATGCAAGTCTTCCCCATCCCATAGATATTCTCATTCTGCCTTTAAGAGCTTTTCAATCTTGGAGCACAGCTAAATACACAATTGGGGTCTATACTATGGCTTTTAAACACTGAAAGGTGGGGAGTAAAATGTAATTGCTCTGTTCTACTCTAAATAAGCAATGGTAAGTGGCTGTAAAGTGAACTCCTGAGCTTGTGTGTGCAGAGGGGAATTTAGTCCCGTGGTGAACAGGACTGGGTCAGAATAATATTGAGGTTTCCTGGATACTCCTGTTTAAAGCTGTACCAGGAACAAGGGAGGAAGCCAGGAGGATCAGTGTTTCAGCCATCACTCATAAATGTCTGTGTGTCACAAGCCAGGACACAATTTGTTCTCCACTTTGCTTGCTTCTAGGGTGAAAATAGCCAGCCCTGCAGGCTATCCATCAGCGTGACTCACTTTTGGGACAGACTGTCCGAGGAAAATGGACAGGGGGGGTGAAATTTGAGGACCTTTTCCCTGCTGGGCTGTGGATACACAAAGACCTGGACACAAAGCACACAGCTGCCACCCATGGTCACGCTCGTCCTTCTTGGTCCTGGAGCACTGGGAAAGAAACACCTGTGTCTAGCGCTGCAAACGCCCACTGCCTGGCACGTCCTGGGAGGTACCGCGTGGCGCTGGGCTCTGTCCAGCTCCCGGAGAGGAGCCAGCCTGCATTAGCCAGCCTACACAGAAGGTCCAAAGGCCGCCGTGTCTGTGCTCCCCCTCCTGCCTGGCTGGGCTCAAGGAAGCCACCCCAGGCTGGGTGGGACCCCATCCTGCAGCAGGGGCTGTCTCGCAGCTTTCCCCACTGCCAACCTTGCTTTCTAAAATAGGTAGCAGAGAGACAGAAAGCTGAGCAGTGAGGCAGTGGCACCTGGTTTCCAACAGGTCTGTGTCCACTGGTTGTGGTCTAGTGTGGGTCCTCTGGTGTCTGAGTGCTGTGCTCATCTGGTTTTCCCTTCAGTGGTGATATTAGGCATCTCTTATNAAAAAAAAAAAAAAAAGGTAGGACCAAGTATTTGAAACTGTTACATCCCTGTCAAGCTCTGTTCACATCAGCCGGGAATTTTTAGAGGGAAAACGAACAGAGGCAGCGTGATTGCCTCAGCCAAGCTAGGTAAAAAGGAACAAAGAGAAAATGGGTGGGTGATGAAGTTCCTGCCATGCCATGCCATGCCATGCCGTGCCATGCCATGCCGTGCCTGTGGGAGGAGGGGAGCCTCGCTGATGCTGTCTCTCTTTTTCAGGGGGAGTTGCTGAGCCCGTGTCGATGCGACGGATCGGTGAAGTGCACGCACCAGCCATGTCTGATCAAATGGATTAGTGAGAGAGGCTGCTGGAGCTGTGAGCTGTGTTACTACAAGTATCACGTCATTGCCATAAGCACAAAGAACCCTCTGCAGGTAAAGGTACTAGAGACATTTCAAAGTCTATTTATTCTCGTTTCTATTTTTGTTTCTGGGAGCAAGTGGATTTTACCTGCGTGGGTTTTTTTCCTGCGCACAGTGATCTGGATGTCTGAGACACTTAGACAGGATTGTCTGGGTCTGGTTCAAAGAGGCCCCATGTTCTGCTCAGTGATACTAGTGGTATCTATCAGGAGTCTGCTCTTTCTGTCCTTTGATAATTCCCACATCCACTCTTCCTCCTGTTGGAAATGCCAGTGTGACCACAATAGTGCTGTGACACCTCAGAATCAATCAGATGTGTTCATCCACTGGACACTGCAGGTATGCCACTGTCCCCAGGGGGGACAAGGATTGAGCAGTTACGCGATTTGCTACAATGGAGCAGTATCTTGAGACTCTACATGTCTATAGTTGTACCATTAACCCTGGTCTCACCTGCTGAACGTCCTCTGTGCTGGCATCAGGGATGGAGGAGGCAGATGGAGGGCTCTTACAGCTCTCCTCTCTGATCCTGCCACCCTTTTCATTTTATTGCTCCCCCATGATCAAATACACCCTGGGACAGCACAAGGGGTGTTGGCTGTGGTGATCCGGTCTCTCCAACCCTGATTCTCGGTGGACATTTGCAGCTGTGCACACAACAGGTAAAGCACATCTTGATGTAAGTGGCTGTGAAGGGCATCAGAGGACCCACCTTCTTTCTCTTCCAAGTTCAAAAGCACTGTGGTTTAATAAGCCCCACTGCAGGCTGGTAATTTAAAATCAAGATTCAGAATGGGGAAACCTGTGTGACTGTTAAAAATGGGATAAATTATCCTTAATAGTTATTGATTTATTGCGGGGACAATACCTGAAGATGGTCTAATTGCTGTAGGCCTTTGCTGAGCACCATTAATGCCTTGGACACAAGGAGGCATATTGCATCTAGGCACTACTACTTAATTAGCATTATCTGGACGAGAGAGACATTACAACAACATGCTGTGTTTTAGAGATGAGAGCGATGTTTGTATGGATGTTTGTCTGTTCAGCACATGATGGAGGGCTTTGGCTCTACTGGACACTCTGCTCTCTAACAGGAGGCAAAGACTTTGCCAGCAATGGTGCCCAGTTGTACAGGGGTATGGGGTGGTGGAATGCAAAGTCCTGCTTTCTCCACCAAACTACAGTCTCTATGTGTTGTTTTCCAGGCTCGAGGTCACTCACCACAATAAGGAAACAGAGACAGCCCTTTAGGACTCCAGACTTAAATGAAACAGTGAAATTAGTGGCGCATCATGGGGATATTTTGCTGGGGGGAAGAAAGAAGCCTAACTGCTCTCTGCAACTCCCTACAGCTCCTGATTCAATTTTCCATGTGCCGTGGGCTGGAGGGACCTGGTAGTTTCATAGCAGGGTTTCATCCCAGACCCAGGTTGTTTTAATTTCTTGGCCACAGTAACTCAGAGCAGATTGAAACACAGGAGGGGAGATGTGGACAAAACAGTGTTTGTTTATTTCTGGAGAGCTGGTCTGTGAGTGCCCTAATGCTTTCTCTGCCCAAGATTGGGGGTGCGATGCTGCGCAGCACTGGAGGTTTGTGAGTGCAGATTTACCAACATGCATGGAACCAGCACTGCCTTTAATGAAGGAGTTCCAAATGCTGTACACCTTCAGGTGGCTCAGAGCAACATGTCAGTGACTTTCCTCCTGCTCTTCACTTGGCTGAAATTTATTGGAGCTATTCACAAACAGGCTCCCCTCCCACACACACATTCAAAAGCCTGCACAAAGGATTGCTCTTTTTGGGGTCCTCTGTTAGAAAGTGGCCTGATCTGCTGGCCTTTGCCACAAATACAAAAATTGAGTGGCAGGAGAGATAGAGAACTCAGCTCTGGGAGCGAGGGCCCCAGAGGACTGCACAGACCTTGGGCTCAGAGGTTTCGCATCGCTGGCTTAGACTTCACAGCTCTTCTCGCAGGAGCACTGGGAGATATGGAGGGTGGGAAGAAGCAACTGGAGTGAAAAGCCACTTGGTCTGGAATAAATGTGCTATGTGTGGAGTTACAGCTTCATGCCCGGGTGCCCTGTCTGGTGCCAGCACAAAGGCACTTCTGGGAAGCAGATGCTACACTAGCACTAACATGTGAAAACCCCTGGGGAAGTGGCTGACATACCAGACCTGGAATTCCCATGAGAACTAAGGGCTCAGGCTCCTGTAACCCATCACCACACACACCACTGGGCTTTCCCTCATTTCTCAGTGTCTCTCACCATCCTCTGATGCTGGGAAAGTGAAGCAGAAAGGACCCAGGGGCTGCAATTCCCTGACAGTATGTGCCATAACAATGTGCCAAAGCATGTGCAGGTGGGAAGAGCATCCTTTCTGCTCAGCCTTCACCCCACATGTATATAGCAGGAGCCACCTGGACATACAGCATGTCTCTAAGTAAAGTAGTAGCCCCTGGCCTTTCTTCTTAAGGTCTGCTGGCATTTCTGCTTGGATTTATTCTTGCAAGAAAGCTTTGAATTTCTCAAGCAGAGGTTTTGGAGGGCAAATGCTGTAGGAAATCATGATTGTCTGTTTATTCCAGACCCACTGTAATACAGGGAAGGAGCACACAAACCTCACTCCCTTTTCAAATGAAACCTGTTTGGATGATGCTCTGAGCCTGAATAGATTTTAACCAGCAGTGTGACCTACTTATCCCTTGTGTCCTCTCCCGCGACAGACCACTGGAAAGGCAAACCCAGGCAGCTGGCGGGCCCTGGGCTCCCTGAAGCATGTCCAATTGGTCCAAGCAGAGCAGCACACCCGACACCCACATGTTCCCTGGGATCTGCATGGTTCTCTGCCCATTTTGACATCTGCTGTACATTTTTTGGAGTGTCTAGTAGCACAGCATGGGCTAGATGTGTGTGGAGACTCGTGGTGTGGGCAGAGAAGTTACAGCCAGGGGAACATGGTTCATGCATAATTAACACGGACTTCTTCCAGCCTCCAGGCTGTTATGATGTCTCCTACCAGAGAGAGGCCTTTATTCTGATATTTTGGCAGAATGAGTCTCTATAAATTAACTCCTTTCCCCGCACCCCTGAATTGCAGGCATTTAAGAGCAAAGCTCTTAAAGCAGCAACACTGCAAACCTGCTGAGACTGGGGGATTAAAGTTGTTGGACAACATGGCAAGTAACCTGCCAGGCAGCAGTCAGACAGCAAATGAGCAAAAATATCCCACCAGCTGTGAACAACCAGAAAATCCAGAGCTTTTGTCCATGCATCTGCCCATCCGTGCGTCCATCCATCCATCCATCCATCCATCCATCCATCCATCCATCCATCCTCCAGTCTGCCAGTCACTGAGAGGAGTCACGGGCATGGAAGCTTTAAATGCTCCTCTCCTTTGCAATATTTTTGCAAAGCCCATGACTTTAAGAATGCCCTAAAGACTTGGGGTTTTGTACTCTGGTGTTGATACATGGTGGAGTAGGTACCTGCTGTGATGGGACTTTGCAGTGGATCTCATCTAGACGTCTCCTTTGTAGCCATTCCTGAGCCACGTTCACTCTGATGCTCTGATTTTCATAGAATCACAGAATCTAGAATGGTTCGAGTTGGAAGGAACCTTAAAGATCATCAAGATCCAACCCCCCTGCCATGGGCAGGGACAACTCCTACTAGAGCAGGTTGCTCAAAGCCCGATCCAGCCTGGCCTTGAACACTTCCCAGGGTTGGGGATTTTAGCGAATACAAGATCCATTTCAACCAGCCTTCCCAGATCTACAACTATCTACAATCTCAGGGAGTTCAAGTCTGTTTTACAGTTGCTATCTCTGATTCTTTGTGTCCTGTGGGTTGTTTCAGTTCCAAAGATCCTCAGTTATCCAGTGCTGGGATTGGGATCTGGTCCTAGTTCTCCTCTGGGTCTATTTCGCCTGTGGTGGTGCCCTGATAAGAGCTGAGCATTTGTTTGTGTGGCCTCTTCATCAGGATTCCCACATCTGCAGGAAGTGGCTGAGATCCAAGGGTGTGTGAACTTCAGTTTGAACTTCTGAGTGACAAAACTTGAGACAAGTTCATTGGGGTCTCCTTCTTGTCCCAACTTGCTGCTGTTGTGTGTCAAGTACAAGCCTTGACTGGTTCCCATTGAAGTCCAGCTGCAGCCTCCAGCCTGCAAGCAATGTGTGCAGTCACATTGAGAGAGACTTCATGGCTGGTGCCTCATAATGGGGTCTTTCCAGGGTACCAATACTGTAGCCTATGTCTTATCAGATGCTCTGACACACAGAGGAGATGGGGTTTCATCACTGCACACTTACACAGCCCTAGTGGACTCTCCTTCCTCCCTGTTGTCTTTCCAGTATCTGAATAAGCCACAGCATCTGTAAATGTACAACAGCGAAGCTACCACAGTGGTGGTATAACTTTCCTTGGTGAATTTATTGAAAAAGAAAAACCATCCTCCAAAAGATAATTGAGGAGGATGGCCAGGGCCTCAGGACAGCAGAGTGGGGAGAACCAGACCTAAGTGGTGCTGAGAATGGTCCACTCTATCCTTCTAGGAAAAACCTCTGCTTGCTTATGATCCTGGGTCTGAAAATTAAATTGCTGACTAGTACAGCTCAGGATGTTAATGATACGCACTAAGGGGACGTGTCAGATACAGCAATAAAAATAAACTGAACTGCCTGAGGCAGGCATGGAAGAGCTCTCAGAGGAGTATAGGAAGCCTTTTCCAGCAAGCGAGTCTTCTTAGCAAGCTGCTGCAGTAAGACACAGATATCTTCTGCAGGCAAATATCTGTCTTGGATCTGCTCGTGCTGGTGCTTGGGAACATTTGGAGACTGCCGGTGTCAAAGAAAGGGAAATACGGATCAGACCTTAAATACTGTAGTAATGAGATTATTAATCCATGCTACATTAGCAGTGGGGGGTTTTCACTCACAAGTCTCTGAGCAGAAGCACTCAAGCAAACAGGGAAACAGGTTTGTCCCGAGTATAACATGTAGGCTATGAAGCAGTGCAAGAGAACAAGCGTGGCAAGACTGGCAGGCACTGATCCCAGCTTGGCCCCTGGCTAAGGTCATCGCAAATGTCAGACCTAAGAAACCCTTTCTGAGACATCTGGTCACAGAGCTTTGTGATTTGGGGAAAAGTTCTTGAGTCCAAGAAAGTGTGGCGTTTTGCATGTGCACATCTGCGTGGTGCACCAAAGCAGTCAGCCAAGGGGGCTGGTAGCAGAGGACAGACAGATGGCTCCTGAGTGAAGGAGGACATTTCTTCAGAATGGTCTGGAGGGATGGAGCGCTTTCTCGAGTGTGGGTGGCAAGCCATCCATCATGGTTTCAGCTGGGATAGAGTGAACTTTCTTACTAGCAGTTGGTAGAGTGCTGTCTTTTGGATTCGGGGTGAAAATAGTGTTGGTAAAACATTGATGGTTTGGGGTGGGTATTGCTAAGCCATCAAGGCCTTTTCTGTTCCTCATACTGCCTCACCAGTGAGCAGGCTGGGGGTGCACAAGAAGCTAGGAGGGGATGCAGCCAGGACAGTTGACCCCAACTGTCCAAAGGGGTATTCCATACCATATAACATCACGCTCAGCATATGAAGCTGAGGGAAGAAGAAGGAAGGGGGACATGTTCCGAGTGATGGTGTTTGTCTTTCCAAGTAATGTGTGATGGAGCCCTGCTTTCCTGGGGATGGCTGAACACCTGTCTGACCATGGGATGCAGTGAATTAATTCCTTGTTTTGTTTTGCTTGTGCAAGTGGCTTTTGCTTTGCCTATTAAACTTTCTTTATCTCAGCCCATGAGTTTTCTCATTTTTACACTTCCAGTTCTCTTCCCCATCCCAACGGGGGGAAGGGAGCAAGTGGCTGCTTGATCTTAGTTGCCTGCTGGGCCTAAACCACAACAGCGTCAGAGAGAGCTGCTCAGGTATGCTCTGAAGCCATGGTAAACCCGGAGCTTACAGAGCTGCTTCTCTTATACTGCAGGAGCCTTTAAAGTTTTCTGGTACCACCAGAAACTACCATAGTTGTGCCCTGCTGAGTGCTGGCAGAGCACCTCTAGAGCTTTCTGCCTGCCTAAAGGCTGGTGGAGAGGGGTTAGGAGAATAAGTTATTTTCTGAGGGCTGTTATGAAATTTGAAAGGCACAATGCTGTGATTGAGATGGTCTCCCAAGGCCACTGGTGCAGGGACACATCAGGTCCAGCTTCTGCAGCTGGAATTCATCATCATCATATTCCACCTCTGAACAGCTCTGGATAGCATGCTTTATCTTCCAACTCACTCGTTTTCTTCTCTCTCTGCAAACCTCACACCCTAAGATGTGTAGCAAAATGGAATTAAAAGATGAAAAATAATTACTGCAGTTATTGGTGGCTTGAGCTAGATGTGGGATGCTAAATTGCACTTCTCAGGGTTGCCAGAGAGGAAATACAACATTTATTACTTACTACTACGTTGTTTTTTTTTACTTCTTTTTTTTTTTTCTCTCGAAAATATTACATTCTTCTGCAAGCTGGTTATTTTCCCCAGTGTTCAGCTCTGACCCATTTACCTCCTTGCCAGAGGGTAATCACACCCCAGTGCCACCTCCCGAACAGAGTCAGGACTGCTGCTGCGTGTGTCTCTGCCACTTAGTGCCAGATGCCGAGGGAGAGCCTCCTATTCCGTGGCACGACTGATAGACTCCAGCTTCTTCATTATCACCGCAGCAAGCTTCCCAGCAGCTGCTGCTGGCTGAGCAGTGTCAGGCAGCGTGCCTGCCTGTTTCAGCCTCTCTGTTCCCAACTAAAGGAAGCGGGGTTTGAAATTTGCTCTCAGGTGTAACTTCTCCGTGCTCTGATGCCCCCATCCCCTTTGACAGTACTATACCTCAGCCTCCCTGTCTCTGCAAAGCAGTGGTGCTGGTTGTACGTGGCTGCTCGTTGTAGAAAACAGCTCCTTCATCTTTTTCTGTCTTTAATTGGTACCTTGGAAGGACCTGTTGCCACCACAGACCCTGCTGTGTGCCAGGCAGGTGGTGAGGAGCCAGTCCATTACCTCCTCAAGAGAAAGAAATGATGCAGAATGATTTGGCTGGCACAGGCGCACACGGGTCAGCGTGAGGGACCAGCAGTAAAACCTTCACATGCAGCACCGGGCTGTGCACTGGGCTCCTGCACTCCCATCCCCACAGCATTTGCCAGAGTCGGTGGAAGGGGAGGTGAGGTCTGTGGAAAGCTGCAGGGGTGGAAGTGCAACCCCATGCACTTTCCCAGCTCTCCCCTACCACCTGCCCCTAGGTTCTGGAGCTGATGGCATTGATTGCAGATTTGTCCTGCATCTGCTTATGGTACTGTTGAGGAAGAAGCTGAAGAGCTGATGGGAGGGCAGCTTAGCTGCTGATTCCACCTTCAGAACCCAAATTTGGGAGTGACATGCTGGGAGGTCTGTCTCCCCCTCTCAGCTCTGAGGTGGCCTTTGCTGCGTCTTACAAGGGGAGAGGAGTGGCACAGCTGTGCATCTCCTGTGGACTGCAGCACCCTTTGGCCTTTCCATTGTGACTGCCACCACCAAGGTCCCAGCCCTCAGAGGAGGGCAGTTTGCAACCTCAACTCTTCGTGGCACAAAGGGGCCACTGATGTGGCTGGATTTGGTGGAGACATCAACCAGATTGGGCTATGGGCTGTTGAAGAGACCGCTGAGTGTCCCCAGTTCTTGTTTTTTGCCTTTGGCTGGGTCAGCTGCTGGAGCGGATGGCAGGAAGGGGACTGGGGTAACCTGAGCACAGTCCTGCCTCAGCAGGGAACAGACTCTCTTCTGTTCAGCAGATTCATGGCCATCTACTTTGTGGCCAACTACGAAATAAGCTGGTACCACCCACCTCACTGATGCTGCACATCCCTGACATATGATTTGAGGGCTGTCTGCCCTTGCAGGATGTAAGCCAAGGAGCAAGGCTGGCAGACACGGAGACTTCAGCTCATTTCTGAGCCAAACCAGGCAATCTCCTTCCAGCTGCAACCCACAGACCTTGGCCTCAGGCTGGAGTTCTTGTCTGTTTCTCTCCAGAGGCAGCCCTTTGCAGGGAAGTGCATTCAGTTCAGGGGTTTGTTCACTGTACTGGTAGCAATGCCATGCATGTCTCTACCAGTCCAAGCCACCTGCTGTCCTTCTTGCTCTTCAATCAGGGTTTGAAGTCCTCCCTACCTCCCAAAAACCACTGGAAACTCCTGGCTGGCCTAGGCATTAAAGGAGGACCCAGGAACTCAGCTTCCTTCTTGCCGTGTGAAAGGCTGATACGAGGTTTGACAAATGGGCAGGATGCCGGGGGCTCACCAGAGATGCCACCTCAGAGGGACACTGAATTTGGGCTGAATCCAGACTGAATATTTTCAGTTACTCTGAATCCTCTATTCCTGCAGGAGGCTGAAGTCTGCCTTTATTTCTCCTCCTGCCAGTCCCGCTGAGATTTCAAGGGCATGTATCTCACAGCTAAAGGTGGCCTATATACTTTGCTGCCAAGTTTCTCCCCAGCCTGTTTACATGTTTGATTTCTGATTTGCAGGAGGGCCTATAGACCGTGTCCCCACATCTTGTTAAAGAAAGTGATTTCTGCTCTTGATTTTTACAGGGCAGTTCTCTCATCAATGTAAATCCATGTGGGGAGTTTTTTTGCTGGATGACAGAGAGAAATCCAGGCTTAGGATATTTATACTGTAGCTTACACAGAGCTATTTGACATAATGAATGGATTTGGAGGAGTTATTTCTGTTTTTCTCCTGAGGAAGAAGCATTGGCGTTTACCTTGGAACACAGCCTGAATATGTCATCACCTAAAGGTGTCCTGACCACAGCAACTTGTGTTGTTTGTAACAAGTTTTGTGGGATATGCATTGCCACTGCGAGATCCTACCTAGTGCTGTGATCCTGACAAATCTCACAAGGTGGCACAGAGCCAGCTCATGGGAGGCCTCTGAAGGAAATCTCGGCTCTCTGAGACGCTTTGTCTCATGGTAATAGGATGCCTTGGCCAAGGCTGCTGGCTGGCCTCTATTTGAGGCAGCAACTGAATGTCCGGGTTTGTGATGGCCATCACAGACTTGCTGTCATGAGGTTTTTTGGTGTCTTGCCCCAAGTCCGTCCTGCCTCCCTCAGGTCTCTGTGCTTTTCTGGTGAGAGACAGCATTCCTCCCCAATACATCTTCAGCAATGCTGTTGGGAAACGTGGGGCCCTACACTGTTCAACAGCTGCCATGCTCCACCCCAGATGTGGACCAGGTAAAAGCACCTATGTTTGCAGGTGTTGTCTACAATGATGTGAAACAGCAATGTGCCTCAAGTAATGAATCTCTTCTCTTTTTCCTTCCTTCCTCCCCCCTGTCCTCTCTCCTTTCCCTATTGCCTCCCATTGCAGTGGCAGGCCATCTCTCTGACAGTCATTGAGAAGGTCCAGATAGCAGCAGCCATCTTGGGTTCCCTCTTCCTCATCGCTAGTATCTCGTGGCTCATCTGGTCAACCTTCAGTCCTTCAGCCAAGTGGCAGCGCCAGGACCTGCTCTTCCAGATCTGCTATGGAATGTACGGCTTCATGGACATTGTCTGTATAGGTGGGTGATTGTATCTCATGGCATGGCCAAGGTCACCCTCCACTCACTCGTGGAGAGGAGCAGATGGTGTGGAGAACTGGCCAGTACAGCTCGGCTCAGATTGAGCCTCCCTGCCTTTTCCTCCTTTTTGCTTTCCCAGCACCTTTTTTACAGTTCTCTCTGCTCATTTGGGCAGCCCCATAGTGCCTCCTTGGCTGGGCTGGCAGAGGGACCTGCAGCAACCCCAAAAAGAAACAATTCTCCAGAGCAAGAAGAGGGTGGGGAGGCTGAGGAATGTAAATCTTTTGAAAAACTCCTTCCTTTCTGGAATAGCTAATTTAGGGACTGCCTCATGTTTGAGTATGGCAGGGCCTCTCCACAGGCGACTCCTTGGCTCTCCAGCCCAGTCTTTCTGCTGTGCAGAGGTGGTTTCCCCTTGTTTGGCCCACCTTGGAGCTGCAATTCCCAACCAATCAAGGTCATGGCTCAGCCTGGTGTTCTTGTCAGCTTGCAGGTACAGAGTGGCTCTGCAGACAAAGGTGCCCCACACTGGGCAAGGCCAGACAGCAGACCGGGTACTGGTAGCCTGACCCCAGCAGGGTCTCCCTGAGAGATTGAGGTGTAGCCCCAGCACAGGTTTGCAGGATGAGAGAATGTTGCTGATGAAATCTCAGTATCTAAGGACAGAGGCACTCACCACCCAGGCCATTGAAAGAGTCCACCCAAACAGTCCACCAGCCACCGTCAGCTGAAGTGAACCAGCCAGGAAGCAAAGAGGGTCCAGAGAGCTCTTCGTGTCCTTCCATTGTTGGTATAAAGGCAGAAGGAGCCACCCAGAAACTCGGTGGGACAAGGCAGTCCACTGGACTTGGTGGACACGTGTTTGTGTGGGTTTAGCCACTCCAGAGGGAAGGAACACAGCCCTCAGTTCAGTCCTCAGGAACAGCAGGACATTTCTTATCACAGAGCAGCAGTTGGTAAAATTCGGGCACAGAAGTAAAACGCAGTGGCAGGGACCCTGGTATCCAAGTTCAAATGGCTCTTGGCTTCAGCACCCTTCTAGCACAGGGCCTGGGCCTGCCAAAACCCATGCCAATTCCTCCCACTGTTGCTGACAATGAGATGTGACCTTAGTCTGTAAAGATCATTCTACTCCTTTGTGAGGTGCTGGTGGAGCTACCACACTTCTCCAGGAACAAAGGGTGGCAAAGAGGGTGAAAGAGAGACAGAAAGCACACACTTGTTGGCACAATAGCCGCTGGTGACACCCTTTTGCTGGTGCAATTGGGAGTAGAAAAAACGGATCCCTATGTGTGTGTGGTGTGTGTTTGTGTCACCTTGTTGGCAGAGGACAGAAGCGAAGAGCCCTGACCTGGGTGGACATCAGTAACATGATTAAATGGCTTTGATAAAGCTTCAAAAGCTAAGGGCAACTGATTAGCTCATCTGTCAATAGGAGCTAAATCCTCCCACATGGCAAAGAACAAACCTCGCCAGCCATGAACTGAAGGAGAACTGGGCAGACAGATTCAGGTTTGAGATTCTTTGTTTCATATTAATTTTTTTTAAGGGTCTTGCCTCTTATTTCTTTTTTGCACCTTAGCTGAAGGGAAAAACCCCATTTGCATCTCCACTAATGTCACAATTAAGCTTAATACCCTAAGCTAGGAGCTTTGATTTTTTTCCAGCCAAAAAGCAAGCGGCCATCCTGTTCCCAGAATCATTTCAGAGTTGTAGTTTGAGCCAGCCTCTTGTCTCATGGTCCTCCCTGCACAGCCGGCAGTTCTGATGGGACAGGCACGCTGGCTTTCCCACAAACTCAAAAGCAAGTGGGAAGCATTACAGATGCAGTGAGTTAACATGTCTGTCTGTGGCTTCTCTTGCCCAGCACCTCAGAGACTACCCAGAGAAGTCTCCACTTGTGCTGTGAGGAGCATGTCTGCCTGTGCTGCCAGGCAGCCCACCCATGCTTAGCCAAGAGAGATGATATTCTCTACCATGTGAGCTTTTGTATACATTTCCCTAGAAAAGCTCCTATGTGTATGCAGCCCGCTGTCTGCCCCTCCAGTGTAAAACTGGCTTGTATTGGTCATCAACACCCTTTGCAATCCCAGCCTCTGCTGCTCCCAGGTCTGCAGTGGAAGGGAAGGGAGCTCTGAGCAGTGCTTGCTGAGGTCCAGTGTTCGATCTCCTCTCCACCTCCTCCTCTTCTTTCTCTGCCCAGACTGAAACAAGTGACAAATGAGGTCTTCATGGGGAGCTGTGATTCCTTGGCTGTCGATGCTGTCAGGTCTCTCCTCTGAGTGACTTCTCTCCAGCCCTGCTGATTTCAGGGGGCTGCACTAGCACTAGCCAAAAGGCTGGTCTGTCTCTCTGAGAGGCCAGACCAAGTCAGATCAGGTCAGCAGAAGGGGCTAATCAAAGGGAACTCGGTGACTGGGTTTAATTCCTCATTCATTATAGCTTTGCTCAACTGTGATAGATGCAGCAACGCCAGCTCACTAGAAGACTCGCAGTGAGTTCCTTGCTGTGGAACAGCTATTTTCCCTCTCTTTATCCTTCTCCCAAAACTTGCAGCCTTGCACAGTGTCTTTGATCACAGCCAGGCAAAGCCAGCTCTGGAGATTCAGAGTTCTGCTCCTGACTGCCAGCATGGCCCGAAGCCTCTTGTTACTCTTCCCTGGGTTTTAGTTCCACTTCTGCAAGTTCAGGGTAAGACCTCTCGTGGATAATTGCAGTGACAACAGTTCTTGAAATACCAAGGTGCTGTCTGCGCATTTTGGTGTCTCCTCCTCCACAGTCCAGCCCTTTTTCTCTTTTGCTTTCCAGCCTGTGGGTAGGTAGGAAAGATTTAGAAACTAAGAAATGCTCAGCAGCAGAGAAAGAGCAGGACACTAAGTGTACTCAGTTCTACCACGTTTGTTTTTTTCAGCTAATGTAACACACACACATTGTCTGTGCATTGTTTGGTAACAGGCTGGGCAGCCTGAGCTTACGAAATGTTACGCTGTAGGTCCTATACTAATTGTACGAATTCCAGTTGTTTCTTCCCCCAGGCTGATCCCGAGTTTTGCTTTCACTGGCAGAGGAGCAGAGGTTTGAAAGACAAGGTTTGAAAGACGAGGTCTTTACTAAAGAGTAGATGGGCTGAAGCAGAGCTTCTCTGTAGTTCCTACCAGTTCCCGCCAGTTCCCACTTCAGTTATCCTTGGATGTCTGATGTCCATTAAGTAGCCAGTGACATTTGTCCAGGAGGCCAGTTTACACACCCTGTCACTGGAGGTGCTCAGCAGGACACTTCCTCTGTCATTGTGAAGTCTCAAAACTGGAGAAGACACCAAATCTGCAGAGATCCTGACTGTTGTCAGACAGAGAATAGGCATCTAGACAGCAACTGCCCAGCTGTTTTGTGTGATCTCATCTCTACCAAGTCATTAAGGGATTTAGGTAGCAATTTGCCAAGGCAGAGCAATTTGCATGGGCAATCTCATGGCAGCACTGGTCTTTCTAAGGTGGAGTCAAAGGTGAGGGCATGAGCGCTCACTTGCATGTATAGGTCCCGAAGCACAGACAGTTGTTGTTATCCTCACTTGAGCTGAAATAGTCAGATCATCTCCAAGCTGAGCTTGCAAAGTACAGCTGTTAACTCAGAGACTATTGATCCATGCATCAAAATCCAGGGGTCTTGGTTTTAACACTCAGCCGCTCACATTCAGTAATACACTAGTGTTCTTTGGACTTTGCCAGATCTTAGTGTGCTCCACAAAAACAGGTGTAAGGGACAGACACAATTTGCTCCCCTTTCACCCACCATGGAAACAAAACCACAACCAAAGTAAAATGAATCCGCAGGACACATGGTGTGGCCCCAAGTACCAGAAGATACATCCACCTGGGCAAGACGTACAAGATGGCCTTTCAACATTGTTCGCCCCCTTACTCTCAGGCATCTAACAGGAGTACAGGAAACTCTAGAAGGGATTTCTTGGAATTTCTGGCATCTCCACTACTGGAATTTCTTTTGAGAACCTGTTAGAAAACATATGTCAAGAACAGGTTGTGGAGAGATGATCCCAGTTTGTGAAGGAGGAGCAAACAAAATGCTTCTTGATATTCAGTCTGCCCCAACATCTGATTCTGATCTCTCTCTGTTTCACGTGTTCTGTCTCTGGTCATGTCTGTAGGACAGACACGAGAGTTGGATTAAAAAAGAAACTGGTAATGGTGCCAGCAGAGACATTGCTCTGCTATGAAGCCATCTGCAACACAAGGATTTGAAATCAGCGACCAGGAAGTGAATTAAAAGTGAGATGGGGACTGTTCATTTGATTAACTGCTCTCTCCATAGGTCCATGAGAGGTAAATCCAGAAAGCTGGCATAGAGAGGGATTAGCAGAAATGCAGTTATTGAAATGCAAAGATACATGGAGTGAACCTTCACAGGCCTGAGTTACTGAGTAGGGAGAGTAGCAGCTTAGAGCCAGGCTGTAAATCCTGAGAGATACCTGCCTGTTAATTAAATGACAGTCCTTGGAGGGGGAAGGAGGAGTTTGTCTCTCTCTCTGTCAAGGTGCAATTAAGGAAAGTCAGCGTTTGTAGATTAAGATGTCATTTGGGGTCAGGAGGACAGGAAACCATCTCCTGTTAAACAAGGAAGAGCTCTGCCAGCTAATGAGAGCGTGTCACAGTCTAGGCTCAGGCATCACCAGATGGGCTTCAAGGGGGAGGTGTGTCTGAGGAAGGCCATGAGCAGGCTGTGTAGGCAGGGCTGTCATGGTGTGCACAGTCCTGCTTGCACTCACACAGGGGTATCCCTGGGATTGCCATGAGGGGGGATTACCCACAGCAATGCGAAAGCAATCCCATCCGTCTCTCTTTGGATCACTGGTGGGGACTATTGCCTTGTTCATGCCACCCCGTCCTTGCACTTTGACTCACCCTGCCTTGGTGCTGAACCACGCACTTTTGCAAGCACTAAATCCTCATGTTCTCTGAAGCTTTTCCCTCGATTTCCTTGGCCGCCAGTCCCTGAGGGTATTTGCCTTCACAACAGTAACTGCACTGCAGCTCAATAGCACAAGAGACAGGCAAAGCAGGACCATTCATCCTGCCAACGATTTCTGTTGGCACACCATGGCAATCCATTACAGATCAGGAAGTGTGTGCCCGCTGTTTTTTAATCCCAGCTGCCAACAAGAATAATCAAAAGCATCCAGTACGTCTAATGGCATCTCAGCACAACCGTAGGTAATAACATAAGAAATCAATAGCCAATTAAAACTGATCCACAGCATTTGATCTTTCATAGTGCAATGGGAACAGTAATTAATGGAGCTTCCTTGAGACAGTCACAATTCAAACTTCCTGCCAAGACTAATGTGGTTTCATTTTAAATGAGCTTTGCTTCCTAGAGGAAATGTCAGGCTGAGGTAGCCTCGGGGTGTTTTCTAGTCAGGTCGCTTGGGCCCTCAGCATTCAAAGGATTTAGGAGTCAAAGTCCCAATAAAATAAAGAGAAAGTGAGAGATTAGGTGTCTTCAGGGTCTTCCTCTGTATTGATATGATTCTCAAAAGGAAAGCAGGATTTTTCATTCAGGTCTGCGTCATCCCTCAAGGTGCAAAGCAGGAAGAGTTGATACAGCTCTAGGGAATCAGTTCTGGGGGACCACCAAACCCATGTGTTGGCTTGATGGCACTCTAAAGGCAAAACACAATTCAGAGAGGCTCAGCAGATATCTTCAGAGGAGAAACCTGAGACCAACTCAGACAGCAAATGGGCATGGCTTCAACATACCTGGAAGAGACCCATGAGAGTGTGCAGAAGTCTTCTGTGCCCTTCAGCTTAATGCACTGCTTGCCACACTTTTCATGCACTTGTTGCCCAGTTTGCCTGCAAAATGGAGCTACCAGGAGCTAATGACAGGACAGATCTGGGCCCTATTATCAGACCAGGCAGTTGGGGTAAAGTCAGGCAACCGTTTCACTTCTTCTTTTGCACTGTGAATCCTGGTTTGCCTACATTCAACCACAATGTGCATGCTTGAAAAACCACTGAGCAAATAATTGATTCATCAGTTGTAAAGGAGAGACAGGAACAGTCCCTGCAGGGTGCCTCGTGGGGCTCTCCATCCAGCTGGGCAGGGACTGTCCCTCGGGAGCAGTCATTGAGCGCCCTGTACCTGGCCCAGCAGCACGAGAAGCAACGCTGCACAGCTGATCTGCCGACTGAATTCCTGGCCACTCTCCAGGAACAGCGGATGCTTGGCAAAGCCGAGACGTGCCACCCCTCCGTTCCTGAAAGATGGGACCTATTTTTATCTAATGCTGCATTGATTATTCAATAAGGGAGCCGAGTGAGCCAGCCGGCCTGCGTGCATGTGTACTGCTTTCACCAGCGGGCATTTCTGCAGCGGCTCAATGCACCGACTGAACTCCAGTGCAGCCCCAACAGCTCTTTGCAGAATGAGCGTGTCGCTGCTGAGCAAAGAGCCACGGGCTTTGGACCTGGCTCTGAACCCCCTCCGTTTTTGCAGGGAAGGATCTTGGCTTCCAGCACAGGCAAAGCAGCACCTGGCCTTTCACATGTGTCTTTTCAACGGCACGATCCTTCACCACATCCATCTCCACACAGTTACCCACCGTTGCAACAGGCTCCAGAGATGTATTTTATCATGAATAACCATATGGTGCTCTCTGCTCCAGTGGATCAGTGTGTTTAGCATTTAATGAGGGCAACATAATTAACATTTTCTGAGGGGGAAAAGAAATCCTTTTGCCTTGTGAACGGCATCTTGTGCTTTTGAGTGTGATGCATTATAGTCAGAACAATGCTTCGTTGTCATTAAACCCTATGCTGGAATCAAGTGCCTGGTGTCCCTGGGTTAAGTTCCCATATGTGAGCTGAGGCAGAAGCACCCACCTGCCTGTCACAGCTTCTACACTACGGCAGGAAATTCCCTCGTAGGCAGCTGGTAGGATCTCCTGCAGCAGCTGCATAAATTGTGCTGTCTAGTAAAGGATGGAACAAGTCCTCAGCTCTGTGCCAAGCTGTGTTTTTCCAACTGTCTTCTGTCCTGTCGCTCCTCCTACTACAGCCTCCATCCTGCAAGCACATTACTCCTGGAAGTGGGAGGCTGTGGTCCATGGCATGCCGGTGTGGCTGTAGCAAGAGAAGTCAACTCCATAGTCAAAGATGAGGCCGCAGAGGGGTCATCCCTCATGTACAGTGGATGAGGCTTCTTTTGGTGTGTCCCCAGCTCTGTGGGAAGCCAGAAACAGAGGTAAGAAGAGATTAACATGAAGGCACATTAAGCCAGCTCTGCAATTGCTTCTTAAAGTAATCACTTACTGGTTCTTTTTCTGGAGGGATGGCTACCTATCAACAGAGCCCTCTTTCAGATCCAGATACATCTTGCTTACAGATACCTTCCTACTTCGCAGAGGGGAAGAATACCCACATCTTGCTCCAACAAAAGGGTGGAAGCAATCATAATGCACAAGTCAAACTGCAATTTCAGAGACACTCCCAGGTCCATTAATTTAGCCCTACATTACCCTGGGTGAAGCTCTGTTAAGGGTGATCTGTACCCACCTTTATGTTTCTCCTGACTGTTCCCTGTTCCTCTTAGTGGAAGAGCACTTGGGTAGCTGGAGTAGTCTGGAGGCATTTGTCTCAGACAGGACCTGCATTTCTTAGAAAATGAAAAACTGTGAAACTATTTCCATTTTTTTCTTGCAGAATTTCATTTGCTAATAAAAGCAGAGAAGGAGGCAGCAGTTCTGCCTTCAATAAGCAAATGTCATGTTTTGATCATTATTGAACAAAGCATTTTAATTTAGCATTTAGAGATGACTGCTCATGCTGAGTATTTTAAATTCAGTGTCAGAATTGGAATACAACATCTAAAAAAAATTCAAGTCCAAATGAAACATTCTCATCTGCCTGAAAATATGTATGTATTCTTTCATTCTCGGGGACAGTGTGACTTTTTCAAGTCTCACTCCAAGCAAGTGTGAAGCCAGATTTCCAAACCCTACACAAAACAGTGCCGTTGTCCAGTTTTGCCTTTAAAAAAATGTCCTAGGAATGGTTGAGGATCCAGCATGACTGCACAGGCAGCGCTTTCATCATTAGCTATAGGATAGAAAGGTTCAGGAACCCAGACTGGAGGACTGACTGCCACGGTGCAAGCACAGTGAGATGGAAACCATGTGTTTTTTCTCTCCTCAGCATGAGTATCCAGCTCCGTGGACTTCTGTCAGGGAATGTTTGGAAACCTGAAGGTAGAAAAGACCCATAAAATCATGCAGAGACAGCTGTGCATTTGGCCAGTGCTCTGGTCAATCTAGTTTGACATTACTCTTTACTCCCTTCTTTTAAAAACCTAAGAGTATCTGTCATGCACACTATGGATATCTTTCACCTCTTGTGCAAAAAAACCCTTTTCAAGATGTGGGGTGTTGCCATCATCTCCATTTTAAATTAAGGGGGAAAAGGCACCAAAAGGGTCTGTATAATCGTAGTTACAATGGAAGGAGGGAAAACTTTAAGAGAGCAACAAGTATATGGGTAATGCCTCCAAGCCTCTCCTGTACTGGCACAGCTACAGGTAGACTCACAAGCAGAGAATGCTGCTGGAGATGCATGATTCAGAAGCCAGGCTTTTCCACTGGTGGAGCTCCTGTCTTTATTTATTTATTTGTCTTTTCCAAGAAAACTCTCATTTATTGCTGCCTGCATAGCTAGAGATGGCCCTTTAATCCTCTGCTTTATTGTGTGCTGTGAATTAAATACCACAGGAGTACAAGATCCCTTAAGGGAACAACATCCATTCTGCTGTAGCTGTCCACAACCAGCTGAGTTTACAGGAGTGCTTTTGTTTACGATTTATCTATTGCCTGAGCAAGGATTTCTCTGGGTTTTATTTCACCCATTTTTGCTGTTATTTCTTGTTTTGTTTTCTTTGGGGTTTTTCTGTTCCAGTTTTGAGGCAAGGTGTAGAAGTGCTAGTCTGGGCAGAGCAGGAGAAAGCTGTGGTGCTTGGTAGCTCCTATGATTACAGCTGAAAATACTGTGGCATTTTTAAGGTGATAATCACAGAATCACGGAATTGTCAGAGTTGGAAGGGACCTCTAGAGATCATGTAGTCCAACTCCCCTGCTAAAGCAGGATTGTCCACAGCACATTACTCAGGACGGCACCCAGGCAGGTCTTGAAGGTCTCCACAGAAGAGGACTCCACAACCTACCAGGGCAGCCTGTTCCAGTGCTCTGTCACCCTCACCATAAAGAAGTTTTTCCTCATATTTGAATGAAACATCCTAGGTTCCAATTTGTGCCTATTGCCCCTCGTCCTGTCACTGGGAACCACTGAAAAGAGTCTGGCTCCATCCTCCTTCAAGCCACCCTTCAGATACTTATAAATGTTAATAAGATCTCCCCTCAGCCTTCTCTTCTCCAGACTAGAGTCCCAGCTCCCTCAGCCTTTCCTCATAAGGGAGATGCTCCAATCCCTTAATCATTTTTGTCGCACAACGCTGGACTCTCTCCCTGTCTCCCTTGAACTGGGGAGCCCAGAACTGGATGCATTATTCCAGTTGTAGCCTCACCAGTGCAGAGTAGAGGGGGAGAATGACCTCCCTCGACCTACTGGCCACACTCTTCCCTATGCAGAATTCCATTGGTCCTCTTGGCAACAAGGGCACATTGCTGGCCTTCATGGAAGAAATTCATGGAAGAAATTCTTTACTGTAATAGTGGTGAGGCACTGAAAAAGGTTGCCCAGAGAAGCTGTGGTTGCCCCATCCCTGAAGGTGTTCAAGGCCAGGCCGGATGGGGCTTTGAGCAACCTGCTCTAGTGGGAGGTGTCCCTGTCCACGGCATGGGGGTTGGAACTCGATGATCTTTAAGGTCCCTTCCAACTCCAACCATTCTATGGTTCTATGATCATAGAAGGCTATCAGATTTTTCAAGCATGATTTACCTTTGGTAAATCCACGTTGACCAATTCCAATGATTTCCCGTTCTTTAAGATGTTTGGAGATGACATCTAAAACAAGTCACTCCGTTACTTTCCCAGGGATGGAGGTGAAACTAATCAGCCTCCAGTTTCCTGGGTCCTTCTTCTTGCCTGGGTCCTTCCTATCTTGAGTGATATTTGCCTTTTTTTCAGACCTCAGACACCTCTCCTGTTCTCCATGATCTTTCAAGGATGATAGAAAGCGGCCCAGCAATAACATCTGCCAGTTCTCTCAACACTCACGGGTGCATCCCATCAGGGCCCATGGACTTATGGATGTCTAGTTTGGCCAAGGGGTCTCTAACCCAGTCCTCCTCTGCAGAGGGAAAATCTTGCTCTCTCCAGATATTCCCCCTTGTCTCCAGGGTCTGGGATTCATTGGAGACAGTTTTAGCAGTGAAGACTGAAGCAAAGAAGGCATTCAGTGGCTCTGCCTTCTGTGTGTCTTCCACCAGTATGGTGCCCACCTCATTCGTCAGTTGGTCTACGCTTTCCCCAGTCTTCCTTTTCCTGTTGATATACTGAAAGAACCTCTTCCTGTTATCTTTAACCATAGTGGCCAAGTTTAGCTCTGCTTGAGCTCTGGCCCTTCTAATTTCCCCCCTGAATATTTTCGCTACATCTTGACACTCCTCATAAGTTACCAACCCTCTTTTCCAGAGATCATAAACTTCCCCTTTATTCCTGAGGTTATGGAATTTCATGATGCTGGTGTGTGCAGTGCCCAGGGTCAGCCCAGCTCCTCTGCCACAGGTGGCATCCTGCAGACAATTGATGCTACCTTCCCATTACAAACAAACCATGTGGGAGTTGCATGAAAAGGAATTGCCTGTCCTTTGGACACCTCTTATCAGCTCCTTAATTTCACCAGTCTTTCCTCATTTGAGACCTTATCAGCTCAACCCTACAGGGCCCAGCCCATGTGATGCAGAGGAATGTGAGGGTGATCAGAGGACATGAATGAGGACAGCTGCCCTGGGATGAAGGTAGCACTTTGCAGAGAAGTTGGCATCTACCTGGCAGCCACAAAGCTCCCCCAGTGCTCCTACAACAGACTGCCCCCAGCTCCACAAGCCCTCTGAGAGGCAGTCCTACCTGCCCTCTCAATTCATCCCACTGGATAAAGCATTGCTCCTTCATCAGCTACAAATGCGACATATGTGGGATGGACTACTCCTGCTTCCAGGGGGAACCCACAGCATCCTGTGTGCACAGAAATCACGTGTAACATGAACTCATGATACGTTGCAGTGTCATGACCTGGAAATTGTCTCTTGCCATATAGCTCAGCAGCATCCTACAAAATCACAGTGGTGCTTGGAGGAGAAATGCTCCCAGCTGTCACACCAGGCACTCCCATCTGTAATAAAAGAGCTGCCTCCTTTCCCTGCCCACCCCACACTCAGCCCCAGCGTGGCAGCCGGCAGGGTCTGCCATGATCGCTTGCCTGGTGGAACAGCAACTGTGAGGACCTTCTGAGATGATGGTGTGCTGGTTCCATCTCCCACCTAGCAGGGCTCTTGCTGAGTCTGGGGGCGGGTGATAATGGCTGCAGAGAGCTTGGGGCATAGCATAACCACTCGCCCAGATGGGACCTGCTGCTCCCATTGCTCTGTCAGATGGAGCGGAGGAGGCAAGGAAGAAGGGCTCTCACTGCCTTTGTGGGGGGTCCTGGCCCACCTGGGGCTGAGGAAGATTTGAAGCAGAGCTGTCCTTGAACCTCAGCTTGCACGGGAGGAGACAAGCTGTAATAAGCACAAGGTTTGCCTGTTAGTCAGCAGTGGAAGGCTTGGGCCAGCCTGTTGGTGCTGTTAATGGCTTGAAATGGAAGATTCCATACCTCCACAAAATAATTCCCCAAGACAGCTGGGAACAGCTTTTCTGTCTATGCTGATGGGGACTCTGCCCAGGCCATGGAGGTCGCATCCTTTAAGAAGCTCAGTTTCAGTTTTGCTGGAGTTGTGGCCCCTGTGGCCTGAGGAGAGCCAAGCCTGGCATAAACATGACTGTGAAAGCTGCCTGCCAGTGGATCCCCATTACAGCAAATGCATTTAAAGGGTGATGGGCAGAAGAAAGAGTGTTTTTATTTTCCCAGACTCATAGGCTCTATGACAGCCCATGTCATCTAGTGGTCTACAGTGCTCAACAGGGTTCAGCCATTCTGCTGAGCCAAAACACAGCTCAGACTCATACATATTTAATCAGTTCTTTAGATATTAAAAAAATGTGCATGGAAAATGATTGATAAGAAAATGCCTGATTGTAATCAGCTAATTATTTTTTCCATATGCTAAGCATTCACTCAAGGTCTAACCATTATAAATACATTTTCAGTTTATACTATATGTCATTCAATGCTGGACATTTCTAAGCTTGTACACCCTCCTTATACAGATCCAGCATTATTCAGAGCAGACCTTTGCTAGATGTCTTGAGGACTAGAGATAACCTGCTCACTGGTCCAGTGTCTTACAACTAGCAGAACTGCTTAAAAGTCAGCACCAGAGGTCCCAGGTCATCCATTACCTGGACTTCTCCTGTAGGCAAGATAGACTGCCCACTAAGCTCTTGAAACGTTTTGGGGACAAAATTTATATTTTGGAAAGCAGTTACAAAGGAGTCTGTATTTCCTGTTTGATTTCATCTGAAAGCAAAGAAACCCCGAAAATCTGAATGTTGCTGTAGTTTGTATGAAAAGTGACTGTGCTATGAAAGCATTCCCGAGCTGAAGGAAAGTATGTGAGGGTAATGGACTCCAGAAAGGCAGCTGCAGCAGCCCCAGGGGACCAGGGCAGGGAGCGTCTCTTGGGAAGGGAATCTGAAGGATAAAAGAGCCGTGAACAGCTCGTGGCTGCCAAAAGGGGTGATACTAAAGGCATAACAGCAAACTGTATCTGTGCCGGGGAAAGCTCATAAGCGTGGGAAGAGAGCATTGAGGATGCATCAGGAGCTCCTTGAGGACCCAAAATCAGAAGCTGCAATCACACAAAAGGCAGAATGAAAGGCCTGCAACTAATGACGAGACTCCAGGAATCACACAGGCATGGGGAGCCATCAGAGCTGAAACCCAGGACGACCATCCAGAGATACAAAAGCCAACAAGAAATAGGCCCATAAGCACATGTAAAGTAAGAAGAAGGCAGCAAGTCTAAGAGCTCTAATAATATTTAATGCAAAAAGGGCAAAAGAGTTAAATGTTGCCTTTGTTTTAGTCTTCAAAATGTAACTAAAATAATTTTAATGAGGAGGAAGGAGCCCAAGGCAGAATCGGAAAAGAACAGACTCAAAAGCATTCAAACAAGATAGCTCTGTCCTTGTCAGCATGTCCTGATGAACTTCAGAATAAGCTGTGGGAACAGCCTCTGACCAATGAGCATTTTAGAATGAGGAAGTTGGGAAAGATGCAGGAGATGCCAGGCAGCTGGGGAAATGCAGGCAGATTACCTAGCTTTAAATATAATGTCTATCATTAATGAAGGTAGGAACTGAGGATCAAAGAATTGAATGGCAAATCAACTTAACTGATTAATAGAAAGATATTAGAATATTTTTTTTACCAGCCAATTGCTGAGCACAAGAGTGTAACCATATCAAATTTGGAAGTGTAAATGTGCTAGTGGCTAAGGAAGAAGCGGTCAGTTTGATGTACCATGACACAGGCAATGCTTTGGAAGCTTTGTCTTAAGATTCTCCTAAACGAACCAGAGAAATGTGATCTAGATTAAATAACTGCAATGCAAGTGTACAGCCAATTGAAAACCTGCTTTCTCAATAGTTGTCAGTGGTGTACTGGAAACTGGAAACACATTTCAAGTAGGACTGTTTTGGACTTTGCTGTCTTCAGTATTTTTTATTAATGGCTTAGATAGTCAAATAGGATCTCTTAAAAAATTCACAGATCACACCAAGCTTGGAAAGGCTGAGAGCACGCTGGAGGATCAGATCAGAAATCATAAATTATATCATCAAATTGGAGAAATCAACAAGATGGAATTAAATAAAGAGAAGTGCAAAGCACTACCCTTAGGAAGGAGAAATCAGAAGCCCAAACACAAGCAGGACCAGGCAGTCACACTGCTGAGGACAGAGGTTCTGTGACAAATCAGTTTATGTCATCAGGATGTCAAAAGGAAGGTGAGATGTACAGTGCTGATTCTGCACCTCTGTGCTCTGGGGACTGCAAAAGAAGTAGGACAAAATAAAGAGGTTTTGGAGATTATGAACAGGAGTGAGGAGAGGAAGGGCACTGCTGATTCCCCACCTGGTCAACTCTGATGTTCACATCTCCCCTCCCAAATCAGCCCAAGTGCATAGTCCCACTGGTGCCATGACATTAGTTTTAATTACAAATCTACCTCTTCCCGCTCCCTGGTTCACCCTCTTCCCCATTGACTGACTCTGGAGGATTTAAAAATGCTAAATTGTCTAAAGAACTTGTCATATTCAGACCCTGCCACAATGTTGAGTGATGCCAGACACCAGCTGCCCCTTTCTCAGCTTGTATTTGCAGGAAAAGGTCCCTCTGGCTCTCTTTTCCTGATTTATCACCAAGCGCTATCTTGCATCATGGATGAGGAATAAAGTACAGGGGACCGCACTGAAAAGTGGTACGGATTGGAAGGGTCCAGAGGGAGCTCGGTGACTCATCTCCCACATACTGTGAGGTTCTTGCAAAGCTGGGATGAGACAGAGATTCATGGTTATTTCTAAAGCATTTTTTGGAATAGAACAATCTCATGGGGACTGTGAGAATTTGGGAAGTGGCGAGACAGCTTGACTTGAGCAAATGCAGACCACGGAGCAAAAGTCAGTACACTTTACTGTACCATAAATGAGCCTAAAAAGACCACCTATGGCTAGGTACGGTCCCTGCAGTGTGCAGAGCCCATCAGGGAAACATCACTCTCCTGCCTTTGTCTTTACACCCTGTTGGCCACTGCTGGAGGGAGGATGCTGTGACAGACAGATCCCTCGTCTGAACCAGTACTGCCACTTTTCTGCTCTTAGGTTAAGATAAACTGAGGCTAAGTATGGAGCACTTAGGATGAGATTAAGGCAAAGAGATAAGTGAGAGTGGAGCCACTGGAGTTTTGGGAACAAAGTGGGGGAATTTCACAAAAGCTGAAAGAATTCACAGAAATCAAGGGAAAGGTTTGTGTACACAATGATGTCAGTAGAGTGAACACCTGGCAATGAAAGTGTTATCTCCCAGGAGGATTGGTTTGCCTTGGCCTGAGCCACTGCTGCTGTGGATGAAAATGGTAAGCTTTGATCACAGCTGCCGTAATCTTCCCCTGACACCCTGCAATGAAAGCAACAGAAACAGGCTAAAACATGGCAGCTGTCTGGCTGAGGTGAAACCACATTTGGAAAGGAAACTGAAGGGGAAAAGTGCTGCTGAAGGTGGGAACAAAAGGTGAGAACTCAGGTGGCAGGACAGGATGGGGACTTTATGAGAAGCAGGACAGAGTAGCTGGTTAGAATAGACTCTGATTTTTCCTCCTGCAGGTAACGCGTGTGTCAGCTCAGGGGTGACTGCTGCTGACTCACTGTCAGCAGAAGCCTTGTTTTGGTTCTTTCTTTACTGGAAAACATGAGAAACAGTTCCTGCCCAAAGAATTTACCTGTCTCTTTCAAAAAAAAATGCATGGCAAGTGCATAAGAGGAAGGCTAATTAGAGACTGAAAGTCCTGGTGAAAGATCACTTGGTGGCAGAGGCTGACAATGTGCAGAAGGTGACTGCTTGTCATTTCTGGGAAATTGCTGCTCCAAATTTGCCTTAAATTGGAGGCTCAATGGCTGGGGTTACCCTCACAGGATGGCGGTGTGCCAGCTGATCCTCCCTTACCCATCCAGAGGCACAAATACAATTATCCTTGTTACATCTACGTTTTGCGCATGTTCTTCCAGCAGCCATTCTAACCATCGGGTTGAGGACCTCTCTTGTCCAGTCTTGCTGCAGGCCTGCAAATGGCAATGAACTACTAATCTCTACTCCCTACTAGTCCCTTGAGAGTCCCCCTATCTCTTAAATCCCTACTAATCTCCAGAGACAGGGTCACCTGCACAGAGCCCCTACGTATCCACCCTCAGCACCAAGAACATTTCCTCGCACAGAGACGGGCCATATGAATCATGATGTTGTGTGGGCAGGTATTGCAGGGCTCAGAGAAATCCTACAGTGACATGAGCCTTACCTCTGGGCCATGATAATCAGCCTTGGTCACGCTCCCCTTTCTAACTCTTGTATTTTAAGAGTCCAGCAGCTCAGGATTAACATGGAATTTAAACTGCTTTCACCAGCACTAGCTGTGTTGCAGGCTGCATCTCGATCATTTGGAAAAGAAACAGTCCAGTTATTCTTGCTCTGGGATGAAAATGAGAGTGAGGATGGGGAGTAAACAGAAGAGGTAAAACTTTCCGCAGAGTCAGTAGTTGTCAGCTTGCTGTCCCAGATGCTGTGGGCATGCACTGATTGTATGCAACTGCACTGGCACAACCCTTGCCTGGCCAAGATGTGCTGGTGTTGCTCACCTGTTGCTTTAAATCCAGCCTGGAACCAGGCTCTGTGCGATTTGGGCTGGGTCACTTACTGTGGCAGTTTTGCATAGGAGCAGTAGTTTGGTGCTGGGTGCTCTGCCATGTATAATAAATGAAAGGAAGCACAAGATACCAGCGTAAGCAGTGTGTACAGTTTTGGTATAATCTGTTGCCAAGGTATTTTTCTGTTTGCCTGTGCTGTGAAGCGCAAAGCAGCCTCTCAGTTCTGGGAAGTAATCCCTACACCCAGGATAATCACTAGTCCCTCTGGCCTGGACTCTACACAGCTCCACAGGGCTGACCATGATCCGATCCTCTGCACGGACTCAGTAATAAAGAGCAACAAACACTAATATACAGAGAGAGCAGACACAGTGAAAAAAGACCATTTTGGTTTCCTCTATGTACCGATCAAGATTCAGCACATGTTAATTCGGAGCCCTGCACTGGGTTAGCCCTACCATGTTAGCTCAGAGGTACTGTTTCTTGTCCTGGGAAGAGCATGGCCACATCAATGTGGCAATGCCAACAGAGGCATTAGAAATTTTTTTTGCCAACTATTGTCAATTTAATAACCCCATCACATAATATGGGCTATCTCCAGCTCCAGAGCCATCTGGGAAATCTTTATGGTACAAGCCACTGCAAGTAGAAGTATCTAGGAATATAAGATTGACCAAGGCTCCATCTAGCCAGCTGCCCTATTTCTATCATGAAGCAGACACAAAGGTGAAAGAAGAACAAGACAAGTGTATGTTATCGTTCCCCTGAATACTTCTTCCAGCAATTTTGAGCTCAAGAAGTTTCTTCTGATGCTGGTCCAGCCAGGTCTCTCCATGAGAAAATGGCAATGAGAACAGCACATCTTCAGTCCCCACATTCTGTAGGAGTTTCCTTTCATGAACACCACAAACAAGGAATTTCATGGATCAGGAAACAATCTGGACCAACATGTTTTGCATAAAAGTCATAAAGATTTTCCTTCCAAAGAGGATCCATTGAGAACAGATTTTGTGAAGCAGAATAGGACAAGTTAAGCTTGGGAAGAGTGGAAAAGTACTAGGCCACTACCAGAATCCATTTGAAATTCTCACATAGACATTCTCTACATTGAAAAGAGAGAAGGGCACAAAAAGCGAAGTTCACACTAATCTGCTCTTTTCCCCACATACACAGGGTTTGGCTTATGGAATAATAACTTCTAGCTATTCACGTCCAGTTGAATACAGTTCTTCCAGAAAGATTTCCCACTTAAGTCTTGCCTTTAATTGGAAAGTTTCACCTCTGTAAACAAGATTGATCCTTGAGGGAGGCGTGTTTCTGGAAGCGGATGCATGGAGCTGAACATAGGGATTCCAATCCTAATTAATCTCAGGCAGACAAAATTTGTTTCGATGGGAGCATTAAGTGTCCTGCAGCTTGATATAAACTGATGGACTCTTGCTTACTCTTGGCATTCACTCTTACAAATGAATCACTGTTACTTCCGCCTCCCTGCCCACCCCTCCACTTGATTCCTTTTTAATTTTACAGTTTCCTGAACTTGACACTGGGAAATCGATAAGTAATTTAGAGCCCAGTAAATACAGAGGAAAACAAGTTATTTTGTACTTTTATAAATATTTGGAAACCAAAATTATCTAAGAAAACAGGTGCTCAGTTGACTCAGCAACCCATCCATCAGCATCACACAGTTAATTGCATAAGATCATAAACATTTATAATTAGAAGGCAAACAAACAAGAATTTTATAAACAGCCCTCTTGAATCAGGCTGCGCATTAAATATTTGTGATAAAGTAATTAAGAATAGATTTACAATCCTGGCTCAGTGTTTAATACTTTGGAGAATGGATTTGATTCTATGGAGAATGTTCTACAGTCAAGCAGAAAACATTCGATTTCAGCTCTTTTATCCAAGGCTTAAAGTGGTCTCAGAGATACATTGGGTCTGTCATTGATCAGAGTGGAATTTCATTCATTACAGATCAGGCAGCTCATTTAAATATACATCTAATGTCCCTTGTCATGGGCTGATCCACTTCAGGCCTGCTTCAAAGCTCTGTCTCCTTGGCTGGATCTACAGGCTTTCCCTAAGTCCAGCTTTTTATAGTTGATGCTTTGATCAGAAGATGTCAGTATTCTCATCCGTGTTTCAAAATAGGGAGGAAACCCAACATGTTTTCTGTTATGACATCACAGTGTTTGGTTGTGAAAAGCCAGCGTCTCTGCAGGATTACAGCTGAAGGTCCCTCTTGTACTGTAGTGCCCAGCACAATTCACTGTCACGAAACAGCCAGATCTTCATACTTAATCCAGTGTGGTTATAGAAGTAACCAACATTGGATAGTTCTGCTTCCAGTAAACAGGCTCAGAACTCCATTACAATGAATGCGAGAGTCTCCCTGAAGCTAATCTGTGATCAAGTCAGCAGGACTTCTAGTTATGCTTAAAACCAGAGAGGTTAGAAACTCAATTGTTACTGAAGCTAGGGTGTAAGCTCTCTGAAATCATATGTAGACCTTAAGAAACCATCAGGGAGCAATGGGAAGATCAGCCCTAAGGGTTGGATGACCTTCAGATATTTTTGGTTTTGGTATAGTGTAGGTTTACTCCAGTAGTGATCTGCCATCAGGAACTAGAACAGTCTAGAAAAGCTGTGGGGAGGGTAAAGCCCTAGCATTTGATTCATCAGGGGTAACAGTAAAACACATTATTCTGTGGTGACCATCATCTCCCTGCCCACTGCTGGTTGAGGCGTCCTCCTCGTTTAGGCATGAGTTTGCTTCTTATTTCTTGTGGGTCTTTTGTCCTTTGCTCTTGTATTTATATGCTTGCAACAGGAAGGCAAGAAAGCTCCTTTTCCTAGAAATGTTTCTGATAATTTTGATCCTGACCAAGACTGGTGAAGCCATCGTTATTAAGAACAATGAAGCTATCCATGTGCTAACCCATCAGTCCTACCTGCCAGTCTGGCTTCAGTTACATGGGGCAGGAAGGCACTTTCCTAACAAACATTGCTGCAAAATAAGGAGACTTAGATCCCCCCTCATTCTGCATAAATCTCACTCTCTAGGAAAGCTTGTTAATTATATTACAGGGTGTCCATTAAGCCAGTCTGCATAAGAAGTTGTGGGATCTTCCAGCCTCAGTGGAGAAGAACACCACAGCATTGCTGTCATTGCTGGACCCAGTGCTTTCAAAGGGTCCAGCCAAAGCCTGGCAGCTTGAATAATAACAGAGCTTAATACTCAAGTGCTGTCATCATCTAAACAACTTCTAACGTTTTGTAATCCTTCAATCCTCTGGCAAGAGTGGGGAGGATGATGGAGGCTGCTGGGAGGTGAGCTAACTGCTGGATGGAAGGGCCTAAGCTGCTCACTCTCAAATGCAGAGACCGTTTAGAAGTGGGGTGTCCTACAGCCCCGTGCCATCCCCTGAACATCAGCACTGGTATATGCAGATGGGTAGGAGGACATGTACTTGGACCACACGCCATGTAAGATCATCTGCCCTTTCTTTCAAGGGTGTTGTTTTTCCCCCTTGGACAGGAGCGATGACGTATGATGAGGTACCTGCTCCGCAGACGAGCAAAACTTTGCCTGGGATGACAAACCATTTATAGGTATAGACAGACTTCCCCTTTCTATTTTTTTTCCTGCTGGAGTGCCACCCCTGTCCCCCGTGTGCCTGTCTGCTCTGCTGCTGTGTGTGTCGGGAGAGACTGGGGTTGTGCACGCACATGACGCTGGTGCAGCAGACGTCACCGGCACGTCAGAGCCAGTGACACCCCCTCCAAACACACGCCGGTAGCTCGGTGAATCATGCCTATGCAGCATGCAGAACTAGTCCGGTGATGGATAAACCCCAGGCATTTATTGGTAAACAGATACCGGTTGTGCTGTAAGAGCATAACTCACTCTGCTGCATTTACGATCCGCTTATTGATTGCTGAGATAAAGCTGTAATCCTTTTAATTCAGGGGAAAAGGGATCCAGCAGGGTAGGAGCACCGGTGCTCTGCCAGTTGGTAATTAAAATACATGATTTATTGTTGAATAAACACTGGCTGAGAGAGAGCTGAGCTAACCAGCTGCTGGGGGCAGGATGCTGGGGTAGGTTTATGGTTCTTTCTAAAGTTTTGTTTCTGTTTTATGTTTATTTCTTTCCCCCTTCCCTCCAGGTCTAATAATACACGAAGGGCCCTCGGTTTACCGGATTTTTAAACGGTGGCAGGCGGTCAATCAGCAGTGGAAAGTGCTGAACTATGACAAAACAAAGGACATGGAGGAACAAAAAACAGGGACCAGGACAAATCAGCGCCCCTCCTCCCAAACCAACCACTCGTCCTCCACTGGTGGTACAGCCACTAACTCCGCTCCAGCCGACAGCGGGGCACGGGCTGCCGGTCATGCCACAGGCACCCTCTCTGACCACCACTGTGCTTATACCATCCTGCATATACTCAGCCACCTGAGGCCTCACGAACAGAGGAGTCAGTCTAGTAGTAACAGAGAGCTCGTCATGAGGGTCACGACGGTGTGAGCCAAGGAATTCAGGAGGCCTTAACACGAAGCGGAGGAGACAAAGAACTCATAAAGCAGAGGAGCATGGTGTGCCTTTTTCTTTCTCTTTCCCTTTTTTCTTTTCTTTTCCTTTTTTTTTTTTTTTTTTTTTTTTTTTTTTTTTTTTTTTTTAAATTCCCTCCTCTCCTTTTCTTTTTTGGTAACTGCACAAGATATAAGAGGTGGCACCTGGCCAGCTGAGGAAAAAAGCAGGTGGAGGGAGAGCTGCACACTCATGCTAAAGAGGTTAATGTTTTCCAACTCGTTTAAAAAAAAAAAAAAAAAAAAAAAAAAAAAACAAAAAAAACAAAACAAAAAAAAAAAAAAAAAAAAAAAAACAAAAAAAAAAAAGAAAAAAAAAACAACCAACAAAACAAGTGCAATACAGACTACAAACTGAGTAGGCAGAGTTCTGGGGAAGCAGAGAAACAGACGGTTTAGCATGTCTTACAAATCCTATTACCTGGAATAGGTAACGCTCTGTACACAGCCCCCCGTACACACACGCACGCGCACACAAACACACACACAGAGTGTGAGATTTATAAAAACAAGGAAGGGAATGAAATGTTTGGTGTATTTTTATTTTCCAGACTGTGATCAACCAGGGCTATGCGTTGTTTTGTTTCATGAGTCACTCTGGAGCCTTTTTTTGATTTGCCATAGGAAATCTGAAGTGAAATGGCTGGGGATTTTTCTGTATTGGTTTACAGAAAGAGAGATTGAATCATCCCACCAAGAAAATCTAACAAAACCCCAGCCATACCCAAATTTCACCAAAAAATCCTGGTTTTTTCGTACTGTTCTTGACAAGGGGTTTGTGAGGGTGGAATTGGGAGGGGGGAGGGTGCCCCATGACCTTTATTCGACGTATAGGCATTTTTGGCAAATTTTGTACAAATGCTCCGCAGGTGTTTCAAGCACAAGTACTGGTGTGATTTATGCCTTCATGACCCCAAATCCAGCATCCAAATCTTGCCACTCACACACATCATTTTCCATGCAGACATTCCAGGTTAATTTCCTTCCATTTTACACCAGTCACAAGAAGCTGACCCATCTCGGTGGGTTTCTGCTTCCTTGCTGATTCAGACACTCATGCATTAGAGATGTACATCTTTTCTTTCAGTGTCTGTATCCCTGCTGCTCAATTTGCAACAGTCTCATTCAGTCTTGTAGGCTGAGCCTTTCACATCCAGTCTCTTAGTTTATTACAGAGTCTATTCCATTCGATCATTCAAGATAGAGTTAGTCTGAAGAGGGAGCACAGTTGCTGATCAAATATCTAACACTTCTAATAAGTCTCCTTCTCTGGGATATATCCTCGAAGGTACCGGTTGCTCTTCAGGAACATTCTCTTTCAATGCACAATGGCTGAATCATTTGTGGATATTAAAGGGACACTGTCAAGTACTTTTTAAATAGTTTTTAGGGTTTGGGCTTTTTTTACTCTCCATTGTTTGTAATATTCTCTTACAAGCTTGAAAATAAAATTTCTTTCCCTACCGATTTTGTCCTTTTCCATTTGGGCATGTATCGTTCTCTCCACTCACCCCATCTCTTTCACCATCTCTGTCCTTCTCCGCCCCAGCTTTCTTCTGCGACAGGAGGAAATCCATGTTACTGATTTCCTGCTGACTGGCCTTGCTCTATGGAGGGTATGTCCCAGCTCTACAGGGTTGAGCCATTTTGCCAGTGCAACTGCCACAAAAGGAGTGCAACAGCAGGGATCCTAAAAATACAGAGATTAGTTAATTGAAGAGCAACAGCTCAGCAATGCCAAAACCTCTAGTGATCAAGCCTGAACCTAGCTCCCCTCAAAATTAAGCCACAGACTTCAGCCAAACTGCATCCATTTAGCAGCAGTGCTGAGCAATGTTGCACAATGGCTGTGTCCAACTGCCTTCCATCATCCTGCCAGCACCTCTTGCAGCTGCTGTTTGAGCCAGGGCAAACACCACCCACCAGCTCCTTTGGCAGCTAGGCCATCATGGGTCAGGTGTTTCTGGACCAGAGAAGGTGTCAAACTACAGCCTCTGGGCTTGAACACACCAGCCATTCTGCAACACTGAAGATGGAGGTTAGCATCTTAAGGCAGGTTGTATTTTTCAGCTCGATTACTTGACAGTGTCCCTTTGAATATCAGAATGCAACAGAACAGGTACTTCTCTGGCAGAGAATGTGGGAGGAGAAACACCGGCCAAGAAAGCTGACTTACTGAGGACCCATGTGAAACAGCATGGTTTCTGAGCCCACTGTACCTTTATCTGACCAATCTTACTATCTACCAAAGAGTGCTTTTGGCAGAGGGGAGGGAAGGAATGCTGGTGGGCACAGGGAGAGGGAAGAGGTAATTCTGGTTGTCTCTAAAAGCAGCTGCCCCCAGAATGAAGGTGTTGAAGTGAACAGTCTCTGGAAGAACTGGTTCTGATCCATGGTAGAGAGAAACCTGGCCAAAGCAAGCAGATAAAGCAACCTCTCACCCCCATGTCTGTCCTGGAAGCTGTCCTCATTTGAAGAGATGAGTAAATATGGTGATTTTGGGAAGCATACACAGGTGAAGGGACAGCTGTCAGACATGATATTGTTTTCCTCCCTGCCCTCCACTCATATAATATGGACAAGTCAAATTTCTTTAATTTGGCTAATGGCTAAAAGTTTATGAGGTCAGAAGCACAACTTGCCGTGAAAGAGTGGTGTGATCTAGTACTCTGAGCGCACAGGACTCTGCATGCTCTCACTCCAGCTCTGCCACCGACTCTGTAGCCTTGGGCTGTTTGGCTCAGTCCCCCCCTCCACGCAAAGGGGGAATAACAATACGTACCTACCTCACAGGGGTGTTGTGAGAATCCACGTTGGTAAAGCCTGTTGAAGTGCTAAGTCTACCACTGGTAGTCACGAAGCGCGTGGTGGGGGTGAGCAGCGCTGCCCTTTTGCTGGTTACAGTCTGAATCACTCAGCGGGAGTCCCATCGGCCCTCTCCTGCTTGGAGATCCTCCTTGATCCGAAGCGGAGGGTGTCATCCGAGTGCCCTCTCCTCCATTGCATGACATTTTAAGCGGCTGTGAGGTGCAGGGTAGTGACAGACATGAAGTCCTACTTGACCAGGGATTTGCTACAACGTTTTCTATATCTGTGGGGTTTGTTGGTTTGGTTTTTCCATATATTGTGCTTAGAAATAAACTTTCCACTTAGGGCTGGCGGTTCGGGGTCTCTTCTGTTGCATGGCAATGTATACAAGTCTTATTGTCTGTCTTACTGTGCAAATGATCCCGCAGCCCAATTTCAGAGATGGGTATGGTCTGAGCCTTTTCATAGCGGCACAAGACTCAAAAGCCTGTCTAGACTGTTTAATATTTAAACAACACTATGAACTTGTCAATTGTATGTGTTCTGTGCAATACGAAGCATGTCATTAGCTGGCTTGATGGGAAGAGGGGCTAAAAGAAGGTCAAAACTTGTTCAAAGAGCTTCATACATGTGCCAGCATGGAGCCGAAGGGCTGCCACCAGCAGAGCAAACTCGGGGAAGCCATTGGAAGCTGTTTTCAGAACAGTTTACTTCAGAACAAGGTACTTCTGAGTTTACGAACTACTAGGCTGCCGGTTTGAGAGAACAAGTGCAAATTCAGTATGGGGTTTGGGGATTTGGATTCTCTTTTTCTTTCCTCCCCAAAGTATTGATGGCGGAAATACTGATGAGAGTCTCTTCCTTCCATAGCACAGTTCTCTCGTCTCCCACAACCTCCTTGTGCCATCCCCTTTGTGCTACTATGCAGGACTTTAAAAGGTGCAAATGGAGAAAGTATGCTCCCGAGGCATACAAAATACATTGTAGATTGGGGCACTTTAGCAGACAGAAGAGTTGGGGAAGAGATGTGCTGCAGAAGGCATCTCCTCTTCCCCACATCTTCTTTCCTCTAGACTTGTCTGCTGCGTTCTTGAAGAGACATTATTTGTATTTTGTTACAAAGCAGTCAGATCAGCTTCCACCAACAAACAAAGCTTGCAGAGTTTTGGCAGCTGTTTCTCCCAGTGGAGAAAATTACAGGTCCTATCACTGTGGCGACCGCCAGTTCTTGGGCTTTGTGGTCCTCCAACACCATTTGGGGGTGTTCAGTGTGGAGGACTGTGTTCAGGCATCATCAGAAATTGTATATGTGGTCCTGCTCATTCTTGTGACTTCTGCTAGTGCCCTGATTTTCCATCAGTTTTGACAGGTCTTTCTGGTAATGCTCTTCTGATTATGCTCTTCAGAGGTGTTTTGCTCTGTGTCAGTTGCCAACGCTATTCTTGCCTACTGAAACATCAGTGCTGGCCTCCAGCTTCCACAGCTCTTCCATTCTTGCCATCCAGTCTCTTGGTAAATACCCACTGCCAAGTTCAGACCCTCTTCCTCGGTGCCTGGAATGGCTCAAGCACATGCACTAACCCAAGGATCATCAGAGAACACTGGGACCATTGAGAGTCTGTATCAGTAGTCAGATTCCATAACCATCAGTCAGTCCTCTTTGATATATACTTACTTTACCAATCTCGGTGCCTGCTGTTAATTGGTTGCCACAAACCCCCCATAATTCTAGCAAAACTCATATACCCAACTAACACTTGGCTTCTGATTTGAAATGTCAGAAGTGATGGACTGTTTCTCAAGTAAATCAGGTCAGGCATGTTCCCTGTTGTGATTTCCCAAGCAAGGTGCTGAAGAGGTCCATGTCGTACCTTACCATGATGGATGACTCAAGGAAAGAAAAAGTCAGCAGCAGAGATTTGAATCAAGAGAGGTGTTGGCTGTCCACTATGTTTCAACTCCAGGAGATTCAGGAAAATACTACTCGTGTCTTCCAGGTCCCTGACCCTTCTCAAAACCTTGTACCTGGCAGCAGTAAAATGTCAGAGCCAATGCTTGCCAATAGAGAAAAATTCTGAAGACTTTCCAGTTCTGAAGACCATCCCCTGCCCATGTGTGGTGGTCAGTCATTCAAACATCTTTCTTTGTTTTCCTCAAGAGAAAAAAAANNNAAAAAAAAAAAAAGATTATTTTGACTAAGCAAAGTACTGCTACTCTTCAGGGTAGGAGAAAATTGCACCATTAGCACTTCCAACCTGTGGTTCATCCACCAGGACTCCTGCACATCTCCTTGCAAGAACAAACGAGCAGAAGACTTATTCCTTCCTTTTACTATTATATGTCTGTCAAGTACTTGGAGGGAAATAGTCAGCAGTGCCATTGGCTCAGTGACTACTGGCTGAGTATCCCAACCACCCCTCCACTATTCACCTCACCTGTGACTGTTCCTTCACATTCCTGAGCCAACAGATGCCTCATCCCTTCTGCCATCCCTAAATTCCAGCCCTGGACACCTGAGAAGACAGACGCAGGATTCCTCACAGACTAGTTTTAGAGTCTTCTATATCCTTCATATAGCCAGACATTTCCTTGGTAGACAGTGACATAATTGAATCCTGAGAGGAGAAACAAGTGTTCGAGCTTACTGCATTGACCTTCACCTTTTCTTGCACGTTGAAGGAGATAAAGTGAAAACATCAATTGGTCTCCATACAACAGCGGCAAGCTGATGGATGTAGGAGTATTTCCCTCAATAATGCAAGTCTGACATGCTGCAGTTACTGAAGGCAGTCTTTGATCTCACATCTATCATGTTGGATACAAGGAGAACAGAATCTGACACTTCTGTGCAGTTTACACAAATATCAAAAACTATCTTAGTTCATTATTCAAATTACCTCCAGGTCAGTGGGTGAATTTCTCCTTTCATGAAAGAATGATGTTTTCTCTTCCATAACTGAAACTGGAAGATAAAATGTATGTACACATATACATATATATTTATAAATGTTATCCTGAAAAGAGAAAGAGAAAAAAAACAACACAACTTAACTGTGTTGAGTAAGTCTTGACAGGAGCTAGGGAGCTGCTGTGTGGAAAGTACGACATACAATTTGACTGCAGGCAAAGAGAAGACAGAAGAGGGAAATGCTATTATGTGACCTGTGGCCTGTCTGTGGATCATGCTCATTATTGCATAGCATTTAATTAATGCAAAATTATATGGGAAAAGATGCTCAGCTCCAGCAGCGGGAAACAGACGGAAGACCCCTCAAACTTATCTGAGCCATATTCAAACAAGCACAATGATGCAAAAGCACAAACGCCTGCCACCACAACTGTTTGAGAAGAGATGGATTTCTGAACAGAGACAAGGACTCAGAGAGAAATTATTTTCCAAGCCACACTGGCAGTATTTTTCCCAGTTTATTTACTTCCTTCTATTAGCCCCTTTTTTTCCCCAAAGAGACGAGAAGGATTCTGATACCCATTTGATTAAAGAATCAAATACCAGTGAAGAAGAGGTACTAAGGAAAGATGCTTCTTTATATGTTATGTTATGCATCAAGATGTGCTTTACCAAACAGAATTAGGACATCACGTTCAGTTCCCTGCTTGCTCAAAGTCGGAGTGATGGGGTCTGCTCATAATCAAGAAGCCTTCCTAGAGCGTAGTCTTCTACAGAGGACAACAGATGGATGGGGTAGACAGAATCAGGCAGAGATGTTTTGCCAGCTGCATTCCTCTATGGCAAGATGACAACCTGTTGTTAGCAGGTTGTTAGTAAGTCGCTGTTAGCCAGTGAGAATGTCTGTCAGCTTATACACGTTTTGATATCAATAGTCACTAGAACTGCACATGCCCAATGTGGCCCTCCAAGTGACCTATCGATCCTTCCACAGTTCAAACTGGTGACAGAGCTACTCTGTTCTTTGCTCTTCACTCTTCATTACAAGATATCTTTCCTTTAAAATCCAGCTTGCCACACTTCTCTGGGAGTTTTTCCACTGCACATTACAGAGGTTCTGTATAGTCCTTTTTCTTAGAAGGGTGAACAGACCTCTACCTAATCTACCTGATCTTCTTTCCCAGATAGAGACAAAAACCGATGTTCTCCGAACAGCTGATCTCAGTACCTATGTTCTTACGAGATTATTTTTCCCCTCCCCTTTCACTCAGTTCTCCATAATCTTTGTTTTTCTTTGGAAAGGGGCAATTCATTGGAACTAAATGGTAGAGCATCTTGCTGAGATGAGAGTGTGGACAGCCCTTCTACTCCTTGCTAACAGGCACACGAACCTTCCTCCCACCCCTCTAGACTGGTGTGGCCAGCAAAACCCTTTTTCATGGAGTTAAGCTTTTTGATTCAGAAGAGCAAATGCTTTCAAGCATCTCCTTCACTGCTATCGAGCTGTGGGATAATGGCATGGGGAATATTTTGTTTCTTAGCCTCAGGGTAACTAGAGTGGATGATGTACCTGAGCCAAAAGCACAGTGAGGGCAAAGTATTTGTATTTTAATGGTGGTGAAACTGAGTGAGGTCAGCCTTGATGACAGGGGAGCAAGAATCTTTGTCAGATTTATACAGCAGCAAAGCAAAATGGCCTTGTCCCTCATGTTTTTGGCTCATACACATCAGCTCTCCATTACAAACAAACCCTCTGTAGGCAATGCAGGCCAGGCTTGGGGAGGAAATCTTCCTCATTCCAGAAGCACAACCAGCCCATAGCTATGGATCAGCCCCTTCAGAACTTTTGCCCTAAAGAGGCTGAGAGTAAGAAGGAAGGTAGCTAGTAGAGATGGCAAGAACATTTCCCTGGAACTTCATCCCCAGCAGGCAGAGTCCCCAGCAGGCTAATTCTGCATCTCCTCATGTGAGCCCCCTTTGAAATCACTTGCAAGGACTATGGTCTGATCCTTCACTACTACAGGGTCTGCCTAGGAGAGGAAGTAGTGTCTCTGCATGGATCTCCAAGGTCTGTTGCTAGGTCCTGAGTTGGGCCTAGAAGAAATAATGATTTTCACTGAGGGATGAGATGAGTCAATGGTGTGTCCATGCAGAAATACTCTCTGAGATTTCTACAGAGATGTCTGTGGTGTTGGGGGGGAGGGAGGGTTGGGTTTTTTTCAGGGCAGGAAGCACGGGGAAGGGAAGGCTGCAATGTAAGAAACAATCAGCCACAAGGGAGGGGTTGACTAAGAGGAATGACCATGTCGACTGTGTTACTGTCCCGTCATTCTCCTGAACCCAGAATGGAAACTTCCAAGTGCTCTACATGAGCTTACGTTTATTAGAAAACTATTCCTGGGTGTTCAAGGTTGTTTTCTAATGAAAATATACATAATAAAAAAAAAGCAAACGAACGACTCCTGTTAATCTTTTCCTCTCCTCTATCAACCTGTAACACACACTGTGAAACTTACCTTCTTCGTTGTTTGTTTACTGCCATTCCTGGTCAATAAAATATCTTTCTTTCTGGTCACGATCGACACAGGGCCTTATGAAGTAAGCTTTCATCTTCTGCCTACACATCAGGGGTCAAGTCTTCATGTAAAGGATTCGAACGCCATGGCTTAGCACACATAGCACAGTTGTCAGCAAAAGACTTATCATTTGTTTATGGAATTAAACAGCAAAAATCATTTACCAAACATCACTATAAGGTTCATGTGAAGTGCCTTCCCTATGTGCAAGAAAGAAGCTTAGGACAACTATGGTAAGTACAGGCAAGCACTGAGAAATGTTATCTTCTGGGTACCCACTCTGGTGTGTTAGGTTCTTCCCAGGGACAATACAGAACTGCCCTTGCCAATGAACATCTTCCATCTAAGTAGCACTGGAGTCAGCCTTTACTCCAGGGCTTTTTCTTCTGGAAATTGCTGTGTGAGCTATGGGGAATGCTCAGAGCAAGTATGCAGAGAAAGTGAGGACACAAAGCAATCACCAGTGCCACGGTAGGAAAGGGCTGGTAAAGATCTAGGTTAGTTCCACAGCTCCTCTCCTGAATGCTGGGCACATGACAGCAAGCTGTACGTCATTTTGAGGCTGCCCTTTGTTTTTGTAGTGCCCATCGAATGCCCAGAGCACCACTTCTCAAGCTGATGTGCCCAGTACAAGCAGCCACACAGCCTCCCTGTCTCAGGGGGAAAGCAGGGGAAGTGTTTCACCAGCCAAACATGGAGTTCACAAAAGACGGTCACAAGAAGCTCTGAAAACTTTTACACTGAAGGGTCACAGAACTTTCCCATGCTTCCATATGTGAAAATCCTTCCCTGGAGAGACAGGCAGAATCTGTTCCTCATCCTCCCCCTGGAAACCAGATAAGTCCTTTTATTCTCTCTCTTCTTTTCTTTCTTCTTTTTTTTTTTTCTTTTTTTTTTCTTAATATAAGTCTATTCCAATTAGTCAATCAAAATACAAAGACAGATGAAGAGGGAGAAGCGAGTAAATGGAGAAAAGGAAAGGGGCAAGACAATGAGCTACTTGGAAAGAAATGACTGTGCTAAATGGAAATGGAGGACAAAAAAACAAGGTCGGGGGATATGACAGTGGAAGCAGGGACTGGGGCAGAAGATAGGGAGCAGGGACAGGACTGGCAGAGAGACGTGGTGTGAAGAGGCTGGTGGCAACGATTGATTACCGCAGCAATAACACTGATGGTTTGGGGAGAAGAGGGGAAGACAGGCCCTAGACAATTCTCAGGGAAAGGAGGAAGGACCCATGAAACACTGGCAGACACATGGACTTCACAGACGTCTCTCAACCAGCCTTTCTATGAGGCCAGGACCAAAACTGGATCTTTAACAGACTGCAGCCTGACAAACAATCCTCTCATTAGATTGTATCCCCTGATTAACAAACAGCTGCATCACCCAAGCAAGGTAAACACAAATTGCTGCACACATCATCTTACCTGTAACTCAGTTTTCTTACCAAAATGGATTATTCCTCATTCAGGTTGGCCTCTAGGGGCTTGTTTTATTCTGTGTGTGCAACTACGTTGCTAAAAAACACAACGTGCCCTGCACCTGCTCAGACCAATAGTAATTTCCTATGTCAGCCAGCCAGGGCCCTGCTGAGGTGTAGCAGCTATTACACACTCTGGTCTTTGCCAGCTCAGTGGATTTCAGGAGAACGGGGATGCTGAAACTCTGGGTTGTTATAGAGAGATAGAAGGTTGTCTTTAAAACAAGGAGGTTTTGAGTGATACAGCAGCCTGCATTCCCTCACACACAGACAGGAGTGTTGCCAAAACACTGGGATCTGAGATCAAGCTGCAAAATTCACAGCAGAATTGCAAAAGTCACAGGCTGGAGAGTAAAAAACATTTCAGGCAAGGTGGGGGCAGGAAGAAGTTTGAACCACTGGGAATGTGAAACTATTTTGGTTTAGAAATAAGTGAAAATTTCAAAACCTAATCTACAATGACTGTAGGTGTATCTGCAGGGGGAATACATGTGCCTGAGTCTTAAAGAAAAAATAACCTGGCTTGAGAATTTCAAACAGGAAACAAGTGTCCATCCAGAAGTTACTGGCCACTTCCAGAAGGAATACAAACGCCACCTGCTCAAAGGCCAGAGGATGACAGTCCCTGGAGAAGATGACTAACAACTGTCTGCAATTAGAGTGATAAAATTCCCAGTGTAATGTAGGTCTGGCAGACAAATAGTTTATTAATTTTGAGCCAGATCACCTAATGGCCTGACATAAACCTGACTGAAATCAGGGATTTTTCCTCAGGCTTGAGTGGGCACATAGGATCAGTACTGTGACCTTGGGGCTAACAGCTCCTCAGCGCTCACATTTCTGGTTTTGCAATCCAGAAGCAAAAGCACAGGAGAGCAGTGAGTGGGTCATCTCTGTGGGGCCAACTCAGTCAGTCTCATTGCAGAATTTGCAAAAGTCACAGTTTTTAGCATCCACCACCAAAACCCCCTCTCATCTCCCACTGAATTAATAGCCATTAATCTTAAAGTATCATCTTTGCAACAAAGTTTGCATGAATATGCCCAGTAATGCTACGCTGTGGTAACTCCTGACACGTATGTTCTTATAGCTCAATGAACTGACATCAGCCAAAGTGGAAACATAGTGAGTTATATTCCATCTGCAGGGGAAAAAAGCCTGTTCACAGGGAGTTATGGTAAATTAGCTGCACCTTTGTGAGTTCATTACCAAGATCAGTTATTCATTTATCTGTAAACAAGGCCTAATCTCCCCAAAAATAGCCAACAGTAGCTCCACGCACCTGGGCAAGACGCAGTCACAGAGCTGCACGCTTTACAAAGAATAATTAAAGTATTCCCCTCCCTCTCATTTTTAATTTAGCTGAGGGCAACAAGCACTGATTACTTAGTGTAAGCAGTGCCCTGGTTATTTAATGCACTAAATAACAACAGGCACCTGTGAACTCATTTATTTTATACACTTTTTAAATGCCCACAGCCTTCTCTAGCTTGTGAATGCCGGGAACTTCATTGTGTGCCTAAAGTTTTATTAAAGTATGGAGCAGTCTCAGGTCAGAGTATAAGGGATTGTTTTCAAAGCTATAAGCAGAGTAAAGGGAGGGGAGATCACTTCACTAGATTGCCACTTTCACATACAATCCATATGTTTGTCCTTTCCACTCAGATAAGGTTTCATGGTGGTGAAAGATGCCAGATCTGGAGTTGTTTCTGTTCACAACACATGGGGTGACCCTGGAAGTTACACCTGTCTTCCATCTCCAGTAAACACCTCTGTGAGTTAAGTGATGCTTAAGACATTATTTCAACCAGTCTGTGTAGAAATTCAACATAGGCATCTACAGCTACAGCTCACCCAACTTTATACTTCTAAAGGCAACTTGTCAAATTCTAAGCTGCCTTAGTAATCATCAGAGAGAAATAGGTACCTCCTAGGAATTATTCATCGCAATTGTATTCGGCACCAAACTGCCTACACATTGTCTAGTATGATTTGAGATGCTTGACTGGCCTCCAGTGTCTCAATTTTAAATTGACGCCCATCCCTAAACTTAGGAAAAAAGCACCCACCCTCTTTTGCATGTACTGGGTAGTCAGCAGTCAAATCAGTCATCTTTCTCCTGACTTTATTAATTTGAGAAAGGAAATTCAGCTGTCCAGGCTGAATACAAAATGTGGTCACCGAAACATTGGCTTCTTCACTCATCTTACTGAAAAATGGAGAAGGAACCTAAGGGATTTGTGAGGTTCTCCTACCGCCCAAATACAGTAAAAGACTCCAATCACCAAATGTCTTAGCCCTACAGTTAATTGTACTTATGCTTGCTTGCAACCTGGCTCCTTTTCTCAACTTCAGTTCTGAATTTGCAAAAAGGATTGAAGTAATTCAGGGTGTTCAATTCAGGGGATTTTTTAAAGTAAAGTGCCGAAAGAATACTGTTCAACTTCTCCCAAAAGTTAAAAAACACTTTCTAGGAAAATGTAGGGCCCTCAGATTACTTCTGCCTCCTGAAAATTCAGGCCTCAATTTCTAAATTCTTAAGGGGAAAGCCAGCATTCTTTAAAGAGCAAACTCTGCAAGACTGTTAATGAAGCCTGGCAAAAAGCTCCTCTCTAAACAGCAAGGCAGCTAGTCCTACGACTGTCACCATTTGTGACTCGTGATACTGCAGAGCTCTCATCTTTATAGTGCATCTTGTATCAGAAGCATCTTTCAGAGCTTTGGGGAATTGTTTGTTTTCTTGTTTTAAGACTGCAGTAGAGGAGAAAAAAAGTCCTGAAAAAAAAAAAAAAAAAACAAAACCAAAACAGAAAAAGGAAGGTAGAAAAGAGGCTGAGTACACAGGCAGAATGGAGCAAGTACAGCCACTACAGTCAACGAGCTGATGGTCTAATGGAAAACCTACCCTCATGGTAAAGGACAGCCCCTGGATTAGAAATCATCCCTGAATATGTTTAACTAAGGCATTTGCCTGACAGTCAAAGCAAACAAGAAGCAGCATACAGGGGTGTGTTGGGGCTTTAAAAAGGCTGTTTGCAAGGCTGAAGAAGATCAGAGGCTCAAAAAGCCAAAGCTGCTGGTGCCCATTATATTTCCCAATGTAACACATCTATGAAAAGGAATTGCTCATGACCCCACACAACAAGCAACTGATGTTTTTCAGGGATAGCTCCATGCCCAGGAGATGAGCCTTGGACTGGCTGTCTCAGCTACCCAAACAGCAGGGCTCCTTTCCCATCACTTGATCTGCAGCCTGTCTCAGTCTCCCCTTCTGGAAAGACTTGCTATTCTTTTGCAGAGCAGGGGCAGATGTCGCTCACTTCCCATCAGCACTCCACCCCCACCAGCAAGTGGGCCACTAGGCCTGAGCTCACAAGCATTGGCAACTATGGTGGGGTCACCCCTGTATTTCACATGGACAATATCAAAGAGGACCAGCAGACTTGTTCCTTTTCCTGGGCTTGATTTGAACCCATCATGTTACACTAAAACCACAGCTCAGGAAGCAATTGAAACATTCACAGTACATTCCTGAGCACACTGTTTCTGAACACATGGAAAAAAATCCCATTATTTTACCTCGCCAGAAAAAATCCACTGCTGCCTCTGTGGCATCTGTCTCCACACTTCTTCCACACTTTTCTCTGGGCTTGTGGTAGTGATGGTATTTGCTGCTGTTACTGAGATGCACGAGATTATGCAACTGTCTAGCATTTAGATTTAATCAGCTGGGGGGAAAAAAACATGCTCCAAATTCTATTAATAACCAGCAGCCAACTCCCTCCTCCCCTCCCTCCCTCCCCAGATTCCCACAGAAGGAGGATCACAGACAGATCCCTACAAGCAGCCCTAGTTTAGCAGCCTGACTGGATCAATACCATCCATGGAGCCAGAGATTTGCAATGAATTCTGGGTAATTAATCTGTCAGGAAAAGACAGTCTTAATTAAGAAAAGCCAAGCTGTTCTTTTCCCAAACCTTTTGATTAACAAAGCCACAGTATTGGTTTGGCTGAGGATTTTGGTCTAAATGTTAATAGGTTTTGTGTTCCTACAACGTGTTTTGAAAGCAACCATGCAGGCAGCAGTAGAGGCTTCAAGCAGCAGTCAGCGATGTAAACACTTAACTTTGCCTTCTTGACACAAAGTTAAAGGTGAACGATCTCATTATTTAGGATAGCCTCAGTGCTGGGGAGAAGCACTGGCTTCACAGCTTGGATAGACAGTGCCATGGAAACGTTGCCCCCATCTTCATGTAAGGAGCTACAGTTGAGATCAGACTGGGACCGTTCCTCCACCCCACTACTTCTCTGGAAGAGCATCCAGGACAAAAGGTTTCCTCAGAAGGCCAAAGCCCCTGCTTTCACATCCCATTCAGGCAATCCTGGAAATACCATTTGGAAGCAAAGGCATCTTGCAAGCACCTATGTGAGGCTGCAGCCAGCCATTTGCATATGAACAGTTGTACAGGTCACTTCAAAGTTCCTAAAGCAGCTGTTGTCACAAGGCAGGTCATGAGTCCTCCCAGAAACCATGTAAAGATTTAGGAGGAGTACGGATTATATTTGAGAGTCACGGGATTTAAGTTCTTTGTTCTTTAGCTTCTGGTTCTACTTCAAATTCCTCATTTCATGTCTGGTAAGTGTCTATGGCAATACCTATCCTAGAATGCTCAATGTATTCAGGAACTTTCTCTGGTGCTGACACCAGTTCAGACTCACCCAAATCCAAAGTTTTATTCCTCTGGGGCAAAAAAAGCCAAAGGGTGACCACATCAAGATTATCCATTGTTCCTGACCTATGTCAGCTCCTGAACCATGCTGAGTACTCTCATGGAAATAAACTGGGCCAAAAGCATATCAAAAGCTGTGCTAACAACATATCAAGACAACTCCAGTTCCCAGGAATGATTCCTGAGCATCCATTCATGATGGAGGACACGTCTCAAACCACCTTGGTGGAGCACATTCATAAAGACCCAAGAAACTCCCCCTCAGAGTAGCACTATTCCCCAGCAACCACTTAGTCAGCTGCAAGTAAAACTCTTCTGCAGCAATTTGCACATCCAGTTTTGAGGGCCTAAAAAGGTGTGTTCTTTTTATTTCTCCAAGGTAAGAAGGCTGGTTTTGCCTGTGAAACATGTGACAGATGATCACATTTCGGTCTTAACACGGCGCAAAGAGCTAGGAGACCAGACTGTTCAGGACAGGATGTTTCTGGAGGCACTGGATGAGTCACAAAGAAATTCCAGAGGCTTTCAAAGGGAACTTTAATCTCAACAGCCCCGCTCATCTTTGCAGGTTAAACTCTACTCACCTGTCTGAAGCTAAGAAGGACCTACATATTTATTGGCAAAAATTAGCATTTTCCCTAATGGTATCCTGGATACGGGCTAATTATGGTAAAGACTGATGAAAATAATTTAACTCCTGCTATGGGGACAGCATGATGGCAGCTAGATTAAAGATGTCCTTTACAAACCGTCACAAAGCAAGAGAACACGATAATGAATGAGTTAATTACACCACCATTTGAGGCTGATACTACCCATCTGCCACTTTGATTAATTAAAAGTCTGACGGATGACAATGAGGCCCTTCTCAGGTCTGAAAGCAATTAATTGCCAAAGTCTTCAATAAATCTAACAGCATCGCTGACTGAACTGGCAGGAGAGACCACTTCGAACAGCCCCAGAACAGAGGCAGCAAAGCAGATTATGGAGTTTGAAGCATCCCCATTCATTAATCTTTTGATGTAACACTGGGAGCTGGGATCTAGCAATTTTAACTTCTTGTTTAATCTTCTTCTCACTCCCCTTTCTTCTTTTCCTCTCAAGATCAGAGGAAGGGAGAGTTTCAGTAAAGGACATGAACTTCTGAGGGAATTTTTTAGAAGACATTGGCCCTTTTTGTCCTTTGTATAGACTTTCCAAGCTGTAATGAACAGGTTAAATTTTTGTTCTTGAATGTCTGTTCTCCTCAGACCAGTTGTAATCCATCCTGACAAAGGGGGATTTTGGAAATGCAATGGGGAGTTGAACTCTTCCAATGTTTTCCCTGTTCATCCTTCAAAGAATGACAAAAAGCAGCAGCACTTGCCCAGAAAGTGGTGGCAAATCAAATCCTCCTATGGGCAGATCAAGGAAAGGAAAGACTCCGCGCTGAGCTGGAGTCTGAGAAACCAGACACAGACTATGGGGGTCAGGAGCAAAGGCAGTGCATGAAGAAGAGAAAATGAAGCTGATCAAAGGGCTTCTCTACTGTGAGAAATTCTAGACTCCAGAACCACTTTCCAAGGCAGGCAAAAGGGGAAGGTTCTAGTGCACAACCATTTAAGAGGAAAAAATGTTGTCAATCATCTACGGCAGGGAAAAGTGGTCACTACCAGCAGAGAGGGGAGGAATTAGTGCTTTTCACTTTTCGCCCTCTGTCTACACTGAACATCGGTCTTGCAAACTAAGCCCCACTGGGAAACAATGGTATTTGGAGAGAACATCATGAAAAAATGCTTTCTTTTGCAGCAAACAGGGCTAGAGGATGCCAGATCGTCTTTAGAGCAGCTTAAGCATGTAGTTTGGAGACCTTGCGCTACAAGGTGCTGCTTTTTCTTCTGAGAGGTGGGGGAAAAAAGCCTTTCCTTCCATTTTTATCCTACTTATGCATTGTTAAGCAGCTCTTGCATTTCACCTTGAACAGCTACAATTGAGGAACTGAAGCTTCTTCATACCACAGATCCAAGACAATGATTAATAACAATTATCAGCAGTGATTAGCTAATACGACCATAATACAACAATCCCACTGCCTGCCAGTCAATTGCAAGCATCAGCGCGTTGAAGCATGACAGCTGTTCTGATTAAACACTGCCTCGCTCCTGAGGACAAGAGGAGAATCCTCTTTGCAGCAGCAGCCGCCTCAGCTGAGTGCAACGTGGGCTGCAACTTCCCATGCTGGAAGGGGGAAAGAAACTAAGTTTAGAGACGTTGAACTCAAAAGATTCTGTGATCATGTTCGAGAGAGGGGTAAGTACATCCTGAGTGCAGGCTCTTGCTTATTGGTGGGTCTTTAGTTCACTAATGGAAAAGGAACTGTGCCTGAAAGGGTAACATAGGGGTAAACAAAGGACAAGACAAAGGATTTACTTGCAGAGCTCCTGTTTCAAATTACAGAAGCTGGTTGTCCAAGTGTTGAAAAAGGTTTCACTGTGGAAAGGAACTTTTAATATGCAGACCCCTTTTCCACTTACAGAAGAGGAGGAAACTAGTCAAGGAAACAAAGGGACCAGAAGGGGTTGATAGGAAGGCATCTTCCAACAGATGAAGTGGCCATTTGCAAATACTAGTAACTCTTTGTCTCCGTCTAAACAAAGGAAGGTGAGAGACAGATGCCACACACACACCTAGATTTCCTAGGAGCAGAACGGAAATTAGGACAGAGCAGATGTTCAAGAATTAAAATTTTTGAAGAGAAGCTGAAACACACAAGGAGCTGTTATTACTCAGGTGAGTGCCAGCTGCCTCAAGGTATGTCTATATCACGCAGAACAGAAGCATGCAGATGTGCCCTCAGAGTCTCAAAAAAGCCAGTGAGGTCAAAGCCATACAAGTATTTCTTCAGAGCTCCGTGGTCCCCTGAGTCCAAAGAGCGAGAGGAGGCTAACGTTCTGCCAGTGCATTTTAAGCCCTCTTCAGGAAGCAGATAAGGTGGTGCGTCTCTGCAGATCAGTTGACATGACAGATATGTACAGACGTGTGCATCCACTGTGGAGTGAATCCATCATTCAGCCTAAGATTTGGGTCAGATTTTCTGACTCCACCTGCACCTCAACTAAAGACCACTCAAAAAACCAGAGGGATGAGGGTGGGGCATGGTGGGTGCCTCTTTTCACAGTTCTGCTTTCTATTGCTTCCAAGTATCTTCCATATAACTCATATTACTCTCCAAAACTCTTTTCCCTATTGCCCAACACAAAAAAACTGCACGTCCAGAGAGGGAACTGAGAAACTACTCTCCAACGGCAAGGAACTTTTTCGTCCCAGTTTCAGGGTTAAGCCTCTTTTAGTGTAAAAGCCATAGACTTGCCTAAAAAAAAAAAAAAATAAAAAAAATTAAAAAAAATAAAATCCAGTTAGAAGAAACAAATTTTTTGCAGCATACTGCAAGAAGAACTATAATTCCAAGCTCCCTGCAGTATTTGCTTGTTGCAAGGTAGGATGGGAATGTGGGTATAACTTTAGCTTCAAATTTCTTTCTTACCGCTTCAGGGTAAACCCCAAGGTTATTTTTATCCACTGTATAGACCAGGTGCTACAGAAGTACTTGGTGTAACTTGCCATCCTGCAAAGTAGGTGACATACTGAATTAGCAGTTCTCTACCACACTTCTGTCCTGTTCCTCCACAATCAGGTGTGTAGCAGAAGTGTAATCCAAAAAACCGCATCCCTTTCTTACTCCTATTTTATAAGCCAACTAATACTTCCACTTACATAGCGTTATTGTCATGGACAGTCAAGAGAAGCACTAATTAGACTGACACATTAGACACTTGTTAATTACATTCTCAGTTCTCAATGTCAGGAGAGTCTCTCCTTCATATCTAGAAGCTGTGAGAAGAGGAAGAGGGGAAAACAAAACCAGCTCTGCTCTGACGCTGTGTAGTTCTTGAGTTGGCTGACAGTAACTGCAGTGTAGATCCTTCGTTTTTGTCACAGACCAATGTACGCATCTGGATATGCAGACAGACTGACTTTATCCACAAGAATATATAAAATAAGCATCTCTCTCCTGAGTCAATAAAACTGCATTGGTATGTAAACCAGCAAAATTAAAATCAAAATGCAACACATCGGTGCTCACATTCTGATCTTGGTCTGAGATCTTCATTCCCAGTATTCATACGTGTCTGGAGTTGAGCATTCAGTTTGGTTCAGGCCAGCTGATAAGAATGTGGTTCAAGAGACAAAAACACCATCTGGGTTCGAAAGAAATAGAGCTAATATTTTTGATTCAGGCTCAACCCTGACTTGAACTGATTTTCCCCTCATCCGGGTATATGGTACATCTTTTAATATCTTCCTCTCCAACAAAATTATTACACTGTACTCACACCTCTCCATCTCATGTACCTAACCCTGCATTTTCACAGCTCTTTCACAAGTGGCCTCTGAGCCAAATATCCCTTCCGAAGTGCAGAAAGGGGAAGGGTACCTGTCCAAGAAAGTGTAAAAGATGTGTTGAATCCACCAAAGGGCTCAAGAAATGACCAGTAAGTTGCTTTCAAACAAGGGAGCACTGAAAGGAGGAGGAAAAACCTAGGACTAGAGTCAACATCCCTCTTGCACAAAAGCTGAATAAAGCGAAGGATGTATCAGCAACAACAGACAAGCTCATGTGCTGAGCAGCACTGAAAAGTGCAGTTGAAGTCCTTCTCAAAGCTCTCCTCAGACAATTGACCTGAACCACTTGCCCCTGTGGGTAGAGAAGAGCTTGCAGCAAGACTAAAAGGAGAACCCAGAAGCCCGAATCACAAATATCACCAATTAACCACCAGCATATAAAACATAGCTCCTAGCACACAGGATCTGCTTTGATTCGCCAGGCAGAAAGCAACATCAGCTCCGATGACACATTCATGCATTGTCTTCTCCATCAGCCAAGCTGCAGCAAGGAGTGCATGAACAACCTCTTGCACTGAAGGACTTATGCCTGGAGCCCTCTTGGAAGCTCCTACAGAATCAAGCGTAAATAGATTCCTTTGGTAGTTCTGGAAATGGTCTTTTAGACATTTTAAAAAGCAACCAAGGGAGTGCAGGCCTAGTTGAAAGGGAGCGTGTTTGTTCGCTTTGGAGCGAGGATCACAGGCAGCTGCATGAGACAGCAAACCCCTACATGCAGGGTGACAGCAGCCACCAGGGAGCAGCTGCATAGAGAAATGCCCCAAGCAGAAAGCAATGAGGGCTTTCTGTACCTTTTGCTTCCTAACTTTTGCATCTTTCCTGAGAGAAAAGGGCCATACATAGGCTGGCTTCTGTTAACACAGCAATCCGCTTAAGATGCTTCACAAAGGATCAGTGAACCTACCTTGAAAAAAAGTGAGATTTTTTTTTTTCTCTATTGATAGCGTGGGAGAAAAGTTGCCCTTTCCCCAAGTTCAAGAGTTTGCATTAGTCTCAGCCAATCCATGCCAGTGAAGGGGATGAAAGCATTGCTCTGTCTTACACGAGAGATCTGAGGCAAAAGAAAACACTTAACACCTCCCATCCTCCTTCCACGCTCAAGTGTACAAGCAACAGTATGTGCAGAGTCGTGGATTTCTAACTTCAGAAGCAACAATTGCATCATTTGTTCTGAGTTCTCCCACACCCTTTAGCTCCTTTGGCTGATCACAAATATCCCAGAAAGCTATCCATAGCAGTGATTTGAAGCTGTTGGAGCATGGGAGTTTCCTCCCCACGTTTCCTTAGTATTTCAGTTTCCTGAGTATTTTGATCTAAACTGTCAGAGCAGAGGACCGGGTCTGCTGCCATTGCTGCTTTTAATTATGTGACCTGCTGCAAATCACTCAACTACACACTACAAACTGCAAGACCAGGGCAAAAAGGTTGCTACCAGTCCACCAAAGTGCAGTGAGATTGTCACAAGAAACATAGTGCCAACCGAAAGCAGAGTGACCAGAATTGGAGCACTGTCTGCAAAGCAAATCAAGAATTAAAGGTGTTACTACAGACAAATGCATGTGCTTAACATCAAAATTTCTCTGGCTACATCAACCATCTCTCACAGTTACAGCTTATATTTAACAAGGGAGGCAGCAACCCATGCTTACTTTCAAAGTGCATTTCATGAGAGTTTGCTAAGCCATCCACACTACAGGCGCTTAGAGATGCAGCAACAAGATGAGTTGGTAGAAAGGTTTGGCTTATATCAGGCTCCATAAGATTAGATGGGAGAGATGACAGAACAATGCTAGTCACAACGCAGGCACATTTTGAGCCCACTGAGACACTGCTCCCAGGAATGGCAAGGGTATTTTTGGAGTAATTCAGAATCTGTCTTGTACCATGTCTCGTCACACTCTTCTTCAGCCTCCCAGAATTTCTTCACCTTTTCTCCAACTTTGTAGCGTAGGAAAAGTTTGGATTTTTGCATCATTTGCACCCCTGAGGGCACAAGATTTTCCAGTTGTCCCTTTCTGCAGTTTTCTACTCAGAAATCAGCACTGAAAAGCATTTACTGGTGGACCAAAGCCTGCTGCTAAACACTATTACCCCAGAGAAAGGGTTCCAGAGGTGGACCAGTTGCTTGTCTTTTACAACCCAAATGGACCTTAAAAAGCCCCTTGGGGCTTTTATTGCCACATTTGATGTTGGGCTGGGTATGACTCCGCACAGAAGACCATGTCACCAACATCTCTTCCTCACCAGCTTTGACTTCCTCAGCTCAAGCGTGCGGAGCCAGTCCACACAGGTCTGCAGCAGGGACATGGCTTCTTTGTCAGCCTAGAGCCCTACCGGGGGACACTTCCTGAGCACCTTCCTTCCTCTAACAGGCACAACTGGAGTAACAGTTGCACAGGATGATAGTGCTGAAAGTTGTGTCTAGACACAGATTTTACAGATCCCCAGCTGTCACTTGTACCACAAGCCAACTTTGTGCCAATGAACAAGAAAAGTCCCACAGAAAGTTTTTTTAGGATATTAGACCACTACCTTGCTCATTGCTTGATGGACCAAGTGCAGGTTCTCTCCTAGTTGCCCTACACAAATGCAGACACAGCTTCTTCTAGTCCACACAGTGACACTGAAGGACCCAGTGGCTTGGGCTTGGCTCAGTGCCTTCTCTTTTCCGGAGTAGGTGGAGCCAGTGTCAGATGACCTGGCTGGAGCTTTTGCTTTGGGATCAAGAGCCTAAGAGCCCACATTGACTTCTCTGCAGCTGCACTAGCTTTTGGTCTCAAAAGCTTACATGGGGGATGCTCTTTCCTTCCTCCTGCTGATCTACAGATCAATATGAACCTCTTTATTCATCTAATTATAGCTGCAGGGGGCTCTTCACAGCCCCAGTACATCTGTCCCCCTGTGATGTTAATACAATCAGGCACAAAGATCACTTCATTAAAAGATCATCTATGCTTGATCTTATTTGAGCCATAAAAATCACTCCTGGGTCATACAAACTGTATGGTGAAAAGTGCACAGCTGGATGACTCGCTTTAGCTCAGGGAGCAGAGTTCAGCTCCAAAGCAGAACTGGAAGAGAAGATGTCACCAAGTGAATGCAGCAGTTCCACCATGATGCAGGTGGAACCACAGGCACCACACTCCAAGCCCCAGTTAGCTTTCTACTTAAGGGCCCAACTCAGCCAGGATCTTGGCACTATTTAAGCTCCTGTTTAAAACACCACTCCCTGCCTTATGCATGAGTTGGTGGGACAGGAACATAAGTGTCCCTCAAAGCCAGCCAGCAGAGCTGACTGCACTGTTTTGGCTGGCCTTGCAAAGCAATGAGCTAAGTTGCATCTCTCTCACATCCTTTCTAGCACAGAGCTGCTGGTGTGAAAGACAAGCCTCCAGCAAAGCAGCAGTCCCATTAACAAGGCAGCAGCAGCAGTCTGTGTTCACCTCAGCTGAGGAAGGACACCCACCTCTGCTCAACAGGACTCATCCACTGCATAGATAAACAGGCATTCTGCTACCTGGTATGGGGGGGAAGTGAGGAGTACATTGACTGTAAGCTGTAGAATATATGTGGTAGAACCCACAGCAAATCTAGCTCAGTACAGTAAAGCCACCTTCCAACAACATGTCCCTTCTGAAATGCCAAGTGCAGCGTTGGTTTGTTTGTTTATTTACAGTGCGGTCAGACAGACACTGTTCTCAGCACAAAATGGCTCTTTTCTAAGTAGCTGGTGGCCTAGAGGGGATGCTGTCTGCAAAGGAGGATGAGAACGTCCCAGCAAATGCAGCTCCAGGCAGGCACTTAATAGTCCCCTGACAGATGTAGCTTCCAGCTGATCACCTGTCAAATATTACACTTACACAAAAGAACACATCTTCAGCAGAAAAGACTAAAATTTGAGATTAACAGCCAAGAGAAATTGGGGAGAGGAAGGATTTGAATTTGAGGGTCCAATACCACTAGAAAATGCCTTAGCCTCTTGACCAGGACAGACAGTAAGGGAGTAAAGCAACAGCACAATCAGCTTGTCTCCACTAGAGTTTTTTTTCAGATATAACCTATTTTCACAGACATCATCTGAGGACACCTACCCTCAGGCCTGCGGGTGAAGAACACTCTCTTTGTTAATTCTGTAAGGAAAGCAATGCAGCCTTGGGACATTTAAGCAAGCACACAGAATATGCAGGCAGAGCACAGCCTTTGCCACTGTGTCCTAGTCCAAAAGGGACATCTTCAAAATCCTCCACAGAAATTATCTTGCCTTGCCAACACCTATATTTCTACCAACACTCACCCATCTGTGTGGCTATTGCCTCTCTACATTATAAATCACTCAGCTGAAAAATAGGAACAACACTTAATGTTCTTTTGAAAACCTCAGGATGAAAGCAAGCTATTACAGGGCTTTCTGTGCCACTAAGTTATTAATAAACACACAAAGTCCTGAAATCTTTTTAGCAGATTCTTACTGAAAAAAAAAAACAAACCAACCCAGCAACCCACCTGTACATGCTAGAAGTCCAGCAGCACAGGAAAACCTGAATACTCGGTTCATCATTCATAGACATTTCTGGACACAAATTAAATACACGTGCTTAACAACAGAATTGCTCATATGGCAGCACCATAGCACAAGTTCTTCTCACCTTATCAGCCAGAACGATTGTCAAAGAACTAGTGTTCACAAGGAAATACAAAGAGAGATAATTATGGGTGACCGGGTTGACACTGGCCCCAGAAAGTAGAGATCAGTTGTATGGCAGGAACAAGATGAAAAACTATAACGGAGCATCTCAGCACAGAAGAAGACAAACTGGCAAGAGGTCTACCATACAGCCCTGGAGCAATAGGTATGTCCCCAGAGAATGGTATTTTGAAGCCTTCTTTTGGAACCCTTCTGGAGAGATCAGATTTGAAAAGCCATTAAGTCAAAAGGATTTTGAGTGGTCTTATTCCAGCCTCCAGGTCCCTGAATCAGATGGCAATTTCCTGCAACCAGTGGTTTTGCCTCCCAAACCTGGAACTGCAGCACACAATGTTGATTTCAGCTGAAGGTAAGAGCAGAGAACGAAACACAGCAACAAAACTGGCTGGAGGGTGCAGTTACAGAGTTGGAGCTGGAAATAGACAAAAAGGCAAAAGTAAGTGAGCAGAGCTGGATGGACACCTAAAAACCTGTAGCCAGGTTCAGAAGTGCTTTGTAGGCAGTGGATGCGGCACATGAAGGAGGCAAGGGAGCACACTGAGAAGGCACAGACCACAGAAAAAGGAAGAAAAAAAATGTTACAGTACCTCCATGTGAAGTCACCTCCCCAGAACCCACCACATCTTTGCTTCCTGCAGCCCAGGCAGGCAGTGGTGGTTACAGCCAAATTACAGTTAGTGGATCTCTGCATTCTCAAACACACATGCAAAAGCAGCGTGACAGCAGCTGTACAAGCGGCCTAATTTGCTGACCCTAACAGATATGGGGCAGACCCATGGCAATGGTGAGGGAAGAAAGAGAAAACACTAGAGAATCGGCAGATAGACCCAGGGCAGCTCATTCCTGACCCACCTCTGCTAGTTTGGAGTGATGGCATTTCCCTGTCTCTTCACATTAAAGCATTAAAGTCTGGAGCTGTTCAAACACCAACTAGCAAAGCCACGGTCACTCAACACATTGTCTCTCTTTTCAAATCTCACATAGAAGCATCACCCAGTTGAAGGGGCTGCTTTGTTGTCTGTTCCATGCGCAAGAGGCAAACTACGTGAGCACATTTTGTGCCCAAAGGCCTGCTGAGCTTGAGCTAAGTGAGACTCTATCTCTGAGTTCTGTTAGTAAATATGAAATATGCATTTCCTCCCAGAGGGTTAGCAGTGAGCTGGGTCAGCAAATGAGTCTGTTAACAGTCTCAGGGCACCAATAAAAACAAATGAAAATCACATATTCTGCCTATGGCGCCTCATAAACCACTCATTGCTTCTTACCCCAGATTACAGCACTGTGCAAAGACCCATCTATTTCACATTCTAAAAATTAATTTGGGGGGTTTCAGCGTTTTCTGTGCTGTTACAGAGCAGTGTGCTTATATGGGAACATCTGTCACGTGCGCACGTGCACTGAGATGTCCATAGACATCACTACCATAAAGGTCACCTTTCCCAAAGGAAATGAAGAAGAAACTAAGAACCTGACTCTAGGTTGCCAAAAAATTCCCACCCTATTGAACTCAGAAACAAACACCTGCACAGGGAGTGAAGGCTGTTCACATCATCACTCTGATAAACCTTCTTCGATACGTTAGTCTTGTCTTGCTGTAAGTCCAGCTTCCCAAGGATGGCTGCACAAGCAGCAGGCAGGAAGGACAATCACACTAGCAGCAGGAGGCCACTATGCACCATGACACAAAGCTACAGGATTCCTCAGCCCTGATACCCTACCCTGGATCCCCACACCCTTGATACAGACAGGCCAGATGCACCTTTTAAGGTTCCTGCAGTAACGCTAGCAGAAGTGACAAACTTGCCTAGAATTAGCTGAGTAAATGCCAGAGAATGGAGCTGTGTAGTCCAGAAAGCATGATTGCTTATGAAAACCCTGATGTAGAGAAATTGTGTCGCTCTATGTTGTGACTTTTTATTTTTTTTTGCAAAATGCCCTCCGTAAGGAATGGAGCCTGGGTAATCGTTGTTAAAAGCATCCCATTAAGGGACTGCAGCTCCGGGACACATGGATATTATCTATAAACAGCTAACGTGCATTAATACAGCCTAGTTTATACGTTACAAATATCGACAAGCTCCATGCACAGCAGCTACAGGAACTCTATCACCAAGTAGCATTTTGATGCTACCTGACAAGCTGATGACACATAGCTAAATCCTGAAAGCCATGCAAAGTCCAAGAAAGAACATACCTTTTTTCTGCAGTTCTGTGCTCCTTAGGGCCTGTGTGTGTCCATTTAAAAGAATCCTAAGGGAATGTTCTTGTTGATAAGATTTGCTCATTTCTCATAGTAAATACTATGCCCTTATCTATTCAGTTTCCTCCCTTCTTCTCCTGAAGCACTATTTTTTCAGCTAATCTCTGATCCCAAACCGTGTATAAGTTCTTTGAGTTACTTTTCCTTTCTCCTCTTCAGTTCCCTTGATGCCTTTGATTCACGCAGAGAGCAATTCATGCTCCACAGACACAGCTGGCTTGGTGGGTACCCAACAAATCCCCAAACGACTGTAGAGGAGATGCATACCCAGCAGTGGTGCCAGCTTCCCTGCACCCAGAGCATTTTGAACCTCAGCAACTGGGCTGCCAGTTCTGGGCACACCTGGCCATTTCACGTCAGTATCCTCTGTGCGTCCCCTGCACACAGAGGGAAACTGATGCTGCCCAAGATAACTGTGGTGCAATGAAGACATTAAATTCTGCCCCTTCGGCTGGTTTCATGCCAGCTGAGAGCACGCAGGAAATCTTCAGGAAATCTTTGCACAATGAAGACTACAGACATGGGTAAATTCTCTTCAGATGCATTTGTTCTTCTAGGATATGGAAAGTGGTGGTTGGTTGTTTCTTTAAAGTCACACAAAATACAGAATTGCACCCCAGTAACTCTGGTCATTCTGCAACTAACAGACTCATAGAAGCTCATCTTCTTCAGTTTCACTCATCTCATGGTTTTGTACCAGTCTCAAACCATTTGCAGCCTGGTCTAGGGTAATTTTCAAGACCAGATACTGGCAACTTAAAGGCCAGATCCCTTTATATGGAAATTCCTGCACAAAAATTTCAGCAGCTAAACTCAAAAGAAGAAAACAATTTGCTTTGAGTACCTAACATATGCCTCCCTGTAGCTCTGTGATTTACCTTTCAGTTCTCTTGACCCTAGAGTAAGTCTCTGAAACTGCCCACAGCTCTTCTGTGAACTAGATTCTGCAGAGTAATCTTCTCTTGAAGAATACACAGCTGTCCAGAAGGTGAAGCTGGTCCTGCCTTCCAGCACACACTCACTCTGTAACATATATGCAAAGATTTGATTCCCTTGATTTCCTGTTATCCCCTGGGGTATGTATCGCTCTCAATGGGTTTGAAGGTCCAGTGACCTGATGCAGGAAAAGGTCGTTCCTGCACGTTTTTCTCTCTTTATATTTGTTCTTTTTCACATGTCCTCTGTCTCTCTGCAGTTCTTATATCTGACTCATCATCAGCTTTGGGTTGTGGGGATTATACACAATCTCATGTGTAAACCTTGAGCTGTGAGTCATTCAAATGTTAAAGCCCCTATTGCTCCCATCTCCTGAAGGCTGCAGAGAAATCTCTGCCGGACAAGCTACAACCCAATTTTATATTGTCTTGCTGGTCTAACCCTATTCCTTCTACATTGATTTTGTCACTGCTGCCCGAAGGGAACTTTTTGACCATTTGCATTTTTAAATAGGTCAGTGTGTGTGTGTCTGGGAGAACAGTAAGTAAATGTTCATTATGTAAAACAGCTCATTCTTTCAGGATTGTGAAAGAGATATACAAAGGCTGTTCTTTCCAATAATAAGCCTTGAGACCTCATTTGTTTCCTCTCCTTGCTTTTCAGAGTCATTAAGTGGAATAACTGATTGTCCATTTCTCCAGAATATCTCGGTCTTTTCCTGCTTAATATCTGTCTCTCACATATTCCTGCTGCCTGTGAGACACTTAATGGAATTCCCACTGCTCCACTTCTCCTCAAGGCTAATGATCATGTTCTCCTCATATCCCACGGAGCATCACAATATCTTGCTTTTTATCTTCATTTACTGCCCACCCCCCAAATCTTTTGCCATAAAACTTTCGCACTTACATATCCCTTCGATATGAAGTCCCATCCAACCAAAGTCCCTCAAAAGTCTTTCAACTGCCTTCTCTGTGAGATACCATGAGTAACAACTTTCCTCAATTGTAAAGGGAGGACAATTGAGAGGCAGAGAGATTGAATAAGTGGCCCCAAATGAGTCCTCAGCAGAACTAGGAATAAAACCTTACTGTTACTGTCCTCCACTAGTGACCCAGAAGATTAGTCGTCTTACTTTCTTATGAAATAATACAATGAAAAATTTTTATGAAGGAAAATGGACACAGCCTGTTTCTCTGACTCTTTAACTTACAGGTTCATTTAGCGTTAGTACATCACTGAGAGATTCCCCCTGTTCTAGAACATACCTCATCTAGAGCACCTTCTTTATCTCCAAAGAAGCCAGACCACTAGATCTCACAAAGTCTTCAATCACTTCTTTTGCTAGAGCCACAGACCCCTTACAAACAGCATGCAACAAACCCAACCAGCTCAGTGACGTGTACGGTCCTTCCACGTTTAGGTGTCCTCAGGTTTTCCTTGGTTGCTAGCAAATAATAAAGACATAAACCTTCCCTATCTCTGTCCCTTCAAGACTTTTCTGCAGTAAGTGTGTGCCTCTAAAAGTAATGTTACTGTCTGCATAGCACAGCCCACATCAGAGAAGCAATGGTTTCCCAGTCACAATAAGCTACAGACCACACTGGTAAGCTCTGGTGCTCAAGTGCAAAAACATAAGCCAGAAGGAAATTCTTTAAACATACGCAATTTCCGTATCACCAAAAATGTTTTCCTCCTCAAAACCTTGCCTCCTTTGCTGCTTTTCCTCAGGGAGAAGAATATACCTGCTTGCTGAAGTTAATCTTTGATAAACTCCTCCACAAGAAAACAAAGTGAATCAGCCAGTTTAGCCTCCAGATGATCAGAATGCTTGTCGAAGGTGGGATACAGACAACGCTCAAATTTGTACACTGCAGTTTTGTGAAAGGTGGATCAATATTGCTTATGCTATGCTCTTCCTAGAGATCCAACAGTCTTCTAAACCCTGGGGCCAAACTGGAACATTGAGGTACTATGGTTGGTAACTGCTGGAAGTTCACAAGGAGTACTAGAAGACACTAGGTTAACACAAACCTACATCCCAAGTCACTAAACAAAGGAGGTCATAGTATTTCTCACGTGACCTTTGCTGAACCATTTTTAATTCTTTGTACAGACAGACAAGTGATAGACCCTGAACATTCTGGAAGGGTGAGGGCTAGAAGATGAGATTCACATAGGATCCTACACCTAGGACGTGGCAATCCCAGACACAAATACAGGTTGGGCAGAGAATGGCTGGAGAGCAGCCCTGAGGAGAAGGACTTGGGAGTGCTCATGGATGAGAAGCTCAACATGAGCCGGCAGTGCGCACTGGCAGCCCAGAAAGCCAACCGTATCCTGGGTTGCATCAAAAGAAGTGTGACCAGCAGGTCACGGGAGGTGATTCTCCCCCTCTACTCTGCGCTTGTGAGACCCCACCTGGAGTACTGTGTCCAGTTCTGGAGTCCTCAACATAGAAAGGACATTGAACTGTTGGAACAGGTCCAGCGCAGGGCCACCAAGATGATTAGAGGGATGGAGCACCTCTCCTATGAGGACAGGCTGAGAGACCTGGGACTGTTCAGCCTGGAGAAGAGAAGGCTCCAGGGAGACCTTATTGCAGCCTTCCAGTATCTGAAGGGAGCCTACAGGAGAGCTGGGGAGGGACTCTTTGTCAGGAAGTCTAGTGACAGGACGAGGGGGAATGGTTTTAAATTGGAAGAGGGGAGATTTCGATTAGATATTAGGAAGAAGTTCTTTCCTGTGAGGGTGGTGAGGCACTGGAACAGGTTGCCCAGGGAAGTTGTTGATGCCCCATCCCTGGAAGTGTTTAAGGCCAGGCTGGATGGGGCTTTGAGCAACCTGCTCTAGGGAGAGGTGTCCATGCCCATGGCAGGGGAGTTGGAACTTGATGATCTTTAAGGTCCCTTCCAACTCTAACCATTCTACGATTCTATGATTCTATGATCCATGCACTGTGTTAACAGGCCACAGGGAAAAGCTGTTGACTGGCTCTCTTACCTGTTCAGATCTGGGTTTTCCATGCTGGCCTGCTTGGGAACAAATAAAAAATTACTTTTCCCCTTCTTTTTTAGTAAGCAAAGGGTCCCTAAGCATTCTGATAGAGCTGCTATAACTTTTGTGAAAAGCCAGCGTGATACCATTTCTTCCCATGTGGATGTACCTCACTCCATAGGGAGAGAGTATTCATCATTTGACTACTTGCATTAGCAGGCTGGAGAAGGAATTCTCATACATCCAAGCCACATAAAACCCCAGCAATCAAGTACTACAGCTATTTTACCTCATTCTGCCTAGCATTATCTCTGATCCGCATGCTTCAGGCAAAAATATCTGCACCACAGTTGGTCTCCTCAGGGGCTTGTGCTCCCTTTATGCATTGTCTAAGACAGTAGACAGAAAATGTTTCTAGTTATATCCTGCATTGGAGGTATTTCTGTTTTCTGTTAATATCTTGAAAGCTGCAAGATTTGCTCCCTTCTAGAGGAAAAGGAAATGACAGTTATTACTGCCCATTATTGTGCATCAAAATAGAAAGAAAGACTGAGACAGGGCTGAAAACTGGTAAAAGTAAGGAAGAAAACCAATCCTTTGGTTCGACACATTAAAGTAACATTAAATACATTCCTATGGCCAACCTACCAATTCCATCATAGACTTTCCAAACTCTCACAAGACTCCATACAGTTAACTTGGTGCATACACAGGGACCTAAGAATGAGCACACCTGTAAATATATGTATGATCAAATTTAAGTATTTTGTAGTGCTGTGAAATAATTCATGATTTGTAATAGCAAAAAGTACTGAGTACTTCAGGTTGCTGGTAAAAGAGGTGCTTTTGATGGTCAATAGCTGAGGATTGTACTGGTTTCATTTCACTGGTCTTAGTCACACTGGCTTTGCCAAATTATTGGGAAGAAGCAGCAGATTAATTTCTGTCTAACTTAAATTCCCAGAGTACAAGTAAATATGTGCAGAGAGAAACTCAGATGAACGAAGGGCCTATTTTAAGGCACTTAGCTCACAGATGCACTAAAACATCTGTAAAAACTAGAGGAAGGGACAGGTTTTCTAGTTCTTGTTTAGTTCTTCTATTTTCATAAATGCAAGTACTGTTCCAAAACAGTAAAAAAAGGGAGGAGAGGAGCAAGAGGATTGAATTTCCTTCCTCATTTTCTAATTCCAAAGACCCTGCCCCAACCCCAAACAGACAATTCTGCCAAAACCAGAGCAACTAAGAGACAGCAGTGCAGCTGAGTAGATCTCCTTCCATTAGAAGTTTTTTGATGGTATATGCCATACTTTTACACCACATTGTAAGGCCAGAGATGGAGGCTTCCTTCCAGAACTCTCCAAACATGCTGACACCATGCTGTTGACCTGACAATTCATTTCAGGCCAATCTAGTATCACACAAATCCAAAGCCTTCAACTATGTAACATTTTGGAATTTATCTTCCACTACTTCTATGATATTTTCACAACTGCCTGAGCACACAAATTTGGTTTCTGAGTACACAAATGAGGTAAGACTTGAAAACTGTACTAAAGAATGCACAGACCCCACTACTCAGTAACAGAGCAACCCACTTCATGAGCAGAACTGATATATCCTGGTTGCTTACAGATTCCTGGTACATTATTACTGAAGAGCCTTATTCTTCCTCTTTGGCTCCCAAAACCAGTATTTTGTCATTTTTACAGAGCATTCAGTTTCATGCTACAGTCGCAGCTCCCTCTCATTTTAATCAGGTTACCTGGTGTAATACCTCTTGATACTTTCCACCTCCCAAAGTCCACGTTGCAAATTATCTTTTCTATCTCAGTTTCCTCTTCTAATTGAAGAAGATAAGAAGGAAGAGGAACTGCAGAATAGGCAACTCATGATATTGCCTATATGACATGATGATTCGTACCTGGCTGGTAGTCTCAGCTGCCAGGCCAGCCAAATAAGGCAAAAAGGCCCAAACTCTTCATTTCTTTCCCTTTCACCTCTTCCCAGCATCAACTTTCATATAAATTTTTAAAACATAATGCTGAAATCTCTGCCTCTCCATTAAAGCTGAGTGATACTGTCCAATGAGATAAAGAGACAAAGTAGATTAACAGAAAGACCACAGACAACAACCATAAGCTTTGATGTCTCAGCAAACAAGGCTACCCAAGGTTACTGTCCCATATTATCAGCACCCAAAGAGCCTTCCAGAGAGGTATTCGTTCCAGGGCAAAAAAGAAAATAGATCAGGAACATATAACAAAATCACAGCTGTTATATTTTCTTCTTTTTTTTTTCAGACACATTTTAAAAACAAATTTAGAAAATTCTGGTAACTTCCCCTGGCTATGAAGTACAGGAGAAGGGATATTCTGCTGCTTGCAAGAAAACAAATTTGCATGGCGATTCCTGCATGTCTGCTGTTGAAGTGGAAGACTAACTGTCCTGTGACTTCTGAAGACTGGCCAGTACTGCAGAGCTCAGAACAAGTATCCTCAATGTAATGAGTGAGTAACTAGGTCAGACTTTGTAACTGAAAATGTGAGCTTAGTGAAAGATCTCCTCCAGTCATTTACTAAGAAGCTGAAAGCTGGCCCTTTGCCAAAGAATAAGTGTAAAATCAGGTTGCTAGCTGATAGACTCTCAGTAAGACTATCACAAGCTTCTGATGACTGATATATTCTGCCCAGCTTTTTGGGTAAGACACTCCACTTGCCTTCTAAGAATTTGCTTTCACTCATTTTAACTCTGAGTCATAAAACCCCATTCCCCTCTTCAGTACTAGCAACTCAGTTACAACTCTTAACCTACACATGCTGCACAGGTATCAAGATCTATGAAATAATACTCCATGAATGAAATGTTCATTGCTTGTCAGAAACAAAAATCTCTCTAAAAATGTGGTAAAATGATTCAAAAGAAATAGAAAGCCTTATTTTGATTTGCAAAAGAATTCCATCTGGTCTTTACCAAGACTTCTCATCATCTCTGCAAAATAGTAAAAATTATTTTACTGAGGTGTTGTGACATTTAGAGTTTGTAAAGAATAGAACAAGTAATTACACTTGGCTTCTGCAGAGGGATTTTGATACTCAAGTGCCTGCATTGTAAGCCCAGAATAGCGGCTTCTGATAGTTTCGCTCAGGTACTGCATAGCTAGTTAATCATCTGACTTCAGCAAACATGGTTCTGAAGAAGACAAAAGCAAATTTTTAGATGTTTTATTAATAGAACAAATTAGTAAAATATAAAAAAACCCCATGCCAGTGTTGTATTCTATAAATTGGCCTTAAAAGACATTCAAAACAATAGACTGACCAAGTATTTACAGTTCAGAAAAATATCTTCTGGTGACATAAATGCTCTAAAGGTCTGGAAAGATCACTTAACTCCCTGCTATCTGCATTTGAGAAACCCTTCCAAAGTCTGCATGAACTCAGGAGAGGATGTAAGAGAGGAGAGACCAAGTTGCTGCTTAGGGAGGCAGGAGCAGAAAGCAACTTTCCCACAGAGGAGGTGTTGTTCAGTATAAAGCGCAGATATTCCCAAACACTTTTAAACTGCAGCTCATGATTTTTCTTCTTTTTTATGATCTTAATACCATTTTGCACAGACTTTTTACACTTGCAATAATGAAAGAAAAGCTTTTAAAGGATGAATCTGGTTGAAACAAACAAGCATCCTTGAAAGGGGTGTTATTATCTCTGCAGATGCGTAACCAAATTTGAGTACCTCTTTCTAAGCTACTACTTTGGATTGCTCTGTTTAGGCAGTACTCCATGTAGGTTACTGGTGTTAACTACTCTCAGTGATCTATGGCAGGTGTCAGTGTACACCTTTCACGGATTCTTCTGCTCTGTGCTGGCAGTTATCTGCAGTGTATGACATGGGGATATAGCTGATTTATTCATCCTTTTAGCACCAGGAGTACCTGCAGTAACCATACTAGTTAAAAGTCTAAAAAACCCCCAGAAATTCCAGCATATAAACAGGAAAATGTTTAACAAAAAGGGACAGTTGAGCTGCTGCTGAAATGACAGGAAAGAGAACCTGCAGTACAGACAAGACCATAATTACTGATTGAGTACAGTGTGGCAAAATCAGCACACGTGGCTTGGCTGCGTGCTTTAGATTCTGTGTATTTCAAACTAGAACTTTGTGACTCCCTGGCCTGGAATTTTTTCCCATAAGACTTTGTGTGGTTTTCTGCTCTATTTTTTAATAGGAAAAAAAAGCATGAAAAAAGAGCCTTTTTGCCTTCTCTAACAATAATGCTACAGAGTTACCTCCACTAAAGACTCAGCATTACCTGGTAACCTTACTGTGACATTTCTATCTTCCTTCCCAGGCAATGTAACAAGAATTTCAGGTGCCAGTGCAGATTCTCATTAAATTTAGTAGTGTTTAGCTGAAAGCAATGCCAAAGATAAGCCAGATTCAGTGAGCTAAAGAAGACACACAAAAAAAAAAAAAAAGGAAAAAAGATGCCTTAAAGCTATCATTGCTTCACAAATACTTTAGATTATTTCAGTCTTCCGTTCTATTTCTGAGAAGTCAGATTACATTTATAACAACTGAAAACGTCTCTGGGACTTCTGCTCTCATTTGAGAAAATAAAGACGGATATACTGTCTTCTCATTAGCATCCTCTGTTGTGCCCAACATCTCACAGGGAGATCTCTTTGAAAACTTTGCTTGAACAGTCACCATATATCACCCAGTCACATCATGTCCAGCTGCAAAGAGAAGAAAAAGATGCAGAATAACCACCATTGAATTCACAGTATGTCTTACGTATGTTTAGCTCTTTGAAAACAAAGCAAATTTGGAAATCATTATTGTGTAATGTAAATGGACTGCACATAATACTAAGCTGCTATAAAATATAAAGACAAATCTAAAAGTCTCATCTTCACATAATCATGTGTGAAATTTATAGACTTAAAAAAGTACAGTCCAAAAGCAGAAATCTGTCTGCTATTGAAGCTTCTTTAAAACTGTCTACACCATCAGCTTAAGCCTTGGAGACAGATTTGTAATGACTCAGCTTGTGAAAAATGGCTAAAATATTGATTAAAAAAACCCTTGAAACCCTTGAATTTCAGCAAGCCTAACAGAGAAGGTTAATTGAGAAGATTAAACATCTTTTAAAAAATTATTTTCCATTTTCAACCCACAAAAATAGCTGTTCTATAACAATCTGCTATCAAATGAGCAGCCTCACTGGCTTGTTTGAAACGCAGTAGAGGACACATTTAACCTATGTAAACACCCATGTTGCTACATAACAAGGTATTTGCCATCATGAAATTACACACATGGCTATGTTTTACAATAGCAAATAGTATCCCATGTGGCTCTTTTCTGATTCCACTCCTTAGGTGTTTTCTAAGCCATGTGCTCCAATCTGCTCCTTTAAAGCAGCACTCACTCTCTCTCACTGCACCTTACAGTTAGTTTAATTCTAAAGCCAAATCACATCTTTAAAGTACTCACCAAATCATCAACATCACCACCTTCATCTGCAGGAGGCGGAGTTTCATTTTTCTTTTCCTTTGGAGCCAAGAACTGAAAATATAAATGGATTTATACAATATTGACAAAACTCAGACATTTAATGTTAAACTAACAGAATGTCTCCTTTGTATATCAAAACAATCCACCTGTAATTAAAAATTATGAAGGAAGTTTGTTCTAGTTTCCACCCTCCAAAATCACCTTAAACTACAGGAAATTTCCTAAAACTTGCTTCTTAAGACAATGCACGGTTAAGATGTAGAACACCCTATATTAAGGATGGTGCAAATAGCAGTCCCGAGTCTCAAACGGAGATGGGGAAAGTGCATAGAAGAGAAATCCTTTGAAGTCTACTAAGTCCACAGAAACAACCCCAAGCACAGAAAGTACTTGAGACATCAGTGCTTGGGCCTGTCCACTTTCTCCCTACCCATCTGTTATTGTCCACTGTCAAACATAGGATTCTGGGCTACATGGAAATTTTGTCCATTACAGTATAGTCATGTTTATGTTCTTAAAAAAAATTATATTAAAAGTAATATTGTCTATAGCTACAAAATGCTAAAGGACAGCAAACCACCCTCCCACTGATATGAATACATACGTAAGCTGACCAACAGCTTGTTTAGCAAAGTTGTTTGAAGTATGACATTCAGTTTCCTATTTAATTCAATTAACATTTAACAAATGAACAAAGACATGAATTTTAAAAATCCCCTCAAACACACAAGATGGTTAGAATGCCAGTCTTTAAAAATAGAAAATTCATTATGTAAAATTCTATTGCTGTAGCTGCTGATACAACTCACCATATGCCCTTTACTCAAGGCATAAATCCATAAACAGAAGGCAAAAGTTGTTCAGATACTATAACAACTGAAATCAAACACAGACAATACAGCCACCTCTGAATTACTTTTCCCTTAGCCTAACACAGTGAAAAAGTAATTTAGCTAGAATCATAGAAAAAAAAAATACAAATACTTGACTCTTACTTAAAAAGTATCCAGTTATCTAGAAGTTTCAGTTACTGTCTCTTTACCAATATCCTTACTATAAAATAATATATTTTCTTTTTCTTATTAAAATGGCCCAGAACAAGCATACGGGGCCAGGAACAGCCCTGGACCAGAAAAAGAGATGACTACAAAAGCTGGAGAGAAAGAAAAGCCACATTCCATGACTCTGAGTACCATCACCAATAGCGACAGCTTTAGACAAGGGGTAACACACCAAGCAGTCACCTGCTGCATCCCAGTTGTGGGAAAGCATATATTATCCTATCCGCTAGGATGAAAAGCAAATACACTGCTTTTGGTTAACACCAAAGACAGAGCATGTAGACAAACTCTGCTGAGTGGTTTCACTACCTAAAGGTTAGACCTTTCCTACATCCTAAACAGCAACATCCAAGAGGAATGTGGAAAGCTTACTCCACAGACAACATTCGTGTTTTAACATACTGACTTCAATTTATCATATAGATTTGGTAGCTACAAAAAAACATGAGGAAGTTGCAGGGCCAGAAGGATTTAGAATTTCAAGATGCTGTATGTCTATGTGTCTTTTTTGCTGGAAAAGTTCTCAACCCAGTAGTAATATAAAGCACATAGTATGAAACTAAAAGCTAATGACACTGTCAGCTCTGCAAGGTTTTTTGTGCCAGATCAAATTTCATTTTACACAGTTAATTAAGAGTCAAATGGTATTTCTGGAAGTAGCACATTTTTCAAAGTTCTCAAAATTAGCTTTCCCACACTAAATTAGGTAAAGAAAGCTAGAAGCTGAAGAAACGTACGATGAAGATTTGCAATAAATTGAAACTTGAAGTTTCCATCAATTGCTGAACATACGAAGTTGCGTTTTTTTTCCAAAGCTTGTTTTACATTTATGCAAAAGCAAATTACATATAATAGCTGTGCTGAAATCCATTATCTTCCCCAAAGCAATCAGAAAAAGCACTTGACATTTCTGCTCTTTTAACCTACCACCCTCATGCTCTAAAAATATTATTTCCACTATTAAAGAAAAAAAAAACAATCCTACCTAAACCCATTTTTCTCAGGGACAGGAAAATATGCAAAAAAGAAACAAAGCTTTTACATGTCACCTCTTTAATAAGCAGTCTTGTAAGTCTTCCTCTATCCTTCAAAGAGCAACACTATAAACCCAAAATTTTATATCCAAACCAGTCCTGAAACTATCACCTAGCAGTCTGCACATAGAAGAAAAGGCTTTTGTGTCACAGAGGACCACGCTGACCATCAATCCCTTGACCTACACACTTGCATGTGGCCTGTTACTGAGGTGAAGATAACTCGCACCTTCCTCTATTGTGTGGTATTTTAAAAGATCCAATATAACCCTTTAGTGAAAGATATCACCTTCAGTACGGAAAACAAATGAAGCATTTTGTAGTTTACTACAGCCCTAGGAAAATCCTGGTTTTGTATCACACAGGAAACCTGTGGCAGAGTTTAACTGGATCAAGGAGAACTACGTTTCAGATCAACCCCATCACCTCAAGATAAATCTTTCTGGCCCTGCAGATCTTACTCCAAGAATATGAAGTCTTTCAGTTTCTTAAGTAAAAAAGTAATATAAAACCTTGATAGACAACTGGAAAACAGTGTTCTAGTCTTGGATTTGGAGAGCGTGTGGGGAGGTGGTTGACTAGTGAATAATTGGGATTGCCAACTGCCTAGTCACAAAGAAATGCAACCCAATTATTCTGGAAGTGAAGGTTACTGCCATGTCAGAGAACTCTGTTGCAGAGCTGTCTTCATGCAATCTCCCTTATTCCCCTGTTTTAAAGGGAAGTTATGGCTGTTGCAGGACCTTCAATCAATCACAAAAGCATTTCCTGCACTGCAACACCTTGCAGTAAGGTGAGGTGAGGTTAAACTGGAAAGTAATTTTGAAGTCAGTCCAGAAATGCTTCGCTCCAGCTTAGCCTGGCAGCTGTAAATCTAGTCCTTGGTACTGTAAAATTTGTGCTACATTCCTACGCAGGCACAGTATTTTTTAGCCACCACAAGCACACAGTTAAGCCAATAGTATGCTGTAAGGTCTACATCTAGTAGAGATTTCCTTAAGGGATAGTGGCTATTTTACACAGCATTAGCACATTTTAAGCATCAATGGTAGTTTCAGACTAGAAAGTAAAGTTCTCAAGAAACATATTGTCTTAGGAAGTTTCCAAGTAAATTCTTAACATTTGGAATATATAACAAAAACTGGTATCATTTGAAACTGGGGAAAAAAGTTGCTCTTAACAATTGTGTGTGAGATAAGAAACAGCCAGCAGGTCCTTCCTGGCTAGAAAAAAAAACATCGTATTCTGTCATTTGTACTCTGCACATGTGCTCAGCTTTCTGGACTCTTTGATAACTTTTCCTTTTCATGACATTTCTGGGCCTTCTTCACCTTGAGGTAAACTGTAACATATGAATAAAAAGCAGTTTCTAAAATACAACCTTTTACCCGCTCATTTACTCACGGAGAACCTACTTCTACCCCCTCCTGGTTACTGCTACTGTAAGGCCTGGAAGTTGTGCAAATCTGTGTGGTACCTTTCAGAAAAGCTGCTTCTCTGCAAAGTACTTAGGGATTTTAGCCACAGGTTTCCCTTCAGGGGTCTTTAATACAAGGACTTTCTTTCTCCTAAACTATTTAAAAACATGGAGCAGCCTGATTACAGGAATGCCACCTTACCCTTGCCACACAAATAGAATTTTTGAGAGCAAGTCTGTATTGTGCTTTCTGTCAAACCAAAGACACCATTCTGCCTGTCTAAATCTGTTGCTTTGGAACTGTGACACTCCTCAGTCGTCGCTTCAGTTACTGAAGCGTTACATTTCTGTAGAAAGAATATCTGCAAATACTCCAAAACCTTTGTTTCCAAAAGGATGTAATATGATCACCAATAAAAATACCAGCATCATCCATAATGCCTGCCAATCCACAAGAGCTGCATAAAGTGGACAATAATGATATTGTTGCATGCATGGTGAAAACCAGTCGAACAACTTTATACTGCTAGAGTTCACAATGCCTTTAGACAAAAAAGTATTCTGATTTTGAAGTTGTGGTGACAATGAAATGAATGTTCTTTCCATGAAGTTCAAATAGCGACCTTACTCATATGTGTAGTCTATTGCTGTTCCACTCCATCAAGTTCCGGAAGTTTGTATCCTTTATAGAGAATATTTTCAGATAATGATGTCAATACATGCTACTTACTAAAGACCGATTAAAGCAAATGCTGTGGTACATGCTAGGGAATTATTTTTGCTTTGAATTGGGGCAATTTCAATTGTGTGGCAAAAGAACACTATTTTTCCTTCACAGAAATCCTATTTCATTCACCTAATGATTTACCCACATAAGAAAGAATCTTCTGTTCCACAGCACGAGTTCTAAACAAATAAATGTTCATTAAAAAATGATACCTTTTCAGCCTCTTCACTAGTCACCAAACTTCCCTCTGCTTCATCTTTAGTGATCAAAGAAATTCTGTCTAAAAAAAATAAGAGATATAAAAATACCATTAGAAGGCTTCCCAAAAACACACTTAATGTTAGAAATGAAAAAAGTCTTCCAGCTTCTGAATGTGTCATCATCAGCAGCAAAAATAAAAAAATATTGCTCAAAGGAAAAATGTGACTTGCATAAATGAGTCAACTATGATATAAAAATAAATTAATGAGCATATTCATAAGCTGGTGGAAGTATCCATTTAGGAAACTGCTAATATTATGACAATCAAACTAATGAGACACTGAAATCACAGATCACAGATGAAATGCTGAAAATCTATCAGAAATTACACTTCTAGTCATTCACAGCATGCTCTTCAGTCCTTAATAGCCTCAGAAAAATTGACTCCTAACATACAAACACTTATGCTGTGATTACCTACAGTCTGACTACTGAAGTGCTGCTCTGGCCCCAACTCTACTTTTTGGTTCTGCAGACCCCCGAGAAAAGAAATAAATCTCAATTGATTTCTACCTCAATAGTTTTTCCAGTCTAGCTCATCACTTGGCTATGTGAATGCTTGTGCCTGAATAAAGAAGCTGTGGGTGTGAGAGCAAAGAACAGTAGATTCATAAAGGTTTCAGCAGCAGCACAAGTGTGATGTCACCTTAATGCACCCATAGAAGTACACGGTAGGGTTTCATGAGAAAGTGAACTCATCAAGCAGATCTGCCTTGCTCCTGAGCCACAACTCATTAGAATCATAGAATGGTTTAGGTTGGAAAAGACCTTTAAGATCAAGTCCAATCATTAACCAAGCACTGCTGAGTCCAGCAATTAACTCACATCCACCCTCTTTTGGTGATTGCAGTTGTTCATGACAAGGCCCAATACACGTCACGTTTGGTAGAAAAGAAGGGATGAGTCATATGGCAAGAAGCAGTGAAAATAGGACTTCTGCTTCTGGCACCACAATTTATTATCTTCTCACAAGGAGATAATCTATTTTGTATGAAAATATCATCTCTATGTTTCGGGTTTTTTCCCCTCAAAAACACACTCCAGTTAAAAACTCTGGTTTGCACCAGCTAAATATTATTAAAAGAGTATTCTAGCATGGCTTTGGAAGATCCAAGTTTCCTATTTTCAAAGGTTTTG
>VXBW01005695.1:1730322-1806161 GCA_013400375.1 Thinocorus orbignyianus | reverse complement strand
AAAAAAAAAAAAAAAGGGAAGACTAGTTTCATCCTCACAGTTGAGCTCCTAAAAGGTAGGCAGCTGTCAAACACTGCAAACGTGACAAGTAAAAATATCACCAAGACTTCTGCAAGTCCAATGAAATTCTGCTGTATTTTAGTGCTTTATTTACTTCAAGTTCGATTACAGCTGAGAAACCATCCAATTTTACCCTCTGGCAGACACCTCAGCCTGGGAAAAGACAAGCATGAAGAGCATTCAACAGTGATCTACAAACTCAGAAGCACTGGGAAAAGCATAAATTGGGAGCGATAGTCCAGTGCCTCTCTCAAAGCCAGAGCAAAGAGTTGGGTTAAGAACAAATGAAAACAAAGTACCTCACCAAACAATAGCAGTTAAGCTCTTTACACCAGGCTGCTGTGGAACACTAGAAGTTTTATAATATNNTAAATTATTTAAAAAAAAAAAAAAAAAAGGAAAAAAAAAGCTTGAACAAATTGTTAGAGTTCCTCTTGTAAGAATTCTATCAAGACAGATGTTGCCATCAAGGGAGAAAATGCAGGAAAACATTCTGGACAAGTCACAGCATCTGCCTGTCCTCTTCGCATGCTGCTAAAGGCAGGGATTACCTTTAGCCTGACCTATAATCCTTCTTACGTTCAGAAGTTATGGGCACATATGCTACTGCAACTATTTCAGCCATGGAAACATCAACATAGAAAATCATCTGCCAGAGTTATGGAAGAGACAAGAATAAGTAATCTCACCAAGAAGCGTTTAAATGCCATATTCCACTCTGCTCGATGCAAGTGTACACAGCACTGTTATATTTATGTTCTATAAAATGCTTAATTGAACTGAATCTGCAGGACAGCTGCTCTGAAAAGAGCAAAACCAGACACATTTGATACTCTCCCACTAGCTTTTGACTCTACAGTTTCTAGAAAAGGAGGCAGATAATGGTTCTGTCCAACAGCAGCTATTGTACAAGAAAATGTGCTGAAGTGCCTAGTGATCAGCTCACTCTTTTTATTTAATTTTACCAGTAGCTGACAAACTAAATTGAAGTCTCACTACTTAAGCTCCCCAAGTTAAGTCAGTCCATTTTTTTCATGGTTAACGATTTTCTCATTAAATGTTCTAATTTCTTACGAATTGCACTAATAAAGGCTAGTCCTGCTGGTGTTTTCAGTGGTGGTGGTGTCTTTTTTTAAACGCTGCCTTTTTCATTGATGTGTTAAATTAAAACCCCAGGCACTATGAGGGTGCAATAGAAGTCTTTATTGTCAGAATGATTCCAGCATACTGTTTGAAATTATCAGACACTCTACTTCTTTTGCATTTAATTTTTTTAAAAATCCTTTTCCATTTGATTGCACTGTCAGGCATCAGAAGAAAAAACTTTTTCTTGCTTCTGACTGTGAGCTGCCTCCTTTTGAAATCTGTTTTAAGGAACCAAAAAAGAAGAACCCTACAATGTTTTATGAGGTACCGAAAGACCATAATAGATGCAGGAAACAGGTTACATAGCAACAATATTTTAAGTCTGATTCTTCTAACATCTTGAAGCAGCTTGGCTAAAATTGGGTCTGTCCATCAGGTCTCCCTTAAATAACAGGCCAATGATTGATGTATTTAAAATAGATAAAATTCCTGTGTTCTGAATACACTACCGAATTACTTCAGGGAGTCAAAGACAATACCAGAGATGGTAGGTAAGGGTTGTAACTGGAGGTTTTCCAAAGTGGACTCCATTCCTTCACACTTATATGTCTAAGAACTCTGTTGATTTCCTGCTGCCCATCATTTGCCTTTCTGTTACCACAAATCTTTGGGCTTGGGTGCTGAAGAAAACAAATCTCCCTGTTTTTGCAGAAAAGCCTCTTCTGCACAAGGATGTCTAACTAAGATGTGAATATTAGCATTAACTCCGATGTGTCCCAGACAAACCTCAGGCACTGGGGTTTTGAAATGCAGGTCCTAGACTTGCAAACCGACAGCCTTTTCAGGCCACTACTGTGTAACAACAACTTTTTTTTCTTCTCTCCCAACTTCCCTCATTCCCCACACATATTTAAGGATGTGAACTAATGAAATTCTGTATTTTGCATAAACTGAAATTCCAGGAATCCAAATAAGCACCACATTCTGCAGATCATCCCAAGAAATGTTAATCTTCTGTTTCCCTCTTTTGCTGTACCTGATCAGTTAGATAACAAACGTAGTGATTAAAGGCTAGAGAACTTCAGTTTTTAAAAAATATGAAAGAATATTTTAATAGAAGACCTTTCAGTACTACCAGAATTTAATCCCTTCCCCACTAGCATTCAGATACGTTCCCCAGTGCTGTTATTTCTTGTGAAATATGCCACCAACAATTACATTCACTTGTTATCCCTGAATAGTTGAAGTACAAAAGTGTTGTTACATTTTCACGTTTGTTCAGTTCAGTTCTTGGTCTTGATTACTATGCCAACCAGATTACAGCATAATAATAGATAAGGCTGTGTTACAGTCCAAGTTCCAATGCCTTGGGGATTTCTTCTCCTCCCTAAAAAATTCATCAAGTTAAAAAAATAGCTCTTTCTGTAGACAAAAGAATCTTGTTACCATTCTTTTGATTTATCCACTGCTGGTGTAATGATTTCTATTAATGGACAGTGCTTAAATAAGTCATTGACAAATCAGTTAAACCACTTAATAATAAATTGTAAATTACTGCTCTGTAAGTACGATCTTTCTGTAACTGAAGAGATTATAAACAGAAAACTGCCCAATTGTTTTTAAAGGACTTCCTTCTTCTTAAAATTCTTATGTCTTGAAGACTTAGAGCTGTTTGAACTCCAGTGTCCAAAGAGGTGCTGCTCAATTTTGAAATGGTCTCTCTAAATGGCCTGTGGGTATGGATCACAATCATTTAAGCTGGATGTCTGAAGGACATCTGGTCCAAATCCCTGCTCAGACAAGGGTCCCTGTGAGTCAGGTTGCTCAGGGCACCACTAACTTGAGTACTGAGTAGCTCCACAGATGGAGTGTCTCCAAGTCCTCTGGACCCCTCTTTCCTTGTCTGACTACCATCATTGTGGCTGGTTTGGATTTTTTCCCTCCCATAACATCTAATTAAAATTCTGTTTGCTGCAACTCGGAGCTTTGTATTTCACCCGATCACTAGGCCCTTCAAAGACAAATCTGGCTTTATCGTCTCTGTGAAGCAGACACACAGGAAACTTCAAAGTGATTTTATATACTGAAGTATTTGGTTTGCAAATACTCTTCCAATGATTGAATCATTTTCAAACCAGTTATTGCATTTGGCCTAACTAGCAATAGAGTATGAATAGTCTCCAAAACACAGAAAAATATCCAATAAGATAAAAATGCAGATTAACTGCAAAGATGTATGCCAACAAAAAAGTGAAAGTAAATACTAGGGAGATTATAAATTATCTTAAGGTCTAGAAAGTTAGTTAGCTATATACATTTCCACAGAAAATCTTGCCATAAAATATCATTATTGTTGCAACTGTCTAATAAATTCCCATTGCAAATCTCTCTTACACAATTCTTTTTGCATACAAAGCATGCGGTGCCAACCCAGTGTTTTACATTTTACTTAAGAAGCTATCTACATGCCATGGCAAAAGTGTAACACCTCATACACAACAGAATATTTGCTGATATCTACATGTGCAATTACTGACTCCTTTAACTTTACTGTTCTAGAAATGCCTAGGAATAAAAAAAATAACAAACTTGACATAAAAATGAGTATTTGGTACAATTCGTCTCTGGACATTTTTTCTTATGTCCATAAACTGTACAGTTGTCACTGCAGATTTCTCTTCTTTGTTGATGACCAGTAAATTAATAAAAAAAAAATAAATAACAATCTCTTTCAACTACAGGACTTCAAACATCAAGTTCTCAGATAACAGTCCCGTAAGATGCAATGAAATCTGGCCTATAAATTTGCACAGAAAATTTACAAATCAAAGAGAATACTATGCGTTTGTCAGTATCTTTTTTACCCCCCGTTAAGCTATCCCATCTTCTACAGAAGTGTATGAAAATACAACACCCCACATCAGACACCTTCTGTGCTCCAGAACCACGAATGGAAACCTGTAAATAATCAAACAGGATGAACTGGTAGCCATGTGGCTACTTCTTTGGCATTACAAAGATGCACTCGGTGCATTTGAGCGCCTTCTTTGCAGTCACAGCAACGAAGAAACTCATTGACACCCTCGGGAGCCACAATTAGATTCCTCTCAGGCAAACTAATCTATTTTGTTTGCATTCATTGACAAAAATGTCAGAAGCTGTTATCAGAAGACTGCTCTTTGGGATGACTGTGCACTTGTTACCTGCTCAAAATAAGACCTGCATAAAAATGACATCTCTCTGGCCATGAATGCAAACAAGAAAGTAAAGATATCTGGAGGGGAAATGTAATATTAGTTACCTGAGTAATCAACATTAACCAGTAAGTTGACACCCTCACACACAATTCATCACGTAAGCCGTAAGTGGGTCCCCTACTGTAATAAACTACACAGATGTCAATTAAAACCAAAGTTGATTACTGTTTCAGGAATTGAGCTGCCAGTCTCAGAAAATCTACCCCTAAGGCCCTTACCAATTTGAAATCCTTAGATTTTTTAAATAAAATTATTTATATATTAGTGACCCAGTTCTCACTGACAGTGAATGCATTGTTTTTCCTGCCCTGGTCTGCCATGAGACCCAGCATTCAGACATGGACTAACTTGTGTATCATTGGCTTCTCCTATGAACAGCACAAGCTCTGATCATCACATCCCAGTGAAGCCAATGCAGGAAATGCTTTGGTACCCTTTTTCAACGATAAATATACCATCAGAACTTCCTCCAAGCTGTGTTAAAAAAGAAATAGAAAATATCCCTTGCCATACTTTCGTCTTGATAATTTTATAATTTTGGTGAGAGATTTGCTGTGGACTGAAGAGGATGAGTGCCATTAACCTGCAGCTTAATTAACAAGCCACTGTACTATCGGTATTTAAAGTAACACTCTTCCTATTGTTAAGACTTCTTTATCTACCAAAAAAATGCACCCCCAAGCAAACAGGTAGTTGAAAGTACTTTCTCGTCCCTATGGAGGTTGCTACTTCATGGGGAGGGAAGGAAGAAGAATTGCTGCTGTTTTAAAAAAGAGAACGTAGACTCTTTTCAGTTTGGAAGACTACACTAGATGCTCTTTTTATACATGAAGCAAGCAAAACAGGATGCAACCTAAGTTCTCTTGTCTGCATCTTGACACATATAATGTAATTGTTCAGGCTTTTTCCCAATAAACTATTTGAATGCCACAGATTATCCTTTCCTGCAGAGACATTTCACATGGTTTAGCAGAGGAAAAAAGGTTTCATCACTAAATATGATAGAATATTATACTAAAAGAAGCCCCTCAGAACCACTGAATAGTTTTAAGGCAGAATTTACTATTTACATAACCAGAATGCAATACAGCAAGCCATTAAAACATACTCTAATGTTTTATGTATTAAGCTACCTAAAAGGCTCCAAAGCAGAAAAAGGATTATGCAGAAGAAAAAAAAATAATATGCAGAGCATGTTTTTATTTATAGCAGCTTCTCTCTCTCCTGTAAATGGGTGACTGCACTACCTTGTTTAACCACACCTTTTAATTAGAGAACAGATCACACATACAATAAAAGTAGATTGCTCAGATTTCAGAAGACATCCAAACACGTACCGCAGTTCTCTCCAGCACAGCTACCAAGTGGACATATTTAAGCACTCTTTTGTTAAACCACCTTCAAGGGCAATTGCTACACTTACTTCTTCCTTAAGATAAAATTAATTACCGTGACAAGGTAGTAAATTGTTTCACAGTCTCTGTATTCTAATACATTGTACAACACTTTTTTACTGCATCTTAGTATATCCGAGATTTGAGAACACAGTTCTAAATATTTTTTCAATACATAATTTATTCTGGATCTAATGCAAAATCCATGTAAAAGGCTGGCTTATAGATCTGGAAATTCTGTAGAGAAATAGTTACATAGGCTTTAACTGAGTGCAGCAGAAATCAATACACTATTCAACACCCTTCTCAAACTATGTCCAAAAGGACCAAAGGCCTTGTTGAAATACCTAGCACTTCACCTCAGCACCCATCTTTTTCTTTGAAAAGGAATGCTACATTAGTGGCTATTCAGCAGATGAGGTTTATCTTTCCACAACCTTCAAATTATCCTGTAAAAGAAAAAAGGACCCCATCCATCTTGTGCATTTTTTTAGGATACTATTGGAATACATATATCTCTGTATAGATATTCCAGTAGGGAAATATCATATAAACAAATGATAATTTCTTTCATTTTCAGACTCTGGGCATGTGAGACAGTGGCTGACTGTGCTTTGTATTCTTCCTCGCCTCTGCATCAAAACCCTGTCTTCCTGCATCCTGAGAATAGATTTGGTGCACACAGATCCCGCTTTCACCTTTAAGTCACCTGCTTATTGCACCCTAAATTCACCTGTGCTTTCTTTGGCTCACAACAAGCAGCAAGAACTGATCTTTGCATGTAAAGATTTAAACCCAGGCATCAGATTCTTATAGAACAGAATAAGTAGACAGCAGAAGACAGGTTTCTCACTCTGCATGCAGTCAACATCCCTCCACTTTGAGCCAGAAAGGTCCCATGAAGCCAGAAGAGAAGCTGATACCCAGTTTGAATGAGATGGTCAGCCAGTAGCAAGAGATCTTTTCTTAGAAACACCTGAGGAGCTGCTCAGATGCCTCAATGTAGCTGTCTAATGCTATCTTATACAAACACAAGTATCTGAGTTTGTGAGGGAAGGCAAGTACTGACATGGGAATTACGAGCGACAACTTTCTTTGCTGAGTGGCACTAGAAGCCAAGCAGTGAGTTCCAGAGCATCTCCCTTAGCATTCAAAACGTATGTTTAGACAAATGAACTGCATTTACTGAACCCTGAAGATGCTACCAAATATAATTAAGATAGATAAAAGTCATTTACCGCCTTTGAAGTCAGCGTTTTTCTGCGTCACCAGAATTCGGAAATCTTCTCCTGGGTTAACACTGCCAACCTACAAAAGGTCCAAAAACGATGAAATGATCTGCCAACATCCACCTCTTTATTCTTGCAAGGCAACAAGGATCTTTAAATTTCTGTTTATTTTCATATGGAAACAGAAGCTCTACAATTCTGTGTGCAGATGCAGAAAATGAAAGTCTTACAACGTGTGCACAGTACTCCTGGTAAAGGTTAGTGATGACATGAGCAAGATGAACTTACGCTTACCACCCTGCACTCTTATAAGCCAACCATATTCCCTGGGGTTTAGAGGTCAGAAGCAGAGTAATTCAGGCTATCTGCTAGTTCAGCTTTGAGACTTTCCGTGGCACAGACCTCTCACTAATCTTGACAGACGCTTAATGAGAAGTGGGAGCTCCCAGGCATGTGGGTACAGAATCATTGGTTTGCCAGTCCAACAGGAAGCTCAAAATTAAAAGCTTGCATTTAATTCATTTACCCTTTCTGGCCTAGTCTGACATCTTAAAACCGAAGCTCTAAATGGGTACACAAGTGCAGAACCCTTACAAAGGAACTAAAACCAGGTCAAATATAAATAAACATCTACTGAAAAACAGATGCAGTAACTTCAGAAATAACAAATTACATTGCTTAACATTTCCTTTCAGGAATCAAAATTCTCCTAGGTTTATCTGAAAACTTTGTGTTTTGCTCTCAAAATAATTCTTCGATCTTTCAATAAGCATGTTTGGTCTTTTCACATTTCTTTTAAATCTGGCAATGCCACTTTTCAGAAAAAATCAGAAGTGCGTATTAAGACTTCAAAATACATCTTTTTAGATTTTAAATATTTTTAAAAATCTCAATCATGCATTTTAGAAACAAACCTTAAAGGACAGTTTGACAACAAGTGAAGTTATCTGAGTTAATATTAAATCACCTTTTTTCTTGTAATTTAAAAAAATCAAATAAAGATTGTTGCACAGTTACGATACATGTCTCATCTAGTCATGTACATAATATCAGTAATTAAGTTAGATGTTTAACCTATCACCAAGATGATGCCAAATTTGTGATTTAGAACCCAAACCAGTGCAGAGAACATCCTCTATAAATCTTAGCAATACCTTTGGTTAAATATATAGAGGCAATTTCTGTTGCAGATGAAAGAGAACAAGAACAAAATTCAACCACTGAACCCCAAATCTGAGATTCTGTTTTGTTCAGATCCTCAGGCTTGCCCTTCAGAGTTCCAGATACTGAAGGAGAATTTTGTCCTAAAATATCCAAGACTGACGGAAAGTTGTGCTAACATATACATAATGGCAGAGGAAATTGTCTTTAAAATCTCTAGCAAAGTCCCTGAAATCTACAAGCAGACAATTTTCCAGTCATGTTTTAGATAGAATTCTGTATATTCACTGTAATTCTCTAATTAGAGAAATGAATCTTCTCCTTTAATAATCCCATTTGTAAAAATTTGCTTACACAGGTGATGTTGCCTTCAGCAAGTTTTATGATGCTAAAGCTACCTTCCTCATCTTCGATTTTTAGTTTCTTAGGTTTGGGTCCATCTTCACTGCTGCAAACGAGGACAAGAATTAATATAAACACTTCAAATAAACTGTCATGCCTAGTAAGAAGCGAGTCAGTAAATTAATGAAATATACACTGAACAAAACTTCATTATACAGCTGTTCCCAAATTAACACTAAACCATGCCTCATTCCCCCTGCACAAAGCAGACAGTAAAAACGGAGATCGAACTTTATCTTAGTATAAAGCAAAGGCACTGCTTGTTGAAGGTGCGAGGTTACTCATGCCTATTTTGGAGTCAATTTTCCCATACACATCTTCTGCACCCTTCTAAATACAGAACAGCTCCAGTCACTTTGTTTGGAACCTATATATTGAGTTAACCTTGCTAATTTAAAGCATATGATTTACAGTATATTGCACGACATCTGGTATTCTCACCAAATGTTCGTAACACGAAATGGCAATGAAACTCCACATTTTCGTAAGAAGTTCATTTACTCTTCAAAAATGGTCTGTTAGTTCCTGTCCTAGCTACTACAAATCTGCTTATACAGTGGCTTCGGCATTTAAAATATTCTCTATCAGCACGTGGGAGCTTTATAAACTTTCACTTACAGGAGTCAAAACCTGCTAGACGAACCCCAAGTATGTAAGAACTCTCTTAGAACATTTTAAGCTACATCTCAAAATGCTTTCAAAAGACTATTTGTTATTTTTAATAAGCTAATTGTGATTTTAGGGTACTTCCTAGCTCTGCCCTCATAGGTAATGCATGCCAAGGTGTACATTCAAACCAGGAACTTAATTGTAACATCTAAGATGTCAAACTTTAGAGCACATCTTGGCAACAGAAGAAAATCCAGCTAATCACAAACATGGAAGAAAATCAGACACCATGTTCTGTGTCACTTAATGTGACAGGCTACTGACACAGAAGAATCAATTTCAGTTTAAGAATGACTGAAATCTACTCAGCAATCTAAACAGCAGTATTTGTGCTCAAGGAATTCCAAAACAAAGAAAGAAGTTTTTCTTAAAAATTCTACTACTGAATTGAAAAGAAGAAACTGATGATGTAGGGACAAAGCCAGAGATCCTGGACTAGGTGCCACTTTGCATTCTACAAGGTTAGAACCAATTTTAAAACTTGCATTGAACCTTACAGAACCGTACTATTAGAAAGAACTTGTACAGTCTTCCTTTTTACTTTCTATAGCACATTCCTCTCCTACTTTACAATCAGTGTCTATCCCACTATGTTTCAGTAGTCTTCTCTGTCCTTTACTTAATATTGTCATTACTGAAATGAAATCCCTTCTCCTCAGCAACTCCTGTCACCCAGCATAACCTGACATATCACTCGAGGAGAAGCGATAACTTTGGTTATGCCTCATGACAAGGAGAGGCTATCTTGCTTCATTCTCAACTCCACTGACTTTCTGGCTAACCTTGAACAAGTCTCTTGATTGCTGTGGACAGCCAATATACCTGCCCGTAAAATGGAGAAAACCCATGCTTATCTAACACCACTGAGTTTTGAACTTCTGCTTGAACCAAAACACTTGTACACTGATGCGGTTTGATGAAGGGTGCAAAGAACAATGAAAATTCTCTTTTAGGATCTTTTCCTCCTAAGGTGTTTTGTACTCAATTGGAATGTCTTGAAATCTTTTCCTCCTGCATTATTTTTACTGATTCAAAATGCTTTGGGACTAGAGGAAGGAGGAGAACATAAATTACGATCCTGCATTTAACTGCTTACGATCAAATCTATAGGTGTCATTAATCAGTGCAATACAGCAGAAACTAATGAATCCATACTCATTTATACCAGCTAAGGGTCTGACATCTAGAATCTGTTACTGGTAATGCACTGATTAGCAGTATTTTTAGACTGTAAAACGTCCAAGTTACTATTTGAGGAGAAGTAATAAAATACAAGATAAATTAAAACACCCGCTTCTACATTTATATAGAAGCCTCTCACACACCGCAAAGCTGGATGAAGGAACAGTCTTTCCAAAGCCAATCTAAGAAGGAAAAAGTAAAATGCTTTCTATTTGTTGTGGCTTAGCCTCGTCGGCAACACAAGCGCCACGTGGCAGTCTGTTGGCTCTGCCACCCCACGTGGCAGTCCGTTGGCTCTGCCGCCCCACAGCGGTGGGGAGAAGATGGGAAGGAAAAGGCAGACTCGTGGGTTGAGATAAAAACCGTTTACTGGAACAAGAAGTATTGCAGGGAAACAGTAACACGACGGAGGATACAAAAACCTTCTTGGCAAAAGGATGGTCTAGACAAGATGCTCAGCACCTTGCTCAGCTGAATCCAAGTATCCAATATTGGGGAATCCACCACTTGCCTGAGGAGATTACTCCAATGGCTCACTGTTCTTGTGGTGAAAAATTTTCTACTGTCTAACCAGAGTCTCCCCAGGAGTAAAGTGTACCCATTGCTCCTTGCAAAAACAAAGTCTCCACCTTCTTTGTAGCCACCCTTTAAATGCTGGAATATGGTAATAAGGTCTCCTACGTCTTTCTTTTTTCGAGGCTGAACAAACACAGTTCTCTCAGCCTTTCCACATATGTCAGGCTTAAGGTCCTTTAACCATATTTGTGGTCCTCCTCTGAAACCCTCTCCAGCCTGTCCACATCTTCCTTATGTAGCAGGGACCAAAACTGAACAGAGTTTTCCAGGTGTGGCCCAACAAGCTCTGAGGGATAATGACTTCTTTATCTCTGCTGGTGATGCCCTTATTGATGCAACACATCATCCTGCTAACTTGCTTTGCCACTGCAGCACACTGTTCATTCATAGTGAGCTGGTTGTCCACCAGGACCACCAGGTCCCTTTTCATGAAGTTGCTCCCCAGCCAGGTAGATCCCAGCCTGTGCTGTGTTCCTAGCTTGTTTTTTTTTTTTTTCCAGCTGCAAGACCTTACAATTGTTCTTGTTGAGTTTCATAAGGTTTTTGTTAGCCCACTCTTCCAGCCTATCCGGGTCATCCAGCAGGGTGTCTCTCCCTTTCGAAGCATTCGCTTCCCCAATCAGCTCGGTATCATCAGTGAACTTCATCAGGGTACACTTGATCCTGTCATCGACATCACTTACAAAGATACTAAACAACATTGGGCCCAACACTGATCCCTGGGGGGATCCCACTTCTGACAAGTTGCCAGTTTGAAAAAGACAGACCGCTTGTCTATACCATAACACAATGAGTTTCTCTAGGAGGAGACGGTGGGGAACCGTACTGAAAGCCTTGGAGAAATCCAGGCACACAACATCCACCACTCACTCCACCTCAATCAAGTAGGTTACTTGCATCTGACGATAGGATAACACAAATCAGTTTTAGAAAAAAAAAAAAAAAAAAAGACAAGAGAGCTTCTAGCCAACTTCTTCAAAACACTTCAGTGCAAATTATCTAGATCTAATAATTTTAATACCTTGACTGTTGTTCTGGTGATCCACATATTCCTTAGTCACTGTAGACTGATGTGCTTTTCGTTATCAAGTGATTTAATTATAGCACTCAACTTTTCCACAAACACAGAACAAAAACATATAGTTAGCACTTCTGTTGTAGTACTGACAATACTACTGTTCCCATTCATTACTACAGCAACATCATTTTCCCCTGTTTTTAAATCCTATTTCCATTCATACTTCTTTGCATAGTTTAGTCTGTATCCTTTTGCCTCCCTTACCGATGTTTTTTTAAGATCATTTTAATATCCTACACCGATTTCTATCTCAATTATTTTGATAGCTGCTTTCATCACCCCTCTAAAACTGGCTTCCTCTGGAGGAAGCCAGTTTTTAAACAAAAAAGCTTTCCTTCTTGCTTGTCAAATTGATGCCTTTGGGGTGATATGTTTTTAAGCAACTGCCAGTAATGGGTCACTGTTTTTTGTTTAAATTCTCTCCCTAGCTTGTTTGAACCCATTTTGCCTTTTTTTTTTTTAAACTGGTTCTATCAATTTTTAAAAGACACATACAAACGTATGTATGCATGCATACACACAGAGAGAAACTGGGGTACAGAGCAAGGACAGGAGAATTTAATCAGTATGAAGTCAAAGACACACTAAAGCAAGACAGGAATACACAGCAATGGAGAAAAATAAGGCAAGGTGTTTCCCAGTCTGTATAGAGAAATGTGGTCATTATACCAGAGCAGTAATGTGAGAAGTCCTATGTCCTGTCTTCCCAAAGAAAACATGCTGAGGAGGCTCCAGCCAACCCAAGCTAAAGGATATATGTCGGCTCAGCTAAGCAAGGCCTCAAAATGGCTCAAAGATGTTGTTCCAAGCACTGAAAGGACTGAGCTAAAACCGACAAAAGGGAGGGAGAAGGAGCTAACTGAGATCCCTCCAACATCGCAGGAAACCCAGTAGTTACATTACAGGTACTTGATAAATTGAGCTCTAAGAAACAAATTTTGTTTAAGCAAATTGGCTTGGCAGTACAAATGCAGTGGTAGCTAAGCATCTGTGCTTCCTATTTGCAACACAAATAAAGTAAACAGTACATGTAATAACGGGGCAGGGGGAATTATCTTAAAAACTGTTTGGAAAATAGATGTTCCAGGAAGAGTCCGTACCAGTTTGACTTTTCAAGAAGTCCACATTTATTGTACAACAGATAATAATCAAGCTGCTTTTCTTTTGATTTTGAAATTCAAAATGAAAGCTACCAAACAACCTAAATTGAGCAAGCTGAGAAGGAAGACTCATCATTACAGCTAATTTAAAGCTCTGCAGCATTTCTTCTAAACTGAATTAGACCCTCTGTTATTCTCATTTGAACTATTTATAACTACCAGTAGGACAACCTGTTTGACCAGGAGACAGTAAGCAACGCAAGAGGCTGCCAGGAAGGGATGCGTAGCCTCCATCTCTGGATGTTTTCAAGACCAGAGCAGANTTTTCGAGGCTGAACAAACACAGTTCTCTCAGCCTTTCCACATATGGCAGGCTTAAACTCCTTTAACCATATTTGTGGTCCTCCTCTGAAACCCTCTCCAGCCTGTCCACATCTTCCTTATGTAGCAGGGACCAAAACTGAACAGAGTTTTCCAGGTGTGGCCCAACAAGCTCTGAGGGATAATGACTTCTTTATCTCTGCTGGTGATGCCCTTATTGATGCAACACATCATCCTGCTAACTTGCTTTGCCACTGCAGCACACTGTTCATTCATAGTGAGCTGGTTGTCCACCAGGACCACCAGGTCCCTTTTCATGAAGTTGCTCCCCAGCCANGCTGTGCTGTTTTCCTTGCTTGTTTTTTTTTTTTTTTCCAGCTGCAAGACCTTACAATTGTTCTTGTTGAGTTTCATAAGGTTTTTGTTAGCCCACTCTTCCAGCCTATCCGGGTCATCCAGCAGGGTGTCTCTCCCTTTTGAAGCATTCGCTTCCCCAATCAGCTCGGTATCATCAGTGAACTTCATCAGGGTACACTTGATCCTGTCATCGACATCACTTACAAAGATACTAAACAACATTGGGCCCAACACTGATCCCTGGGGGGATNACATATAGTTAGCACTTCTGTTGTAGTACTGACAATACTACTGTTCCCATTCATTACTACAGCAACATCATTTTCCCCTGTTTTTAAATCCTATTTCCATTCATACTTCTTTGCATAGTTTAGTCTGTATCCTTTTGCCTCCCTTACCAATGTTTTTTTAAGATCATTTTAATATCCTACACCGATTTCTATCTCAATTATTTTGATAGCTGCTTTCATCACCCCTCTAAAACTGGCTTCCTCTGGAGGAAGCCAGTTTTTAAACAAAAAAGCTTTCCTTCTTGCTTGTCAAATTGATGCCTTTGGGGTGATATGTTTTTAAGCAACTGCCAGTAATGGGTCACTGTTTTTTGTTTAAATTCTCTCCCTAGCTTGTTTGAACCCATTTTGCCTTTTTTTTTTTTAAACTGGTTCTATCAATTTTTAAAAGACACATACAAACGTATGTATGCATGCATACACACAGAGAGAAACTGGGGTACAGAGCAAGGACAGGAGAATTTAATCAGTATGAAGTCAAAGACACACTAAAGCAAGACAGGAATACACAGCAATGGAGAAAAATAAGGCAAGGTGTTTCCCAGTCTGTATAGAGAAATGTGGTCATTATACCAGAGCAGTAATGTGAGAAGTCCTATGTCCTGTCTTCCCAAAGAAAACATGCTGAGGAGGCTCCAGCCAACCCAAGCTAAAGGATATATGTCGGCTCAGCTAAGCAAGGCCTCAAAATGGCTCAAAGATGTTGTTCCAAGCACTGAAAGGACTGAGCTAAAACCGACAAAAGGGAGGGAGAAGGAGCTAACTGAGATCCCTCCAACATCGCAGGAAACCCAGTAGTTACATTACAGGTACTTGATAAATTGAGCTCTAAGAAACAAATTTTGTTTAAGCAAATTGGCTTGGCAGTACAAATGCAGTGGTAGCTAAGCATCTGTGCTTCCTATTTGCAACACAAATAAAGTAAACAGTACATGTAATAACGGGGCAGGGGGAATTATCTTAAAAACTGTTTGGAAAATAGATGTTCCAGGAAGAGTCCGTACCAGTTTGACTTTTCAAGAAGTCCACATTTATTGTACAACAGATAATAATCAAGCTGCTTTTCTTTTGATTTTGAAATTCAAAATGAAAGCTACCAAACAACCTAAATTGAGCAAGCTGAGAAGGAAGACTCATCATTACAGCTAATTTAAAGCTCTGCAGCATTTCTTCTAAACTGAATTAGACCCTCTGTTATTCTCATTTGAACTATTTATAACTACCAGTAGGACAACCTGTTTGACCAGGAGACAGTAAGCAACGCAAGAGGCTGCCAGGAAGGGATGCGTAGCCTCCATCTCTGGATGTTTTCAAGACCAGAGCAGATGAAGCCCTGAGTTATGGGTTTAGATCTCACAAGCAACCCTGCTTTGGGCAGCAGGTTGAACAAAAAATGTCCTGAGGTCCCTTCCAACCTGATGGATTATGTGATTCTGTGACAACAAATACAGACGCGAAGAACCTAAAGACTGGCTCCTGGTATGTCTTGCCCCGTAACAGCAAGACCACCACTACTCATGAAATACCCCAGACATACTGTGGTATCACAATATTCTCCCCCCATTAGCATTTTTTCAGTATGTAACTCACTGATCTGATGTTCAAAAGACTCTGAGCCTGCTTCATTCAGTTAAAACAATTTGAAGTGTAAAAAAAAAAGTTTCAAAAAAATCCATAATACATTTCCAACTTACTTGTCTTTAAAGATGTCTTGCGCAGTCTTCTCTTCTTTTTTCTTGCCAACTTCCTTTAGGGGAAAAAGTGCTTTTACTTTTTCAAGAGGAGCCTGACACCTTTCTTTTACCACATGGGGCATCTCCAGCATCTCAAGAAGGTGCTGTTCAATTGGAGGCAATGGCTCACTGGGGTGAAAAGCCTTATGCTGCAAACACTGCAAGAAACAATTTGAGCAAAGAAAAAATTTTAGTTTACGTGCTTTCAATGTAATGCCTATATGCCTGAAATGCTATGGCACATACAAAATACCTTCCATATTAAAGAAACTACTTTCATATTGCTGACAAATATTCCAGCACAAGTGGACTGAAACTCAGATGATCGGCTGCATAAGGGAATTAATAATGATATTAAAAAAGAATACTGATGCAGACCAGCATTCCCACGCTCACTGGAATGAGTTCTTTGAAAATTCCTAGGAAAAATCTGAGGAATGAAAGTCATCTGCATCTATTCGGATTTTTAACTTCACTTTACCTTTAAAGTGCAGTTCTCTTATAAAACAGTCACATGGGAGAGATTTCTATACATTCCAAAATTAGGCCACAAGATATATACCCCTGCTATGTATTCCAGTTATTGTCACAGTTTACTGTACTTCAAAGAAAATATTTCTTCTTGGTCAATAAAACTCAAAAAGCACACAAGAGAAATTGAAACTAGTTTAAGAGCAAATAGAGAGAAGTTAAATGTGCACAGGTGAAGCACAGAATATAGGTATCTTTGCAGATTAGCTTTGGAAAGAGTGAGAGAATAAAGGGGTCTGACAGACATACATCAAAGTTGGAACAGACGGTAGGAGCTATAGAGGAGAAGGCTTTTACACCAAAGTGTAAAGACAGTGCACAGAGTCAGGGAGTAAAGCAGAGGGTGAGAGATGAGGTTAATGAGGCTACAGAAATTCCACTGAAAATTTTAAAAACAAAGTAGGTATCCCTTAAGTGCTGTGAAGTGTGGGACAGCAGTAGAGATATAAGTGTATATGCATATACGGAATCACAAAATTGTCTGAGTTGGAAGGGACCTTTAAGGTCAGCTAGTCCAACCATCAACCTAACTGATAAAAACATCACTAAACCATGTCACTAAGCACTACGTCAACCCATCTTTTGAATACCTCCAGGATTATATATATCCAGGATACCTGCAGGATATATACACACATATACCAGTGCATGCACACACATACATACAGAAAAACATGATGTACGTGGAAGAATAATTTTTTCAAGCCTATCGTACTGGGTGAATTAGACACAAGTGTGAACATAACTACTCAATAAACTAGGAATACAGCAGAGACTTCCTCCCCTGTTGGCTGTCAGACATGACATTAATTTTAAAAAACAAAACCAAAGCAAACAAACCCCCCTCTATTCATGCTGAAAAGCTGCCAATAAAGAAAATCCAGACCATATGCTACACATCAATACTGATGTGCTTTCATGCTGCTATTAAGATTCCAATCCATATTAGAGCATATTTTCAAAAGGAGGCCATCATAGAAGGCTACTGATTTGGAAACACTTGTAATGATTTGAGGCACAATTATTTAGAAAGAGAGTAAAAATGTTGCTGGAAGCTGCAGTAATGGCTCTTGTGATACAAAAAAACCCAACTATTAAAAACAACATTAGGGGACTGAATTAAATTCACAAAGCTAAAAACCTAAGTCCCCTGTTGTCAATATATTTTTCAGGCTTTTGCATCTGAAATCTATGTGTGCAGCTGCAAGACCTGAGCAGACTAAGTAGCCACAGCCTCCTCTTGTTCCTGTTTTAAGAGTAGGTGACGAACTCTGAAACCTGAGATGGCAGGCACCATCAAAACTCAAGTGCTAAACCTCACTTGAAGTTTCTGATCCCAAAAAGTCCCTTTTAACCTTGCTCCCTCTTCCTTCTGTGCCCAGCAAGAACCACTCCTACCTTCCCTGTCTGGAAGGCAACCCACACCACCATTTCGTTACATTGCCAGCCTAGAGATGCAGCGAGGTCTCAGGAACAGGAGTCATTCTAAGATATGGGACAACAAAGGTAACAAACTGGGCTTTTCACAGAATTAATTCCATGATAAGCAATGGCATAAATACACAATGAGACAGGAACCTACTGCAAGAAAGTATTCTGCCTTGCTCCCATCCTCACAGAGTCTGAGAACATACTTTTTCTAAGAACATATTTTAGCAAATCTTTAAGTCTTACAGGAACCTGAGAGTATTTAAAGCCTAAGAACATGGAAGACAGATTCAGTGATTTAAAAGATAAGCACCTAGTCCACACCAGTCACTTACTCACTCTACACAACCACAACTACCCTGTATTTAGGATCTCCAAAACAGTAAGGATCAGTTACTTTCCCAGGTTCTTTTTTTACAGATTATGGAACAGACACGGACAACTCATCTTACACTAGTTAGCTAGCTTTAGGGTAGCTAAACCCGTGTGAACCAAATCCCAACACAAGTGTCTTAGAGTTCAGTTTACATCTAGTTTGCAATGATTTCAAAATAACTTATCAACAAGTCCACTAATGCAACCAAAGGTAAGATCACTTATGGTGAAAGCCCTTACAGACTTCCATGAGCTGCCTCCTGTCCCACTGTTTCAAAGAACATCATTGTATAGTCCAACCACTTACAACCAAGCTCAGTCCTCTACAGTTCCTTACATGTGGTTTAACAAGAGCCATTACAGCATATTTGGATGTAGATTCTGCAGCTGGATCCCATGAACTATGTGATGCTGCAGGCCACCGTCCCCACAAATCTTCCCTCTGGTCTGTCCCAACATAGAACAATCCTTGTAGACCAACTCGTTTATTTGGCTATCAAGTAAAATGCACTCCGTTCCCCAAATGTCTTATGTGCTTCAACTCCCTGTATTTAAAAGGAACAACTCAGACAATGACGTTGGAAGTCTGCCACCACAAAAGCTATGGAAGTTCAGTTAGGTTGTTCTGGAAGCAAGAAATAAAAATTGAAATTCTGGATATAGCATATTCCTCATTTTCCACTCTAGCAAGCACTAGCAACTCCTTTCCACCCACCCTGTCATTTCCTGATGCCTACCACTACTTCCAGAGATATAATTTAGCTTGATGTTTCTGGTTAAATTCTGGCTCTTGTCAATTATCACTCCAAATATCTTCATAAGGCAACAGAGCAAGGAAATGAAGGGGGAGTTCATCCTTTCTTCAGAGTTATTTTTCCAAACCCTCTAGAGGTTCTGTTGAGCCCAATCAATATACTGGTTATATTCAGAAGAATATATATAGTTTTCCTTCACAGTTCTTGAGAAACCAGCAGTGCCACTTGGTCTAAGAGCAAAATACTAAGAATCTGGAACATGTTTGCAGCAAAGGAGAGATCAATCTTTCTTTTCAATAGTACTTTCGTAACCAAGACAAAAAAACGGGGCTGTGCACAGGCAAGAGAAAGCACTAAAAGGACTGGTAATTTAGGACTTTATGAACAGCAAACACCGTGGACAGGAACTCTATACTACACAGTACATTGAAACAATCAATAAATACTTTTCCCACCAGTATCATTCACCTTTACAAAATTCTATTATCCTCTAAGGAGACTGATGAGTCACGTAGTTACTCTCTTCTAGCAGCACTCAACTCCTGCTGGGACACCACCATCATACTGCTTCAGAAGACAAATGGCACACCTAAAGAAACATCCTTCCTTGACAGGCAACATCCACGGAACCAAAAGAACTCTATGTACCAATATTCTAGAGGAAATCCTATCCCCTTTGCGTTTCATTTCCAAGTAAAGCCATATTTGTTTTTTAATACCCAAGCTTTACAACCCTTCCTAAAATATGCGTCATGCAGAAGTCCAACCATTTTAAGCTCTTGCCCAGCAAAAACCTCCTACTGACCAAATCTTGCACTCAGTTACATGCTGTCTTGTCAATATGACGGGCAGAATTTGAAGGGAACACTGAGTGCTTCAAGTGTCAATCAGAATAGGAACTGAAGACAGTGGGCTTACATGTGTTCCTGAAACATACATAAAACCTTCAGATCCTTTGCTTCTTTTGACAATTCTGAGACAGCATGGCTTTTGGAAGCTAGGGTAAGTTTTCTTAGTTTAAAAATAGTATCTTCTTCCTACTTGTAAACTGAAAAGTTTCATTTGGAATTGCTGAGATATGATGAACGTGGTTGCTACACCACCATTTTTGGTCAATTTTCAGAGTGGAGTCACGCATTCAATATATCTCCATGGCTCTGTATACAACACAATTCTGCATAAACTGCATAAACTACATCATAATTTTCCTTATTTTTGAATTTGCTGTGTCATTTTTTTGAACACTTGAATTCCAGTGTATAATTAAGTCTCTCATCCTCACAGTTGTGATGAAAATTTTCAAGATATGAAAGGAATGTAAATCAAGATGTAGACAGCTTGATACAATAACTGCAAGAAGTGTGAACTGTTCTACTCGCCCATAAAATGTCAGCTCAGACACCCAAATGGAATATTTTTGAACGTCAACAATGTTAACCATTTACTACTGATTGAGTTCATCTCAAACTGATCTGTTTTGGAACAAATGCTTGATGCAATAATGCACAGAAAAGTGACTCTGCTCACGATTTCATGAGACACAGAATGAGGAGCTAAAGAGATCCTGATATTCAGTGAATTTCTCTCTTTGCCCAGAAGCTGGAGACTGAGTCTATGTCCACATCATGATTGTGGCAATACAATGTTGAGATGCCCAAGCAAGTTTTATCTTGTCTAGTCTAGGTGCCAGTGAATTTCACTGATGCTGTTGCAGACATCTCAGCACAGGCATAATTTCCCTTGCTTCCTGGAAACTGGAAATTTTAAGAATTTTAAGGGAAACCACTGGCTACCCCATACTTAAATGCAAAATAATTTCTATCCTCATCTTCACAGTGCAGATCTTTCCAAAAAGACAGAAAGGTGAAAAGTCTTAACAAAAGCAGTTTTTAGAAAAATGCCATATACATCACCTCACCTGATACAACCTCTGAAAATGAGGGTTTGGGATTTTACTGGGCTTAAACAGGTCCTCAAAAGTTTCTCCATCATCATCTTCATCAATCAAATTCATAGAATCAATCAAAGAGTCAACAGCAGACAACTGATCCGCTAGGCAGCAATTACATACAAAGAAAAATTAAATACGTTTGCAGATGAATGCATTTCTTGAAGCAATTTATCCATGAAGATTCATTTCACAACATGAGATTATGACCAAGTCATTACATGCTACAGAATACACTGCAGATACAAACGTGACAATAAAGAATATAGATAATGGACAAAGTAATAAAACCCCTGCTTTATTTAAGGACTACGATGTAAAGTCATAAAACCTTTTTTTTTTCCCCCAAGACCTCAATTATTGCTGCCTTTCTGCTTCCATTTTTCTTCTTTTTCAAGATGTTTTTATTTGCAACAGAAGGTTTATAGGCCACTTAGAAAATAAGGAGAACAGTTGGTTTGAAAAACTAAATAGCATAATATAAATTTTAAAAAGTTATGATTGCAAATTAACACAGTTCACAATAGTCAACTATTGCTTTGGTAAGAGAGGTTTCAGAATAGTTCTCAAACTGCTGGTTATAGGCAAGAAAACAGAAACTATTTCAGAAACAACCCAGCATGCTTTATATACCCTGACGTGAAGATGCCCATTCAATGGATCTCAGAACAAATTAAAGAAGTGGGAGTGGATTTTAAACTACATCCATTTACGCTCATTGCTGTGCAGAATTCTCAAAACAGTGAGTCAAGCTTTGTATGGCTGCATGTCCTATGGCTCTCCAAAGACATCCTCCATCTGAATCTGGACACTTCAAAAATACCACACATCACAGAAAATACAGTCTTTGCCCTTGTATATTATATTAACGGGCTACAACTGGCCACAAGACCAGCCTCTATTCTAATTCTAACTAGCTAGTCCCATACTGTAGGTCCCACAAGGTTTTGCCATTTCATTTAACGAATGAGTGCAAACATCAAAGGATACAGAAGAACAAATCTCAGATGTCTATCACAGAGATCCCGTGAGACTAATAATCCAATAACCCAAGCCAGAAGTCATTTAACAGGACAGCTTTAAAAGACTGCCTGCAAACCTCAAATCTGCTCAGCCTGCAACTAAGCTGGCAAAGTTTTGATACAAGATTTACACTTAAAGATGACCATAATGTATTCCCAAAGGACTGGGTTTTTTTTCCTAAGCCAAAAAAATGACAAAGCTCATGTTTTCGTTGGAAAGCAAAATATTCTATTTCTTTTACACTGTCTTAAAGGAAGACAAGTAGGTTACTTTGTCCAGGTTCCCAGCAAAGGACCTTACCTGTAGGAATGCATTTTTTATTGTTTTTCAGAGATGAAAATATGTATGGTCTTAAGTCTTCCATGTAGGGTAGCTGCACATAGGTGAGACACTGAGCAAGAAAAAAGAAGGAAACAACTGAGCCCTAAGTAAGAAAATTTAAACTATCCCAAAAAGCCCTATCAGGGCAAAATAAACATAAGAAAAATCCAAAAATCTAATATATGTGTGTATCAAAATACTTAAAATATTTACACAGCAACACAGTTTTAAGCAGAATACAACACAGCATTATTTTATAATATAGTGATGACCCCACTCCTCATTTTCCTACTGGTGGAATAAAGACCTCCCAGGTCATTTGATTACTTTTTCTTGTGCAAAGTTCCAACAAGCCAAGCTTTAAATCCCTCACACGTGAGCACTCTGGGAAGTTTCATCTTAGCTTACTTTGCTTCCAAATCAAAAGTTGGGTTTGTTTTTTTGAACATTCTCAGTGTAACTTTTTTCTTTATTCAAATACCTCCTCCAGTTCATACCACTCTAAATAATTCCTTTATATTTATGCCCTTCAAAAGCCTGAAGATTGTTATGTCCGCCCCCTACATTCGTCATTGCTTAGCCATGCTGTACATACTTAGCTCTTTCAATAGTGTCCTGTAAGATCAGTGGAAACATATACTGCAAAAAAATTTGGACATACTGTGTTGATTCTGGATCTCTCAGAAACTAAAAAAAGTATTTCAAATTATTCTGTTGTGTACAGAACTTCCTTATTTTTTCTTAAGAAACAGATTTCATCTTTTATCCTCCTGTTTTTGAAAATAACCTTTTCAAATAAATAAATGTACTACTGCCTTCCTAACTCTCAATATGAATTTAAACAACAGTTTTAAATGCTGTCAGCTCCTCCCCTCAGTTGCAGTTCACTTGGAAAGCTAATGACAACAGCAAAGTTGGACATGCTTGAAATGCCACATCAACCATCAAATTCAAACTTAGCACAATTTTGGATTGTATTAAAACAGCCAAGTAATAACACAGCGATAAAGCAGTGGTAACTTATTACATAAATATGTGATTACACTTTTTCTAGATAACAAAAAATTTGAGATTTCCAGGATAGCAAAATTAAATTATTACTATGTTACCAAAATAAAAATCAGTATTATGTAAATCTGTAATATAGAGAATACTAATAAAACCAGATGGCGTTACTTTTCCATATTTTTTTGCTATGGAATTTTCTATTACCTCCTTGTCCTAAGACTTGGCACTATTTCTTAAAATCACTCTGAAAAGTCATGCTGGTTTCTTCTGAAATACATATATTACAAAATTTCTGATTCTGGTTTACCTGACTGATTTATTCTGATTACAAAAGAATATATACAGATATATTTTTCTGATATAACATAACACCACAAATTCATACGGTTCAAATGAGATCATTTATTCATTGATATTGATAAAACATCAATACAGAGGCTGACTCTCTACAGAAAGGGAAGGGTGAAAAATTACCTCGTATGCATCCTTAATACACGGTAAAGCTACTCCAATTTGTGGGTTGCATCTTCTATCATAAGCATATCGCACTATAGCTACCACTTTCAACTCATCAAGTGCATGAACAAGGGCAGAAAAAGCAACTGCTGCATTCTGAGGGAAAAAATAAAAAAAAAGAAAAAAGGTCTAGAGAATCATCCAAATTCTCATTAGTCTCCTGAAATACATGTTTCACAGTGAATTCAACAGTACTAATTCAGTCAACTTGTTCTCATTTCAGCTATAACTACAACACAAGCATTTTTCATGTTCAAAAAATGAAAAAGCAGAAAGGTTAAATCCCATCATGGTAGTAGATCCATTCAAAGCTGAGCAAACTTTAGACCCAGCACATTCCACCCTTTTCTACTAGGTGTGAGGAGCTCTCAGAAGTATTACGAGAGAGAGAAACACAGAGAAGTCAGACCCTTAAAGTAATACATCAGGGCACTACAGTGAGGTTTTTACCTCCAATATTTGAAATAATTTGGAGGTCTGTTCTAAATAACATAGTAACAGGGCACACTGTTGCTCGGCACAAGAAAGGACTTAAGCACCAACTCCAGGTTACCCATGCCCTTGCACGAAGATAATATTTACCAGTTTCTCATTACTCATGAGATAAAGTATTCATTTTGGGTCTAATCCAACTTCTTTTTATCCTAATGAGCAATGGAACAAGCCTTCTGTAAGCTCCATTAAGAATATTTATTTTCTTAAAACGAAAAGTAGGGACAATTTCAAGCATCGCTACTATTCTTCTCTGTTCCCCAGCAAAACATCTTCAACATTAAACTTCAGTTCACCTTACCTCATCATCTTTAGCTGCAAAGACCTTCAGAACCTGGTTGCCCATGTAGTAATGCCTCTGGATCTACAGATTCAAACAGTCAAGAGTTAGCCTGATCTAAACCAAATGTCATTAATGGGACTGGACCAATTAAATTATGAAGCAGTAAACACATTACTCAAGTGAGAAGTCACAAAATGTAGTTACTGTGCTTGGAAGTTAACGCCCTGTATGTTTCACATCTCCACTTATCCCTCAATATGGATATTCTGTCATAGTCAGCAGGATATATCTGCTGACCAGCATCAGGACAAGGGGCAATGGGCACAAGCTGGAACCTAGGATGTTTCATTCAAATATGAGGAAAACCTTCTTTACAGTGAGGGTGACAGAGCACTGGAACAGGCTGCCCAGGGAGGTTGTGGAGCCCCCTTCTCTGGAGATTCTGAAGACCTGCCTGGGTGCCATCCTGAGGAATGTGCTGTGGGCAATCCTGCTTTAGCAGGGGAGTTGGACTAGATGATCTCTAGAGGTCCCTTCCAACTCTGACAATTCCGCGATACTGTGACATTCTCAAACCTTCTTATTGATAAGCAGGAATGAAAGACCACTGTACCTGCAGTCATTACCAGTCTGAACAACACTGCAGTAATTCAAAAGTCAGTGTGGAAAACCATAGTATTGAACAAAAAACCTAAACCTAACTGACACCTCATCTATGCTATTAAATTTTCCTAGCAAAGACATGTCACAAAGGAGCTGAAAAATAAACATCCTTAATTAATGAAGCTACTGCAACACCAACCTGGAGTATATACATCTATGCTAGCAAAGCAGCACTCGTTACCAGTGTTTATGCTGTTTGTGAACATGGCTGATTCTCCCCTACAAAAACCAATCCCAAACATTTTTTGCATTAAGGGGCACTGCTGGAAGAGCTGGAGCTACAGAGGCTGAGACGCACCCAGAGAAACACTGCAATAGTGAAAAACCAGTCACAAAGGCTGTGCACTACTATAAAAGCTGGTCTTCAATCTCTTCAAATTATATTGTGTCCAGACTAACCTGGAGTTTCATTATTTAGCAAATTACCATAATGATGTTGAAGTCAGTGACAACTTACTCCAGAACAGATCTGTTTAATGTATTATAGCACAATTCTTCAACTCCCTCTTTCTGCAATTATTTTTTGCTGTTCTGTCTAAGGAAATATTGTTCAGAATAGCAAAAATATCTCGATGTGTGTATCACTACACCTTTTTTTTTTAAAAAAAAAGGTCCCTTTGTTATATTTTCAAGTGTATTTCTCAATTTACATGGCATTGCTTATAAATTAAAAATCAAAGTTTAAGCGGCCTCTGATCTTATTTCCTGGGGCTTGTGAATAACTCAGAAAAATAATATGAGGTGGTTCTATTCCTTCTTTAATTATGTATTTGGAGCTGTTCCAGTTTCTCTAGTTAATAATAAATTATCTTTTCTCCAAAGTTTTTAAAAGAAACAATTTAATATAAAACATACATTTGAATAGTGTCAGTATTACGATTCCAAACAATAAAATTCAGAAGCCAAAACATAAGGAAAGCACAGGTCTTGAAAATTCCTGAGGTAGTTGAAAACTTCCTGGTACCATTATCTATACAGTGTAAATTCAATCCTGCAATCACACCTGAACAATTTTATTCCACTGAGGTCTATGCAACTACTATTGGGCATAATTACTCACACTCCTAAGTTGCAGAACCAGAGCACACTTTATTCAAACTGTAATTCCTTTGTTATGAAACCCATAGACAAGAGAAGCACGTAATAAAAATTATCAAAAGCAATAAATATTTTGTGCATTGAAAAAAAAAAAAAAAGCCGTTCATTAATTCTTTGAGGCATATTTGTGTGAATCAAAAGTATTCCTTCAACTAATTATATTCCTACAATTATAACAGAATCATAGAATGGAAGGGACCTTAAAGATCTTCGAGTTCCAATCCCCCTGCCATGGGCAGGGACACCTCCCACGAGAGCAGGTTGCTCAAAGCCCCAGTCAGGGAAGGGGCATCCGCAACTTCACTGGGCAACTTGTTCCAATGTCTCACCATCCTCACAGCAAAGAATTTCTTTCTAATATGAAATCTAGTTCTACCCTCTTTCAGTTTAAATTAATAAATTATCTGTATTTGAAGGTACTACCACACTACCTGAGCAATAGTGACAAAAAAATCCTCGTAAAATTGTTGAGAAAACTGCAAGAAGTTGTCTTGTTAAAACATCGTGTTCAGATATATTTCACCTGTTAGAGCCAGTTTCTGGTACAGGATTTAGCAGCCTCTAACATCTCTCTGCCCTGCCGAATTTAGGGCATATAAGCTCAGTCATGGTATGTTTCCTCAATCAATCACTTTCCATACACAAGCTCCTGTGTTACTTAACATCTTTAATTTTTCAATATCCTCAAGGAGCAACCAGGTGACAGTTCCCATTTAGGCTGGCTTCTCATTTTAATAAATCAATGTTCCTGGCTCCTCAATTAATAATATGCTCTGGACCAACTCACTGCAGTAGTCTATGGGCATACATAGCAACATGCAGTGGTCTCTGTGCCACCTGTACCAAAATAAAAAGAAGTTTAGTTATATCCATTTGGATGTAAGCTCCCTCAGAAACTTCCTATTTCATTAGTATCTCTCCTTCCTAGTATAGGTAGCGATTCCTCAGCCTTTGTCAAGGGTTCAAGCAGCAAGACATTTCAAAGAAGAGCAGAAAGCCCTCAAAGAGGGAGCTCTCAGAACAGAAGGCACAGAGCTGCCCTAAGATTTTGTTTTTGTTTTCAGTGGTGGACTGGGTGAAGTGAACCCCACGAACAGTGAAGCTTTAGTCATCCTCTGCAATATCTAGAAGAGTGGGAAAAACTTAATGTTTCTAGCAATTCCTGGTGCTCACATCTCACTACTTCCTCCTCATGTGTCCTGCTTCAAGAAGGGTTTGTTGAGCCTTTGCCTAAGGCTTTCTTAATCCTTAAATCCTGAATTTTCTGCAGAAATTCACCTTGTGCTGGGTAGCCTTTATTAAGGTACTTGCTCAATGTAAGTCTTACAACTTCCAGGTGAAACAAATGGCAAACTTAATACCACAAGTATAGGTAAATGCATACAAACACCAAGCATCTAATTGAAATATGGAGTTTTTGAATTATGTTATCTTCATCTAACTTCTATTAAGTCTTTGCTACATTTAGGTTTTGTTATAGTAGAAACAAGAAGGAAGTCACAGTTCACAAACTAATTCTTACAGAAATGAGAATGAATGAAGTCAGATCTCAGGCTTCCTTTAACATTTCCTTAATGTTGAGGGAGAGGCTCTTTTTTGTTAAAAAAACTCGTGACTGGACAAAGCCCAAAAAGGCTTCTGTATTACCTGAACCAGAGTGACCACCTACTGTTGCAGATCTGGCATCACTATTTAAGCTCATGAGATGAAATGAGACAACAGCAGAGGTATGCTTCCACTTCACAGAGATCAGACTTCAGTGGGCTCTTGATTCACTTGAGGGCCCAATGGCCACACCTACGAGCTTCTCTCCTTCATAAGGCCACATACTGTTCATTTACTAGAACCAGCAATTAAGCTACCTCTGTACACCTGACTACAGATGTCCCATTTCCAATACAGCAACTTACACCATCACCACAACTTGAGCGAATTCAAACTGAAATCAATTGTCTTGAACAACCCAGGAAGCTGAACAGGAGAAGTTTAGTACTGTACCTGAGAGGATCTGGTGAATCCCAAAACAGAAAAACATTTTGCCTCTGTTTTGTATTTCATTTGCTCTTCATCTTCCTTGGAAAAAGGAACTATATCACTCCCATAGCGAAACCCTGGAGAACAAGAGAAGAGCAGCTGGTAAGCATATGGGCCTACAATTTTAACACCAAAATTAGCTCTCTGAATATTTTAACAATGCATGCATGCCCCACAGCTACACTCCACACACACTCATCAAATTACTTTCTCTGTTAACAAAAATACTCCCCACACTCCACAGACACATTTTGTACTTCAGAAACAGTAGTTGCACTCTTTGTACATGGGCTTTTTGTAACACAGCTACCCCTATAGAGAGCAGGAAAGAAAGGGAACTGAACATCTTGCCCAGTGAAGTTATGCTCACGGAATAGATTTAAGCAAATCGGTATAGATTTCAGCAGAGTGCAGCAGTCTCTGCAAACGCAATATAAGAAAACCCAAAACCTACCACAAATCGTGGTGGATCACCACTATCACTAGAAGGGATTCAGAGAATAAAGTGTGTTAAGAGTGAAAGTGAGGTACTCCCTCATATGCAACGGAAAACCAACCATCCTCACAATGCAGAAGTGATCTTTCTGTACATGTCTTTTTTATGTCTACATGCATCTTTTACTTCCCGTGCCTTACATTACAGGGATATCTCCACAAAACAGGAAGCTGTTAATTTCTCAGACGTACCATCTGTTCCAACTGCTTATTCCCCCACCTCAAACTCCAAAATCCTTCCTGTAACACCAACATTTCACTATACTGCCACAGTCTAAGGATGTTATCCTCAGGTGCAAAGAAAGCATAAGGAACAGAAGTAAATCCCTGGATCAAAAACCTATACGCAGATACCTTTTCCTGGAAACTGAAAAGCAAATATACAGTCAAAATGAAATAAATTTCAGTATTGGTGTTTCAAATGCAAAATATTATCTAATTCTGACATTTCTCAAAAGGTCCACAAAAGTCCACGAGGTGTCAGCAGCTCTTTAACTGTAAGAAATAACACATCGTTGACAGAGAAAATTTTGTTCTCTTTTGTTCACATTCAGCTGTTCATCACTTCTCTTTACTAGTATCTCACAACCACCCACCAACTTAGGTCATCAGAGAATGGTCACAAACACTTCAAAATATATTCACTATAAAAAGTGGATTTTTTTTTTTAATTTTACTAAAAGTTTTGAAGTTATAAAACAGACTACTAGCTTTTAACTATAATTTCTGCTTAAAGAAACAAATAAAATTACAGCGTGGTTGGGACAAAACACCTATGATTGCTACAATTGAAAAAGGTTAAATAAAAAAAATCACAGTATTTATCTTAACTTTTCAATTTATCTTTATTCATTTGACAGCAATTTTTATAGTGTTGTCTGAACAGTTCTCCCCTTTACCGTTAACACCTTTGCTCTACTTGTGTGGGATTGAAACAGCAAAGGAAAGAAAAAAAATAGTAACAAAATATAGCTATATCATTGCAAAAAATTAAACATATTTGCTTAACTCCATTTTCTAAAAGTAGACTGTTTCATGATGTTTCTAGGGCTTTTAGTCTTCTAAGGCATTTAATCCACTTAGAAAGAAGCTGAAGCTTATAAAAGAAGTATTCTGCATACCACTACTTCAGATTGAACCTATTATGGAATTTGAACAGCAAAGCTAATAGGCTCTTGAACACTAAACCTTCCTTTAATGGTTTCATCTTCCCAATTGCAGAATATCTAGAGCAGTTGCTTACCTTGAAAAAATAAATAAATCACTGTTATAAAAGTATTTGTGTTACCAGTACAACTGACAATGTAAAAACAAAAGAGGTTACAGAACTGAGGTATAGTCCTCCACAGACTACAGTTTAGGAAGCTGTAGCACCTTCCAAGTTCCACCTGGTGGTATTACTGTTATTTCTATTACAGGCAAAAGTAAGAATTTTTAAAACATGTGAAGACAAAGAGCCCCACATAACAGTCTCTGTGTTCCATCAGCCTACAGAGCTTACATTCTAAAATGACAGCTAGGCTCCAAAGTATAAAACTAAAAAGCACTTTGGTGATTCAAGAGTACAAGCCATTATCTTCAGCTTGTCGTCAGGGTGCACATAAAGAAGTCATACCTTGAATAGTATCATCTTTCTGAACCTCTGTCTCATCATCATCATTCAAGCAGTAAACAGTTTCCTTTCGCACATCATCTTTTCTGAGGGTTTTAGCATCCACAACTGTCCACACTTTTTTCACCTTCTCTTCTGTGACCTTTATATCAGAATTCAAAGAAAAGGTACATTTAATATTTCAGAGGGATCCAGAGTGCTTACCAGAACATACAAAAAATTCTTTGACCAAGTCCTAATAAGGAACTGAAAGTGACAGTCCCAAATATGCACCTTTGACTGCTACCACAGTGCTTTCAGCACACTGCTCCATCTGTATGAGACCTGACACCTAACCTACATCATATTAACTGCATACTTGCCTTGGTTACTCGTTAAAGTCATGGGCTAAGTCATTTGTGGAAGTCTATTAGTCACAGGATAACAGGTAAGTTGCTTGCTATGCATTTTACTTCCTCCACCTACACAAACGCTCTTGACAAAGCATTAAGCTATATATTAAAGTCACAAGAAGACTCAAAGCTCATTCAGCTTGTTTGCCCAAGCTTGGCATCAGGCTCACTACACTGCAAGACAAAAATACCCTCCAATACTGCAACTGGTCCAAAAGGCAGAAAAAGGTACCAGCTGCATTATGGGACTGGGAGGGGAAAGAAGGAATAAATACCTGCAATGAGTGAATGTTTCCCAACTAAAGGGAAAGAAAAATGCTATCTTTTCTCTCTTCTTAAGTGAAATTGATGTTTACTTCAGTGAAATTAATGATGTACTTAGTGAATGAGAATAAAAATTAAGAACTGGACAGAAAACAGAAAAGACCGAATAGATTATGTCAGTAGGTAGCACAAGTCTATTCCTAGCTGTGATCCAACTGCTGTACAACCTCAGGGTAGTCACTCAGTTCATGCTGTTTTCTCTCTCAAGCTTCATTTATTGTGTATGCAAACACCTTTGGCAGGAGACTCTTACTGCGTACTTGTACAGGTCTCGCATCATATCCTAACAAAACTAACACCACCTCACAAAAGAGTATAAACAGAAAGCTGGCAGCAGAGATTTTTTTCAAAGCTAATATGCCTATCTCTCAGAAATCAGATATATTTTAACTTCATAATACATCTTCCTGAAACCTTACAATATTGGCCAGACTCTTAGTCTTGGGTTCAAATGACAAACCAATTAATCTTCATTTCACCAAATCCATCAGTGCTGCCACACTATATAGTTACCAATTAATTATTCAATAATTGGAATTTTCCCCATTTTCTGGTTTTCTATACACTTACTTCTTCCTAGCACTGTGTGAAGGACCCATATGAACTGTAAGGGAAACAGACTGCGCACAAGCTCTGCCAAACAGTATAAAGCAAACAAGCTGAAAAAATATACCTCTATTTCCAAGTGTGAAATAACAATAGATGTGATCCAAAACAATAGCTGGTAAAACATTTACACCCACCATTTTACATACTCATGTGCATAATTCCTCTCATGCCTAGGGCTTAAGAAATAGATATAAAGTCTCATTGAGCCACAGACATATCACCAAGGCCAAATGGAAAGCTTCACACAAGCGCAGCATTCTTAATCAGCTTTGTCAACTTCAATACCATTAAGTGTCACAGTGTAGACAGCAATTACTTCTATTTCTGTACATCGCGAATTTTAGTTCTTTAACATGTACAATATGGTGAAGTTAGTGTTGCTGTGGGAACCATAGTTTTAGATGTACTGGCTTCTATGCACATAAAATCTCTACCATAGTTATTTCAGATGTTGTTTTATCTTTTTTTCTTATTATTTTCTTAGCTTTAAGGGGAAAAAATAGGCAGCTGCAACTGCTGACAAAATACCCAAAAATATAAGATTATATGAACTTACTGATTTGTAGGCCACAATCCTTATAGACAAATTAGAACCGATAGTGAGCTGACAGGGCCAAGCCATAGGTTTTCTTTCTATTTTCTTAAACATTGAAAGACGCTCCAGGCTCTCTCTAAATGAAGGATTCAGGAAAACAGAAATGAACTCTGGTGTACTGCAATAAAATATTACAGACAATACACTCTCTTCAAGGAGATGTAGGAGTCCAATTGTTTCAGCTGAGACTGCATAAAGCATTAGAAAACAAGCTATATGAATTATCTTGTCATTAACTATTGTCAGAAAAGAGAATTAAAAAAAGAGGTGGTATAGTAGATTATTCCCATCCTGAACCTTTGTGATGGCGTGACATTAGGGCTTAAAAGACAGTATGTCTTTAGGTGATGAAACTACACAATTGCTTATTAAGTATTTTACATTTATCTCTGCTCACCCAATTAGGGCATTTAGTTAGCTGAACAATCCAAATTAGAAAAGCCTTCTCTAAGTGGTAAAATGTTTCCTGCAGTAGAGGTGAAGAAATAAAGAATCTAGTTTCAATTAACAGGATTTTGTTTGTGTTGTAATTAACTTTTGTCACTTTTTTTTTTTAATAGAGTACTAATGAATTCATTATTTTCAGGGGATTTAGCTACAGTGAAACAAGTTACTTTGACTATTTCTCACCTAAACAGCATATATGCAAGTTCATAAACCCCCAAAAAAGGGAACTGTAATGATTTTGTACTAAACAGCATTAACTCAATTGCATTTTAAGCAGCGGAGTCCGAAAAGTGACAGTAAAAGTAATTCATAACGTATCATTGTGAAATCAAATAGGCTTGCACCTCAGAACAGCTTCCAGCTAACATAAACTGTATCAGCCCTTTTGCTATAAAATTCCAGCACACGGAAAGCACTCATAAATTTATTTTTATTGCACATTGAAGCAAACATAAAACAGTGTTAAGCTCACCTATTTCACACGCTGATAGAACCCCAAATCTACCTCCCTCTTGATTAAAACCCTTGTCTGGCAGAAATTAAGATCAACTCCTAAAAACATTGGTACAGTATTCAACTTGGTGTTCTGCTTTTCATCTTACTTAGGATGAGCAGATTTTTTTCAAAAATACTAAGAGAAGCACAATGAAAGGAGAAAATGCACTGGGATTTTTATGAGACAAACCCTGCATTTCCTTTTTTCTTTTTCTTCAGGGGAAGAAAAATTACTTTTTCTAGCAATAGAGACCAACAACATAAGATTTTTAAAAAGAACCCATTACTACATCATTAAAACTACTGCAACACTTACATTCAAGGATGAATATGAATATGAAAATCAAATACCTAAGTGCCAAATGCCAAAACATGTAATTGAAGCTCAATTTATTAACTCTATAATATCTTATATTTATAGAAGAATAATGATCCTTACCATCAAAGAAGGCTCAGCCAGTAAAACTCCAGTAAACACACGTTTCAACTTGTATTTTAAAAACACATCTCTCTCCTCTGCTCTCAAATCCCTCCCCCCAAAACCAGAGGCAGCAGAGGTACCTCCTGCTTGACAGTCAGAATATCAAATCCTAAAACAATACAACAAAATTTTCTCCCTTACTTTCCTGCCATGACTAATTTATTTTCACAAGACTTGAACTACTTTTATCCGCAGGAATAATGACTATAGGAAAACAGAGAGTGTCTCTGAGCTGGCAAATTATCATGACAGATTTGCACAGTTAACTTCTTAAAGCTTGATAAGCAACTTAACAGCATATAAACCCTCACATATTCTTAAACAACTTAGACAACTAAAGCTTTAATCTATTAGCCAAATGTCTATTTAACCTAAGATTTTGGATTTCCCCTGAAAGCACAGCACAAATACAGCTTATACAGTAGTAAAAGTCTGCAATAAAAAAACACATATAAAGAAGGGGCCAAGCCACGCAGGAGGTTCACGCATATGGATTATCCTAAAGGATAAACGGGCCCAGAAATAGTACTTTTCTGTGCAGTCTTTCAATGCAATGACAAAGCCTGCTTTTTTTTTTTTTAGAGACTCAGAGTGCTCAGTGACAAGTATAGAATATGTACACATTGATATATTTTTCTTCACTACTTCACACTAATGCTCAAATAACAGTTTAACTGGTTGCTGAGGTGCAAAGCAGATCAGTTGGGTGGGGCAGGGAGGGAAGGAAATCCCACAGACAAAATGATGAATAACAGCATGCAAACCTACAGGTACCTCATCTAAAAATTACACTTAATAATCACATTACAGCTATGGTCCGGTAAGTCTCCTGAAAAACACATTTTCTAAAAGATCACACTCTGCAATAGTAGAACAGAACTATAAAGACAATAAAATCAGATTTTTATAAGATGCATAGATGCATTTTGTTTTTCTTTCCCAGCTGAGACAAGACCCACATGAAAACACTTTGGATACATCATTACATACAGGTTTTCAGAGACACACACAGATTTTTATTCTTTCATTGGGGAAACAGGAAGTGAAAATCCATCTTTCAATTTTTGCATTAGGAATGCTGCCAAAAAAGAATACTGTTTGGCACAATGGCACAGTAGTTTGTGATTAAAAAGCAGGATTCAGCAAACATTACTCAAAACATTTGTGAGAGTTTGATAAACTAATGAGCTGGAAGAAGTCTGAGACCAAGGAACAAAGGCTACCATTAAATGCAAATGTTCTAACCACACACTGTCACAAATCCCAACTCTTTCTAAAACACACTTTTGAAATCTCATTTATAGAAACATTCCCTCCAAAAAACGGCTGGAAGAAAAATGATTTTTTTTTCTTTAAATACAGAAAATTCTTTCTCCATTGAAATCTGTAAGCTTTTCTACCTACTCTAAAGCCACTGAAGGAGCTGTTTCAAAGGGACTAAGTGTACAACAAGTTATCAAGTTTCACTGACTTCAATGAAACTGGAAGCCAAGTGACTGATTATTCAATTCATTTAATCTTTTGGGGGAGAAATCAGAAAGTAAATTTACATTGTGATAAAGAGGATTAGCGAAGTTTACCTGAAAGTATAAATTTCTTCTAGCCCTCCTTCTTCATCCAAAGCATGCATCAGTTTCCTCACCACATCAATGCCTTCCTTCTGTTGCTTAGTTAAAGCTTTTCTTGGAAAAGATTTTCCGTGTGCTTGAGAATGTTCACTGGCACTTGTGCCACCACCACCATCATCAACATCTGCTGGAAATGGCAGACTAAGAACACAAATAGCAGCAGTTAGTTTGACTTTCTTCTTAACTGAAATGACCAACCAAAAACAAAGCAGAAATTGTATTGGGACCAACAATTTTGATTTAGCTGCTGTCAGATGTCTGAAGAGACATATGGCTCGCGAAACAGATGAAGTAGCGTTTCAGTTCTACCTGGCACTGGTAAAAGTGCCACCAGAGTGTGGCACCAGTTCTGGGCATCATATGTCAATAAAGATCTCCACATACAGGAAGTGATTAGGGAGTATAGACAATGCTGATTAGAAAATAAAAGCTATGATAGAAGATCAAATGAAATAAAGCCTATAGAGAAAGGAGTCAGAGGGCAAGACAGTCTTAATTAGAAAAGGTTGTTGCAGAGAGGAAGGGAAGAATTGGTTCTTCATACCCAGGCTGCACTCAAATTACATCACGGAGTCAGGTCAGATATTCAAAAACCTGATAAAGGCATTTCAAAACCATAATCTCTAAAACCAACTGCCTGAGGAGATAGAAGAGTCTCCATCAGTAGAAATCATTATAAAAAGATTAGACAAACACTGCTCAGCAATGACATACATACAACTGACCCAGTCTGAAGTAGAGGATTGCTCTAGAGAACTTGTTAAAGGCCGTTCCAGGCCTGTGATTCTGTATTGGCTCTAAATGGCAGCAAATAGGACTTTCACCGCAGTGGGACTATTAGGTATTTCTGAAATAAATGTTAATCTTTGAGATTTTAACAGCTTACAACACTAGGTGACTTTCTGACTGAAGATGACACATTCTCCTGCACTTCAAGAATCAGAGTTAAAATTTTAGCTAGGCATTATAGATAAAATGATTTTACTGCTCTTCAGAATATAACAGAATTAAATAAGTATAATAACCACAGAATAGAGAGATGTGCAAGATCCTCTACTTTGTGCCCCAGACAATGCCTGCAGATTTTTCAAATCTTTGATCCAATTTTGGAATGAACCACATGACACCTTTCACTATATTTCCACAAAGGAAAAGAATTTTAGCACTGTATTATGTTTTCAAAAAAGCAGCCTACAGATCTCTACTTTACTTTCACCTCATTAGTCCTCTCTAAACTTATCTGTAAAGCAACACATAATAAACAGAGTTAACAATAAGCACAACAATGTCATGGCACAATTAAAGATCAAATTCCAGCAACGTGTTTGGTGGCATTTTAGGAAGCAGTACCAACTGACAGAGAAACTATATTTTAAAGCTGGTACGAGAGCAAAAACCTTCAAATCTCTGATACATAAAAGTTAGGTTACCTTCACTAAAAAGTAGTTAGAGACTCCCATAACGAGAAATGTGTAATATCCAAAGCTACACAGTGCTCAGCACGTGCTCAGAGCATGACACCAGGAAGGAAAACCAACTATTTGCCACAAGCTACAACCTAAACAATGAAGAGGGCATGCTTCCATCTCTTATGTGTTATAACAAAAGGAAAAGGTTCACCAATAAATTATTTTTAAACTTGTATCCTGAGTATTTTACATTTGTAAATGTTTTTCTCAAAGCATCACTTGCTCTTGTGTCTGGGAGACAGTGTAAATCCACAGCTGATGCCTTAATAGCAACATTTCCCTACTGCTTCCATTAGCGAGGGTTTTTTTCCTTCACTACCTTACAACAAACAAAAAAAGGTAAAGATGTATCAGAAATCTCACAGAATAAAAGTGCAATGTTAACTGGTGGTGGTAGCAGCTGTGTTAGTCTGCATAGCAAACAGGTACAGAGACCAGGTAGCAGGGGCTAAATAGCAGGTCTCTGAAAGATGCACTGTGGCTGGCAGCACGTGCTCAGGTTCATGGTATTGTGTCTCCAGCACCAACAACAGCTGAAATAACCTAGAAGGGGCATCTGACGGCATGCTGCAAGCACTCCTTTAGCTCTGTAGACAGAACCTGAGAGTAGCCTGGCATTTTTACATTCAGCCTCTCCCAAACCCAAGCAAAAAGAGAACTTTTCTGTGGAGGATCAGCCCATGATTTGCAGTCATACTTTCCCACCTAACTCCTCCGTTATCATGCAGGTGGGCCTGCAAATAGCTTTAATGAATTTATCAAGGTCAGAACACTGCTCTTTACACAGTGTTGGATCTAAGTGAAAGTAAATATCAAAATGTTCAGAAGCAAAACTGCATCTTTTAATCAGCAATTATTAAAATTTACACAAAGATTTGCTTCTAAATAAACTCCTACTAAAAGGCCTACACCTTCCTACGGTACTGTCATACGCAACAACTAACACAGATCTCAGTCCCCGTTGATTCTTCAGATCAATGCCTATACCAAAACAGTCAAGGGATTTCAGTCAGAACACTTAAGATATTGTTTCCGTTTTCCATGCCCATCCCTGTGACCACATAATCCTTCTCCTCAGCCTTGCTTTTCTACTGACACCAAATCAGGCTATAAACACCTGAACCATTACCTTATTATTTCTTCCCAGTTATTTCCTTACCTAAAAGGATCTAGACTGTTGCTGTGACAAACCACTGCTGTTAAGGCTATTTCTCGCCCAGTTTCCCACTTCTCTGCTTACACAGATCTTTTTTCTGCCATTTTAGATTTTGGCTCTAAGCGATAAGCTTAACTGGAGAAGAAGCCATCATCTTAATGTGTATTTGCACTTCACTTAGTCAAGTGGGCTTGGTTCATAACTGGGATTCATGGCATGTGTCATCAATATAAGTACTTGTAACTATCATATTATGTATTGGTACAGCTCTATAAAAACAATACACCAAAAGATCACTAGTTCCTTCAAGACTGTTATTAAGAAAGAATAATAATTTCCCTTTAAAAAATGGAATAACGTATAACAGCTTCCATACTTACAAAAACTGAATTGAAATTCCTGTTTTCTTCAAGTTAGCAATGATAATGTCCAGCTGATCCTCACTGACAGGACTACTAAGGTCTGTAAACAGTTCAATGTGTCTCTTCTCATATTTCTTTCCTCTTAAAATACAAAAGGAACATATATATTGGAAATATTATTTAGAAGAACTTTTTCCAATCCTTTCCTTACACAATTGTAGATTTACCAAAGTAATACACTTGCAAAAAAACCCAACAAACAAACAGGGTAGAACTTGCTCTATCATTGTTCATATTATTTATGGTGAATTTTTGTGTTTATATGATTCCCTTTACTCACTCCTGCCCCCTAAAATTGAGGATTCTAGCCCTGTGACTGCATAAAGCACTAACTACATATAAATGAATAGTACTCTGCCAATTTTCACAAGTGTATATAAAATGATAATAAAATATGTTAGGTTGTTTATTGATTATACTGGATATTTCCTTTGCAGCTGTAAGATTGCCCTTGTGAAAATGGAAAATGTATTTTAAATTAGTGTTGCTGGCAGGGGTTTCATTTTAGTGAGCTAATTACAGAATCATAGAATGTGTAGAGTTGGAAGGGACCTTAAAGATCATCTAGCTCCAACCCTCCTGCCGTGGGCAGGGACACCTCCCACTAGACCAGGTTGCTCAAAGCCCCATCCAGCCTGGCCTTGAACACTTCCAGGGATGGGTCAGCCACAGCTTCTCTGAGCAACCTGTTCCAGTGCCTCACCACCCTCACAGGAAAGAATTTCTTCCTAATATCTAACCTAAATCTCCCCTCTTCCAACTTAAAACCATTACCCCCTGCCTTATCACTACACTTCCTGACAAAGAGTGCCTCTCCAGCTCTCCTAGAGCTCCCTTCAGGTACTGGAAGGCTGCTATCAGGTCTCCCGGGGGCCTTCTCTTCTCCAGGCTGAACAACCTGTTTTCTCAGTGTGTCTTCATAGGAGAGGTGCTCCAGCCCTCTGATCATCTTTGTGGCCCTCCAATGGACCCATTCCAACAATTCTACGTCCTTTCTATGTTGAGGACTCCAGAGCTGCACACAGTACTCCAGGCAGTGTCTCACGAGCACAAAGTAGAGGGGGAGAGTCACCTCCCGCAACCTGCTGGTCACACTTCTTTTGATGCAGCCCAGGATGGGGTTGGCTTTAATTCAGTAGATTCATTGCAGAAGATAAACTTTAAAGCCTACTTAATGAAAGCTATGAAGTAGTAAGAATAAACATCAGGAAGTTCTGCCAGCTGTAGAACAAACTTCAGTTAAATGGATATATGTTTTATCTGGATAGTGAAATTTTCTTGAATTTTTACCCAATAGTATTTTCTCAACTAAATGCAAACTCCGTATCAAAGGGTTTGGTGCCTACAAGTAACGTACCCACATGGTAGCAAAAGCAGTTGGTCTATAGGTATTCTAGATCACACTGCCATAAATACAATGATTTTATTTCACAACTCAAGTTTTAACTGTTAAATTGATACAGCTTTCCATGCTGATTAGACATGATTCATAAAAACATGAATTGCATTGCTACGTCTAGTCTTCTCATTCACAAGTAGATCATGTAATCTTTTCAATAACCTGTTGAATCTCGGTTTTGACAGGAAGGAAGGCTATCTTCCTTTCCCTGGACAATAAGTCCACTGAGTCTTAGACATATTTCTAGTCTAAGCACATTCATTGACAACTTTGTAACAGTCGTGCCAACATTTCTTTCAGCTTAAAGTGTTTTTCCTGCTGTATGTTTACCTCCCACAGCCTATAAATATTTACAAACAGCTACCTTATCTCCAACAGCCTGTAATTTGCTAGGCTGAACAAACTCACCTTTCTAGGTTTGTTTCCCTTCTTTGCCAGATATGCTATCAACCTTATAAATTAGGTAGCCCTTTTCTAGACATTTTAACACCTGAATTAATGTTTTTTGAAAATAGATCACATTAAGTGAAGTCTTTGTCTTGAATAATGGCATTAATATTCTCATATATCTACTGCAAAGTTCCTATCTGCATCAGAAAGCTCTTTGGATTGTCTTGAAAAGCTAGATGTCTCCTGGAGACTCTTCAGGGACAGACTCCTCTGGTATGTTGTTTGGTTTTAAGTTTGTTTTTTTTATTTTAAGGCATTTTCCATATTTACACAATACTGGAAACGTAATACCAACAAGAAACCAGACCCGCTCCAAAAAGTCAGAATTCTGGGTTACATACTCACAGTGTTTCGTTCTGAAGAAGGTCCATACACACAATAATGGCATCCAAAACTGAGCAAATTTAAGAAAAATCTCATTTAGGACACGAATCATGTCACAAGTGTTATTCCTATGAAAAACCCTTGTTTTCACTCTCTCCCAAAAACTGACAAACATGCATATTAGTTAATAAGCAAGCAATTTTTTCAGACAAGCACTCTACAAATACCTACAGTGTGAGAGGTTCCTATGTAACTCGTCTGTTCTGTGATCTCGTCTCTTCCCCATTCCTCTGATAGAAAAGTGAAAAGACTGTTTCAGGTCCCAATCTTTCAATTGTCAATGAGGAGGCTCAGGTCCGACGAGAGAGCAAACTAACATTCAAAATGCTACTTTAATCCACAAACAAAATTTATCTATACTTTCAATACTCACTACCATTTTCTCATCAAGTTTTCCTTCAAAATATCTGCATTGAGCAATCTCTCGGTAGTTTCCTCCTCGTTACAATTTTCAATGGGAATATATTTTTATCACTACACACAAACCTGCCCACCCATTGAAGAAGGAATATGACTCTGCTTCTGCTAAGACACAGCTGACTGGCAGCACACTGCTCTGAAACAGCTCTGACAGTCTGAATAGAGCTCACAACAATCCTTTTATGGCCAAAAAGAAGGAAGAAAACACAGGAAGCTAGAACAGTATGTAAACAAAGCATAGACAGGAACACTGTATAGGCAACCTTCTTTTAAAATTCTTCACCTTATGCAGCTAACAACAGAACACATTCAAACATGAACAACATTCCAACCAGCAAGTGACATTTGGCAATGTTAGAAATACTTAATGTAGAAATCAATCTGATAAACCTCTACTCTGTTTTTTTCTGGCTTCTGGTACTTACGCTGACATATTTCATAAAGATTATTTTTATTTTATATTTAAAAAAAAGCATATACCAGGTTCTGCAACACTATTTTTAAAAACACATGCCATATTTGAGGCCTAAAATTATATTTTTGCTATCTTTAATTAACTGAATACTTCATAAAAGGAACAACTCCCTAAGGCCAAGTCTCCATCTGCTAGCCTAAAAGAATGTCAAAAAGCAGCTAATCTGCTTTTCAACAAATTTACAACCACAGATTAACTGAATTCTAAAAGTAGTTCAAACTCGGGAGGCAAATCTGAGCCCATTTCACAACACTCACTTCCTGCCTCTCATGTAGCTGAATTGGTTCAAGCAGCACTCTACAACGAAAGGATACAGTCTGCTTGCTCACTGCCTGGTTTAATTGTATCTTGAATGTCTTCCAGCAGATCAAAATCTGGCAGCATTAGTGACCTATGCACAGTAATGTTTTGGTATTGATCCCCACTGGCGAGGGCATTCCTGGTACCACCTGTGCCAAATAAAACTACCGCAACTTCATCTTTACTTTCAGCAAAAACCTGGAAACAGAAAATACATACGGAACAGGTGTAAAAATACAGGTAGATTCATATACAACTAGGTAGGTTCATACACAAGTCTAGGTAGACTTGAGCAAGCTGAACTGATTTTGAAACTACAGTGGATTTCTCTTTTTACTTTTACTTAATTCTCCACTGCTCTCCTACCAAAATGTAACCTTACAGAGTGTTCACTAAGTTAGATATAATTCAACCAACAGACTGACATGAGGCTGTCTGGGATAAAACAAGTACAACTGGCTGATTCAGCCCTTGAAATTAGTTTTCAGTATGGTAAATCCTAAGAAGGTTGAAACATTTTAGAGAGAGAGGAGAGTACTTTTCCCCTTAAAAGTTTCTGCTACCCAAAAGAAAAAGAGTGACCAATCCAACTGCCCCATCTCCGTGAAAGTACAGCTGAAACAAAGAGCACTGTTACTAGTACATAAAAACAGAGTAATTCTTACTCATTTCTCATTTATCCCCATTATTAGTAATTTACAAAAATATTTCACAGATGTCATTGCTTCCCCTCCCCTTTTAATGGGTCTTAATCCCATGTAAAGTTGCATGTACCTGTCGCTGCACAAACTTTGTCATAACCTTCTTGGCTTGTTCAAGTGAAGACTCCTCACCAAAGCCAGAATTGCTCATTGGAAAGCCTACATCCAGGCACAGCACTATGGCTGCCTAAAAAGGAAAGATAATACTGAATAAGAACATAAAAGGGCCAATATAAGCATATTATAGTATAAGCATAATTACTTAAAAGGGTTAGTTCAGATCCTTGAACATACAAAACCTAAAAATCAAACTGCTATTGGTTTCTTTTACAGTAACTGTTAAGAAGAGACAATGGTGGAGGACAGAACCAGCACAACCACACTGAACTGAGAATCCTTTAATCCTATAGCATGTTCCAGGCATCTCAGTGGAAAATATGAAAAATCCCATGTAACACAATAATTTGTCAACAGAGGTGATTTCTGTTCAACTTAATGGACATACTATGGATCTAAGGGCTCTTCTATACTAGGAAATAAAACAGAGATATTTCAGTTGAAAATTATCAGCACAACACAAGGTGGAGATTCAAGCTTGCTGCCTAAACTCTACAGCTACATCCACCCCTTGCTGTAGCCCATAACAGCTGCAGACTAATGTTTGGTCTAACCTTAGAACAGAAGAATAACTGCACTCCTGCAGCTTCCAAGGAGAGTCAGAACATGTGTTGCTACTGAAGGTGTCCCTGCAGTGAGCACCGGTGCCTGCAGCATGTAGTGATGCTCCTAACGCCTCAGAAGGAAGAATTCCAATTTTAATTTAGGGGCATTTATTTCACAAGGTAGCATGTATGTTTATATTTCCAATCACCGCTTTAACTTCTCTATATATAACAGCACCCAAGTCTTTCCCTTAATTGATTTTTGAACTAGCATATGAATAAAATTGCTTCTTGTGAACTCTCTTGTTCAACATTTATTAATAATGAATATTACCTGCAGCGTATTACCCAGTCAACTGGTTTTGCTAAATTTTTCTAAAGTTCTTCTACTGACTCTACTTACCTTGATTAATGTCAGTAGTTTTACCATCCAGTTGAATGAAACTATGAGAGGAATTCAGCAAAATTATGTTCCGTATCTTCAAGGACACTGACAAAAGGCCAGCTCAAATTTGTTGACACTGATTAAACCAAGGTTCTTTAAACACACATCAAAATCTTGCCTGGTGGACAGCCAATATCTTAAATTACACTGCACACAAAAAATTATTGTTTACCACAATACAGGAAGGTTAGGTATTACCTAATCTGGAGCCAGTCACTTTGTTTTAAAATACAAAATATATCCAATTCTTTATGAAGTGAAACTGCCAAAAGGACACGGGAAATAAATCAGAAGATTGAAAAATCAAGTGACAGGAGATACATAGCCTGCTTTTGCAAAACAAAACAGATGAACAGAAAAAAAAGGTGTAGGTTCAAGTTCTTTTGTATATGGACATACAAACAACTCCAAGTTAAACCTTTTTAAACATCAACCAAATGAACCTGATTCTTTTATCACCCAAATAGATATTTCTTAATACCAAGTTTATAGGAATAATTTGCCCAGATTGGTTGTCTAATGCTCTCTATTAGCAGCTCGCAAACCACGTTCTTATCCTCCACCTTTTCCCAAAATATATTGCCCACCTCCCCTGTCATTTTAACAAGCACTGGTTTAACTCCCTGCATCCCCTCAAGACAGGACAAGAGGAATTAAAAAAGAAGGCTGAGTAACATGGCTCCACTAGACATCCAGCAGGTTATAAACTGTTTTAGCACCCTGTTCCTCATTCTGCCTTCCCTAGTGGCGAGTCTGGGAGCCAGCAATTAATACCTTTGAAGCAGCTTGGTCTGCAAAAGCTTAGAGTAGAATAGAGGCAGTAACTGAGGCTGCACTAGATATTCAAAGGAGCCTTGTTACAGCTTACCTGCCAGCCTGAGGAATTACCCTACCAGCAGCAGCAGCTGCAGTCCCTTGGCTTGTTGCTGACCTGCCTCAAAACGCAATGGCTGGCAGCTGAATTAATCCTGCTGTCCAGAACAGCTCTTCACAGCTGGCAAGATGAAAAGTAAAGAAACCAAACAAGTGCAGGAGGGCAGAGCTGCTGTTTAGCTTGAGAGAAAATGATCAAGTGTCAAGTGCTAACATGCTCTTCTGGAAGGAAGCAAACTCCAAGCCCCACACCCACTCACGTTTGTGGAATCCTTCAGGAAGGGGGCATGTGTCCCTTTTGGCAATCCTCCTCTATATGTTTCTTTATCTGTTGTTAACCTCTATGGGTCTCACCTCTGAGAATCCAGTACTAACATTTTCACATGCAGAATATTAAGTGATGCTTTTAGGATGCTCAGCATGTGTGATTGCAGGACAACATTGTCACACCTGAGCTAACATCAATCTGCTTTGCTCAAGTACTGATAAGGATGGAAGCGGAAAAAGCTTGCCTTTATCTCTAACCTCTCAGTGCTGAAGGTATTTATAACAAAGCTAAAAGAGATTTGGTGACAGCAGCACTTCAGTCTGCAGCACAGACAAAAGCCTGCATTTAACAGATACTAAACTGCCCTGTATCAGAAGACACCTTAAGGCAGCTTTCACCAACAGGATTCCTTAAACATACCAGCCAACAAACTCCACTTTTAACAGGGCAAAACTACATCTACTACTATTTTAGCAAGAGCAGCGGCAATTACTACTGTGGTGGCTGCACTGCGCCAAAAATCCCAGCTGCCCCCCAGGCAGGAACGCTCAGGTCCCTTCAAACCAGACCGCCCGGTCCCGGCAGCAGCCCGGCGGCGGGCACAGGCAGGAGCCACTCGACTTCGGGGACGGGTTCTGCAGCCCTGGCTGCGGTGCTCCGCTACGAAGGCAGGCCGGGCCTGAGCCCGTGAGGCACCGCAGCCGGTTCCCTCAGGTGAGCACCGGCCACCTCCAGGCACTACCGCAACCATCCCCACAGCCAACATAGAGGTGCACAAACACCCTCCCCGTTGCCACGGTCCCCACGACCAGACCGAAGCGAGCAACACCGCCTCCACAACACCCCACAACCCGGCTATGCAAACACTAAAAAACCCCTCTACCCTCACCTTGCCACCAGGCGCCATCTCTCTTCTTTCCGGGACGCGGTGCACCGTGCTCAGCGCTCCGGCCGGCGAGGTGCCCCACCCGCTCCGCGTTCCCCCCGGGAACACGGCGGCGGCGCCTGGCGTTCCCCGAGAGTGTGAGCGCCACCCGGCGGCGGCGCCGGTGGGACGGAGAGAAAGGGCGGGCGAAGGGAGGAGAGGGGCCTGTCCCGGCGCTGCTCCGGCTCCAGGCTGCGGCGGCGGCGAGGGGCCGCGGGGCTCCCCTGCGGAGGTAGGCGAGGCGGCGCCAGGAGGGGACGCAGCCGCCTCAGCCACGGCTTCGAGTTGGGCCGAGGCCGAGGCCGCGGGGGGCGGCTGGGCCGGGTGTGGCCTGGCAGGGCGAAGGGGAAGTGGGGTGTAGGATGTTCCCCTCGTGTCTCATAGAATCACAGAATGGTCAGAGTTGGAAGGCACCTTCAAGATCATGGAGTTCCAACCCCCTGCCATGGACCTCCCACTAGACCAGGTTGCTCAAAGCCCCATCCAGCCTGGCCTTGAACACTTCCAGGGATGGGGCAGCCACAGCTTCTCTGCGCAACCTGTTCCAGTGCTTCACCACCCTCACAGCAAAGAATTTCTTCCTGATACCTAATCTAGGCTGCAGGGGGTGGCTGGGCCAGGTATGGCCTAGCAGGGCGGGAGGGAAGAGGGGAGGTGTAAGATGCTCCCCTCACGTTTCCTCTTAGATCATTCCCTCAGCCCTGCTCAAAGTGCCACATCTTGCAGGCATGACCATATCTTTGATTTTGGCGAGCTATGCACAGCCAAGGACAAGCCTGGTTTGGGTGTACTCCTCAGGTCCCTGAAGAAAGGCAGTGGCAGGGCATGCCTGTCCTCTCCTGACTCACCCCACCCATCACCCACCCCCCAGGGTCCATCCACCCAGGGCTTTCCAGCATCCTCCTCCCAGTGCCCAGGGGTCCTGCAGGACACTTCTGTTGAGGGAGTAGCCATTCCCCTTTGCTACCAGGACAGGGCTTTGGGCTGAATGGAAGTGGCTCACAAGGCACGTTCAACCCATAGATCACCAGAGCAACAGGATTATTTAATTAAGCATTGGCATGTTCTCCCAGCATTAACAACAGAGAATTTCTGAACCAAATTACATCCAGGCTGTCTAATGAAACTGAAGCTTGCTGATTTTAAAAAGTCCAAAAATAATAGATGCTATATCCTGTGTGTCTTGGCACCTGTTGGATATTAAGTCATCATCAGAGATGCAAAGACAGTGGCGAATATTTCATCACATATATTGAGTAGAATCATAGAATCAGAATGGTTAGAGTTGGAAGGGACCTTAAAGATCATTGAGTTCCAACCCATCTGCCATGGGCAGGGACACTTCCCACTTGGTCCCAGTACTGACCCTTGAGGGACACCACTTGTCACCAGCCACCACTTGGATGTTGACCCATTGACCACAGCCCTTTGAGTGTGGCCATCCAGCCACTTCCTTATTCACCAAGTGGTCCATCCATCAAATCCATGACTTTCCAATTTGGAGAGTAGGATGTCCAGGTAGATCAGGTCCATTGCTCTGCCTTTGTCTACTTCTTGTTCTGCGTTACCTTCCCTCTATCCTTTGAGAACATCATTACCAGTGTTCTTTCTATTCTCAGTGTATCTCAATCATATTAGTACCTACAATTATTCTTAGAGTGCAAAGTGGTGATACTAGTATGGCTACACAAGAGTAGATCTCACATGAACACGTCAAAAACCTTGTACTAGAAGACTGACCCTGCAAACACAAGTGCTTCCTTTTTGTATTGAGTGGTGTCAGAAGACAAAAGTCCCCTTCCCCTCCTTGCTACATTGCTACACCTTGGCAATACTGGTGGTTGAGGGATTCTCTCTTTGTATCAAAGGAACAGAGCAGCTTGGCAACATAACAAACATTTTATGGGAAACCAGTAGGCAAAAAATTGCAAGAGAAAGCCATGCGCTCCTCCTGAATGTCTCTAAGGAGATTTCAGATTAATCAGCCAAGGAAATCTGGTCTGCTTACTATTATTATTATTACTACTGTTTCTGACATTATCTTAGTCACTAGGAGTGCTTGCCAAAGAGCTAAAGCCCCCCTCGTGGGCTAGCAATCAGGCAATCCCTCACTCAACTGATTTCCAACGTAGCTTGTAGTCTAGGTGTAACTCAGGAGATGTGCGCACACATACACATGAATGGGGAGAACAGAGAAGCAAGAATTGATCCGTCTTCATCAGCAATGGCTTTTCACACACCAGCAGAAAAGCATTTTGCAAGGCATAACCAGTGAACATTTTATTTGTATGCTGGTGTTGAGAAGTAAAACCCCAGCCCTGACTGCTGGCATAGAATATTGATGCAAAACTATTCGTAGTCCTCTTAGAATCCTGAATTTGATGTAAAAGCTGAATCCCAGGCTTTGGTCCAAACTCTCTTTGCTAGAGCAGTTATTGTGAACATTACTCAGAGAAACCTAATTTGAGTGTGATCTAGGAACCTCTGCTTCACAGGAAGGTTGGTGTTCCCAGCCCAGGTAAGGCAGAGGTCTTACAAAGTCTGAGTAAAACTGAAGACACCTGTTCCCATGAAACTCCATCTGTGATCTTCCTATCCGTTAGCTCTCTGTCTGGCATAAACAGGGCTTTATAATTCCCAGCAAAACAATAAACAAAAAATAATCCCAAACATTCCCCCCTTCACACCTGCATGCTGCCAGATTTCCTCAGAGCTATTTCCACTATTCAAGGGAAAACTGGCTAGTCATTTCTGAAACAAACTGTAATCCCCATTTCCTTCACCAGTTTGCACAGAGCTCCTTTATAGGTAATCATCAGATCCAACTAATCTACTCTCTCTGGAGGCAACGGGCTTTGTTAGCAGCCCAGGTTAGGACTTGAAGATCTTTGCTTGTAAACACTTGCCAAAATATGCTTGTGATTAATTGGCTGTTTCCATTTTACAGAACATCAGTCTCTGGGTATAAATAACAAACATGTGATGTCTCGGAGGACTTGGCATCCAGGGTGATCAGCTGTAATCTCATTTGCAACAAACTGAGTTGGACCTCAGCCCCTGCAAGGTTCTTACTCATTCCTTTGCTCACACTGTTTTTGCTTACTTTGCTTCTCCCCCAGAAAGCTAAGCCTGGGTTAAAGAAGCATCCTCTTGGGAAGTAGCAACGAGGGGACTGCCTTGTGTTTAACTTCACTCGATGCCTTTGTAGGGCAGCAAGGAAAACGGCTTCCCTGTTTGGTTACAGGAAAGAGTATATTACCCAGAGAGCTGCAGCTGGGACACAGCTGCTCATGGCAGCTCTGAGCAAGTGTGAATGGCTTCAGTGTAAAAGGAGAAAGATGACTTGGTCTTTCTTCCCCCTTGGAGCAATTGCCCACCGGGTAAAGCTTTGGATAAGTGCCTGGTGGAAACAGGAATACTGTAGCCATCTGGGGTATAGCCCAATAGTTTTATTGAAATAGATGCATGAAGGAGAACTTTTCCAAAGAATTCACTTTGCAATCATTACCTTATTCTTTGCCTGGGTTCATAAGTAGACGTGGGCACTAACTGCAAACTGAGGAATTATGAACTGGATTTCCTACAGAAATAAATGAAGCAGGGCAAGGACATTGTGACACCAATCAGCTTTGTATTTCTACCAGTACAAGCTTGGCAGCAAAGGGAAGGACGAAATAGATAGGAAATTGGCACCCAAAGCAAAGCAGAGCTCAGAAGCACATCTGTTAGCATCTTCCTGCATCAGGCTTCATGAGGTGTGCACAGTTGTCGTCTCCCAAGGGCTTTTTCCAAACACCTGCTTGTAAGCACATGCCAAAACTGTGGTGCAGACCAGCACTAGTATTTATTATGTCTGTTTAGTGATTCCTGATGGTCCTCTCAAGAGATGCAAGCCAAACACTGCCTTTGCTTAGTTGCTTCTCTGAAATACACCTACAGGGAAAAGATCTCAAACACAGGTTTCACTCTCCAAAGCAAAATTTATCTTTGACTTTGAGGATCATCTGTGAGTCCACAGGGCTTGTCCTCTGGCTGTCTATGACTCATGAACACTTGGCACACTTTAAAACTGGGCCTTTAATAAACTTAAAAATTAAAAGAAAAAAAAAAATTCCTTCTGAGGATTTAACAGTTCCCATCTGCTGGTCTACCAGCTCAGTCCATTTTCAATGTAGTTCATGCTATGAAAAGAAATGAGTCGACTAGGAAACATAAGGAAATTATTGTGCTAGGAAAATTAGAAAGCTAAATAGACACCATCCAATCTTGCTGAAAACACAGAAGAAAAAGCTAGTAAGGAAAGGTAATAAGTTACAAAAGTATACTGACTTTAGGTGCATCCTGCCAGGCACACTCTAGCTTAGGGGCTCCTTAAGTGTGGTAAATGGGTAGATCATGGCTGACAGACAAACTGCTTCAAAGCAGCACCACCACAACTCCTAGTCCCACTCCGCCGCGGAAAAAGCAGGGAATACATCAGTAACGGCTCCACAAGTCCTTTTGCAGTGAGCTGAGAGACTGTGAAGCCGCGTGATCATAGTTCCTCCTCCAAAAGGCAGTGTCACTATTGCTTCTACTCCTCACACACACCAAAATATAAATGGTTCAATTATTTGTTATTGTGCACTGGCAGCCCAGAAAGCCAACCCCATCCTGGGTTGCATCAAGAGAAGTGTGACCAGCAGGTCGTGGGAGGTGATTCTCCCCATCTACTCTGTGCTCGTGAGACCCCACCTGGAGTACTGTGTCCAGTTCTGGAGTCCTCAACATAGAAGGGACAAGAACCTGGTGGAACGGGTCCAGCAGAGGGCCACCAAGATGATCAGAGGGCTGGAGCACCTCTCCTGTGATGACAGGCTGAGAGAGCTGGGACTGTACAGCCTGGAGAAGAGAAGGCTCCAGGGAGACCTGATAGCAGCCTTCCAGTATCTGAAGGGAGCTCCAGGAGAGCTGGAGAGGGAGTCTTTGTCAGGAAGTTTAGTGACAGGACAAGGTGTAACGGTTTTAAATTGGAAGAGGGAAGATTTAGATTCGATATTAGGAAAAAATTCTTTGCTGTGAGGGTGGTGAGGCACTGGAACAGGTTGCCCTGAGAAGTTGTGGCTGCCCCATCCCTGGAAGTCTTCAAGGCCAGGTTGGATGGGGCTTTGATCAGCCTGCTCTGGTGGGAGGTGTCCCTGCCTGTGGCAGGGGGTCTGGGACTCGATGGTCTTTAAGGTCCCTTCCAACTCTAACCATTCTATGATTCTAGTTTCCAGTAACTGAAGCACAAATACTCTGTAACTCCTCGACATCTTTGCACTCCCTCATCTCTTTTTAAAAGTAGATATTTGTAATCTCTCCCATCTTTTCAAGGAAAATCATTAATACTTCTGAGACTGCTTTAGCCAGTTGTATATTTGCCTTGTATGAAATTCACCTGGCTCAGCTGACTTGAAAACATGTTCACTGTTTTGGCAGACTGACTTTCTGTTTTATCTTGAATACCTTTTTGCTGCTGGTGTTAATTGTTTTGCTGCCTGATTGCTGGTGACTTTTCCAAATGGACAGTCTTCCCCAGCTGTCAATTATTTAATTAGCTCAAAATGCAGAAGCACATGTTGTGGGTCCAAAGGCTTCAGAACAGCTCAAACTCATGTAGCTGTCAGGAGGGCTCTAGAAAACAGAATGTCATTTTAGTTCTCTACTATGTTTTTCTTTAAGAAGGAAAGAGAATGCTTAAGTTGCAAAAGTCCAGCTCCAAAATGAGGGAAATTCTGACATTAAAGTTTCTCTTACAACCTTAACCAAGTACTTTGTGTCTGCATGTTGGGATAACAGGTTCAACTACAGGATCAAGTACTTTTTGTTCCACAGTGCCATAGTCTCTTTCAATATATATTGGTATAAAATTAGGGCTGTGCACTAAAGGAATCAAAAGACTCTTGCCTCATTTATTAGAAAAATTGGGAGATATGGAGCAAAAGAGGAAATTCTTATGATTATGGTAACCTAATATTTTAAGAAGTAATTCTCTGGTTTTGTTCAGTAGGTTGCCTGTGTTCTGATTTACAAATCACTTGAACCCAAGCCTCCCACCAGTAGGTACTGGTTATGTGATCCACGTTTTCTTAGTGCTCGGTTTGAGATGCAGACAGACCTGTGTACGTGCTGAGCACTCGCAAGTGTTTGTGAAAGGAGCTTCACTTTCAACAGAGAAAATGCCTTGTTATGCTAGATGTTCTGAAAAAATCAGCTGCAAGGCATCTCAGAGGGGCACTGAGACTTCGTAGACATTTGTAGCTTTTAAAATCCTTGTGCAAGTTCATCTGTACTTGCGTCACATGCTATTGCAAAAAAAAAGTATGTGAAATACTTACATGTTACAGCGGCATGTATTAGGAGAGACTGTTTTGTATGATCTATGCAAATGAGGTTTGGCCACACTTAAGGGCAAAACAAAATGCTGGATTGACTTCTCATTAAATGCTTTCCCATGCTCCACTATGTAAGCTGTCACATCAGAGAAAGAATGGCGTTGAACTCCTGTGACTGAAGATTGCTTCAGATTGCATACCTACCAGGAACAGGGAGGGATTCATTTTATATGAATTTATTAAAAATTCGCGATGTGACTTAGTATTTGCCATTGCACTGTCACGATATGAAGGATGCATTTCTTAAGGCAGAAAAAAAATAAATACTGCAGTGGGCTTTTTCCCCCGTTTTTCAGTTCAGCCACCGGAGGGCAACATGATCCCAGTCACTTCGGCAGAGGGAGCTGCAGCCTGCAGAACTGAGCAGCGCGCACACAGCAGGCACCGCCGAACTGCAGAGGAATTTCTGCATAAAGGTATGGCAGAAATCAGACAATAGCAACAACAAAAAAAAAAAAAAAACCCACGGTGGTGGTTAAAATATTTTAACGTTGTACTTTTTTTGGAAGGTAGTTTTATAAGTGTCTTCCTGCATCTAAAATCTATTAAGCTGGGTTTCTCTTAGGATGGTATTTTCACAAGTTATAAATATTAGCTGAAGGATTTCTGAAGGAGACAACACAAGGCCCACGCAGCCTGGTATCATGAAAGGTGAAATTTTTTCCACTACTAAGTAGCTAAAAACCTGACACATGTTCTTACTCTTGAAATAACTCTCGCAGGCTTTTCTGGATTAGATGTTAAATCTGTTACAACAGATTATTTCTTTATTACATTTTAGAGGACTATGAGCAGTGTAGAGTCTGATTTTATATATATATTTTTTTAATTAAAAGAAATAATTTGGCTTGATTGAACTCTGGAGCACCTGGGGTCCTGGAAAGGACCAGAGAGTTTGTTTCACGTACGTTCACTTTGACGAAAGCACCAGCCCAACAAAAGAGCAGCAAATAGTGTTTGAAAAAAGTTACAGCCAGTTTTTTTTTAGGAAAAGGAAGGTACAAAGTAGATGCAAATGAAATGAAATAGCACCTTAGAAACTGGGGGGAAATGTGGACTGCATTATAAGACACAGCAAAACAATGACATTTTGCCTAGAAGTCTTGTATTGGCTGCTGCTGTTTTGGATGGGGTTATGGCAGACGCAGAATCTCATCTGTCTGGTCCTCCATGTGCTCTTGGTTTCACAGGCTTTCTCTCTGTCTCGCCTCTCGCTGTGCAGTACCTCTTTGTTTGCAGCTGTTAGCAATCCAGCTGTTTTCCGCATCTCTGGAAAGCACTTTCATGCAGCGGGATTGTTCTGGACAGGCTAGCTAGGATAAATCACTGTGGGAAGGATTTGCTTTGTGGATGCACAAAGATAAGCCTTTAGTACCCTCCCTGTTTCATCCTTCCCCCACCAGCATCATGCACGTAGGCATGCACGCACACACACATGCTGGCTCATGGTCCCATTTAATCCTTATAGCACAGGGATTTGTTCCTTATCCATTCAACCAGCCTGCGGGAGGGGACGGCAGAGTCTTTAGCAGCCAAGAAAGGCTCTTTCTGAGCAGAGAGAGAGGGTCCCATTTTAAATCCTTATTTGTTTGCATGCACCTGGAAGCAGACTGAAAGGATGAAAGTTTGGATCTTTAGCGAAATATCAACCTTAATGCACTTTTAAAATGGAGCATTGCAGACATAGAGGATGGGACATCATGTTTTAGAGCTTTTATTTCTTGTGAATTCTTAGTTTGTACAGCTTTGGGAGACAAAGCAGCGCTGTAAAGGACAGCACTGCTATTTGAGAGGAAAGAAGGGATTTGAGAGGGATTAAGTTTGTAAGTTTGTTTTTATTTGTGTAAATTGATGCTAACCTGTGGCACTAGCAGGTACATGACAATGTCAGATATAGAGACAGGGGAAGAACAACATCATGTTTTCCTTGTCAGTTATTTTTTGTAGGAATTCCTTGGAGGGAAGGGAGTCATCAGGATGCCAGCTGCTGATTTCTGCAGGGCTTTTGTGCTAGACAAGGCAGATGTTTAAATTTTCATAACTTTCCCTTGAAATAAATTACAAATTTAGCCATCAAAAGAGACTTGATTTTAGAGTGCAATTGGAGCTTCAGAGCAATCCTTCCGTAGTCCAGAGCTGGAATTACCACTATCACATGAAACTTTTGCCTTAGAGCATGTTTCAGTATCAGAGTTCATCTCTTCAGTGAGTAATGTGTAATCACATTATAAAGGATTTGGTATTATTACCTGGTTTTAGTTGCTAGTCACTAAAGGTATCTCTGCCAACACATATTTGGTGAGAACTGAGATGTCATTTAGCAGTGACACTAGGTGTTCCCTGGGATGATATCATACTGCTTACTTTATTAAACATTTCACTTTTTTTTTTTTTACTTCATGCAGATACTAGGAATTATTTCTGCTCATTTCTTAAGTCACAGGGGAGCTCATTTGAATAAATTAATGGAGGTTAAAATTGCTTGTGTTTATTAATTCTGCATGCAACTTTTACATGGTTAAAATGTTAAGGAAAATCTCCGTTATGATGGAAGAATATTTTAGTAATTGCCTGTAATTATAAGGGTGGCTTGCTACAAATACATTTAAATACATCATAGCAAAACACATTAGAAGCTGACACTTCTGTTGTTTAGGACAAGTAATGTATTTTAGAAAGAAAGATTGAATAAATGGCAAACCAGCCCAGGAGTTGTTGGATTCACGCCTGGCACTGGCATTGAAAGAGCCATTAGGTTTACTTGCAGTATTTGGGGATGTTAGGATCAGAACTGCAGGTGAATCAGAAAACTAGACTAGAATAAATTAAGCTGTGTTTGTCAATGAGGCATTTTGCTGTTATTGTGCAGTAGAAATAATTGATTCACTTACCTTATCACTGGAGGAACAGAAAGAATTTGCCATACACGTGAAGATAGTGAAAGGCACATTGAAATATATTGGTCCCAATATACATTACTGATGGAGGAACTTGTAATGCACCAACCCCTGAGGGAACACGTTGCCTGGGAGGTATGTTTTTATCCTATTTACCAGGCAGAACATACTGTCAAATTCAGTAGTTATCCTTTTTTGTCTCATGATGTTAAATTTCCAGCTGGAAGAAAGGGTTGGGAAAAGGAGCCCTAAGACAGGGAGATCACATCTGGGCAGAAACTTTGTATTGTAGAGGGCTCCAGGTCAAATTCACCCATGGCACACCTAATTTCAGTGGCTGCAAACCATAGTGGATTTTAGCTGCTCTATTTTGGGGGGAAGGTTTTATGTTTTAGCATGTTAAAAGCAAAGGCATTTTTTTAACACAGGAACAAACACATTGTTGGTCTGACTCTTTATTTTAATGCATTCTGACAGACTTCAGCTACCATGTAATGACAAGAAATTAGGGAGACTAAAAGTTAAAGGAACTGAGTGACCAGAGGGGATCCATGAGAGCCCCTCAAGCCTCATTTCTTTGGGCTGCCTGTCCAAGTACAGCCACACGTCACCCATTTATGTGAAAGGATGCTTAGGGGGCTTTTTTGAACCCAATAGCAATTTACCCTGTTATCAAACACACAACCACAAACCCTCCCTCCCTCGTCATTAAGTGGCTGCTTGTTGGAAGAGAAATCATGCTTTAGTAGTTAAGACAAGCAAACATGGTGTCCCTTCTAATTTGCCAAATTAATTGAAAAGTTGTGTTTCCAAGTGGATTAGCTTCCTTTTATGGGTAGTGGTGTTTCCAAAAGGTCTGAATTTGCTTCAATTTCTCTCTCTTTTTGTGAGTTCCCATTTCCATATAGGGAATAAATTTGGATGGGCGAATCTACTCAGAAATGAATCCACATTAATTTAACTGTCTAACTGCCTTCACACCAACAAGTTTTTGGAAAGAAGCAGGAAGGGCACTATTCCCACAGATAATTCACTGCCTGGGACAAAAAGGGCTTGTGTAAGTTTTGAGCAAAATTGTGTCCATCACAGGGGCAGGAATGTGAACTTATTTTCTCTCTTTAATACTTGTTCAATTGCATGCTTCAGTAAGCAAGAGCAGATTGGAGAGGCTTTTCTTAACTAGTGGTTGCAGCTGCAAAAAGGTATCCATGGGGGTGGTCATATGGGGTGGCCCACTAGTAGGCTCACAGGGAGGAACTGCAGGATCCCAGCCTCAGGATTCAAAGCACTGGCCTCAGGGATTAGAAGGATAACTTCAAGAGAATAATTGTGGTGAAAAGCACAGTTCACAGTATGATTGTTTCGGTTCCCAGAGAAACTGAATGGGATGAGTAAATTGGCAGGCAGAATTAGCACCTTCTCCTCCCCTGCTGAAATCCATGCCGCAGTCATACAGGGGTGTTTTGCCTGGTGCAAGGGTCTTTGATAGGAGGCTGTTCCACTGCTAACCATTCTGTTATAAAATTATTACCTTCTACTTCAAAGGTGAGAACTGCAAAGGTTAATGAGCTTATTCTCTGGACCCAGTACCTCCATCCCACCCTGCCACACCAGGAAGCTGTGCGTCCTTCACCAGGTTCTTCACTGGAGGTGGGAAGTTCTCAACATAGATCCGCTGCACAGGGAATCCTATTCCCTTGGCAGTATCTGCAGCAGGCATCACACCAAGAGCACCTTCCTGCTATTTCCAACTGTTGGGCTGGATGTGGCACTGCCATTTTGGGGAAATCACCTGCAGGGAGCCTTTTGGCTCAAACATTTGTTACACTGAAGCTGTGCTAGCCCTCAGCTAGAAATTTCATTTGTGTTTTCCAAAGATCCACATCTCCTCCTTAGAAGAAAGAAAATGTCAAATAAGTGTTTGCCCTGTGCTAGCAGGAGGGTAGGACTGTAGTAAGACTGTGTGTGGGAGCACCAAGGGTGTCATTTAATGTTTAGACACCTCAAAGGACCACATTGGTGGCTTCTCCTTTGACTTACCATTACAGACATATTTCTGGAGTACTGAAGGGTTGTAAAACGTCTTCCCAGCACAGCTGTAAATAGCAGCTCCAAGTCACAGACACATAGAGCATATTTGTAGAGTAAATGTAAATGTACTTCCTATTTTGGTATGGAAGCGTGTCCCTCCCTGCAGATCCTTGGGGCTAAATCTAAACAGATACCCAACAAGTGAAATCAAATGAAAAAAAAAATTCATTTGTGCACTAGGAAATAAAAGCAAAGAAGAGCCCAGAGTTAAGACAGTTCTCAGAGAAACTGAATGGGATGAGTAAATCAGCAAGCAGAATTAGCAGAGGTTAACAAGAGGTAAAACTGAGACCCATTTCAGAAACACTTTAAAGTGGGTCTTCAAAGATAATTACTCATAATCAATCATCAGCATAGAATGACTGTACCTGTCCCACAGTACTGTTTTTACCATAAAGTCAAGCAGAAACATGAAAGCAGCACTCTTCTAAAGCCACGTACATCTTTATTCTCCACCCAGGCCAGCAAGGATGGAAAAAGGGAATGCAATTAAAAATAATAATCAGCAAACACACATTACCGTTACTTAAAAAAACCATCCAGACTAGAGCAGCCAGAAACACACTCAACAATCAGAATAACTGGAACTTGCTGGAGTTTGACAGTAGCACATAAGCAGAAATTACTTGTGAGCTTCTGAAAGCAACAGTAGAACAAGACAAAAACTTGTGCTTTTTTCTATTACAAGTGATTATGATTATATATTTTGCAGCAGGCAAACCACTCTGGGGGATAATGGGCGAGAGAGAAAGCTATCCAGAGTTGTTTTGAGTAAAGTTGGAATAAAACTTTTACAAATAGCACCAGAACTAAACCTAAGCTTAAACTAGCCCCCACCAAAATCAATGGCAGAACACTATTACTTCAGTAGGAGCAGAGGCAAGCTTGGTTAAGTGTAAAGAAGTAGAAAACATGTGACAGATTGTTCCAGTATTATTCCCACAAATGTGGCCTCCAAACCCAAAAGCATAGCTGCCATGGTAGAGGGAAGGTAATACGACTTCTCTGACACTCCTTTGTGTTTACACAGCAGTACGAGGCACAGATTTGGTTTTGTCTCTGCTCTGGCAGGCTGCTTGCAAGCCTGAAAGCAAATCCTGCAGCCCAGCAGACATTTCACATGGCTGCATTCTGTAAGGAGCTAGTATTTATCATTCAAGCCCTCTGTAAGCTGAAGGCTCTTTGTGCTACTGACCCCAGCCTTTCGTCTAGCCTTGGACAGCTGCTGTTTGGCAGTGACAGCTGAATTGGGCTTTCTCCCTCTGCAGCAAAGCACACTTGCCAGCCATCCTTCCCCCAAATCCACTTGTCTGCCACATGTTGGGGCCAAGACACACAATCCACTCTTTTCATGCTAGCAATGTCCTTCTAGGCAAAGGGTGAGAACAGTTGCCAGTGGGCCTTCCTTCCCATTAATGCTTGTTAAGCATCACTTCTTCCCATCCTCCAGCCATGTGGGAGCCTGCAATTTCCATGTGGGGGAGCATTTAGCAGAGTGGGTCACTACAGACTGCCAGCATTGGCATGACTTATCCGCAGCTTCTCTATTAATTCAGAGCTTCCTGGCTGAAATAGCATTTCACTGCTTGAAATGGTCCCAGGTGTATGTCAGCCTCTTTGAATCCCACTGAATTACCTGCCATTGCATCACAGGTTGGCGTCTATTTTTTTTCACTGTTTTTAATTTTTTTTTACTGGAAGTCACCTTTAAAAACAGCAGCAAACACAGCCTGGCTGTACCTGTGCAGAAGGAGCACCTCTGCTTTGTCAGTAAAGTGAAGTGAGGGGCCAAGCCTGTTCCTGATATTTGGCTTGTACACTATTCACGCTGCTAATCCTCAAACCAGTGCTTAGAGGCTGCTTTGGCTGGACCTCCCAGAAGAGGACAGACCAAGAATGCAGCAGGGACTTCACTAGTGTCAGGCCTAGAGCACCGGATGGACTTGTTTATACATCACCGGTTCCTAGATGTCCTAACCAGGACAGCCAGGCAGTGTAGTCTTGACCTCATCCTTGAAATGCAACACAAAGTGTAAGTTCCTGTGAACCCCAGCTTCTGAATGCTTCTCTTCACCATCCTAAAGCTAGAGCAGCTCCCCCTCTGGCAGGGAGACCAGGGAAGTGAAACACCTACACAGACATGAGTGACGATGCAGCCTGACTGGCTGAACGCTACAGATTACCTACCTACACGCATGCAAACGGTGGGCTCCTCGGGGTTGAGGCTGAGCCAGACTTTCTAGCAGCACCAGCTGAACTAGAGCTCTCAGAAAATTAATCATGTTTCAGACATGTAACTTAGTCCCCATTAGAGTCCATTATACCTCTCTTTTATTTTCCTCCTGTCCTTCTTAGGCCAAAACTGCAACAGTCCACCCGGAAAAAGAAGACTCCTGCTAGGCATTTTTTAAAGAGACAGTTAAAATTTCTCCAGCCTATGATGGCCACTTCAGCCTGGTCTTGGAGCCCACTAAGATGCCATGCAAAGTCACAAGAGAAGGAAAACCAAGTATGAAAATGAGGCATGAGGGAAGGAGGATGTATAATCCACTGCTCTTCCATATAATTAACCAGGAAGTGTGTGTGGGATGCAGATTTCCAGAGCTGAGGTGCTAACAGTTTGTACTGGTGCTAACAGACACCAGCTTGGGCGTGCCCTTCTGAAAAGGAAGGGTCAGCAGCTCTTCCATAAGAACAACCTGAGAAACAGAACAGCCATTTCAGTGAGACCTTTCCAGCTCAAGCACCATCCACTCCACTTTCCTAAATACAGGTGCCACTGGTCCACAAATGCGTTGCAGTGCCATGCAAACTGATCACCTTTCCTCATAGCAGATGTTTCCTCCCTATAATACAACTGTTCACATTGCACACCACAAACAACTCCTGTAGCCCATTCCTTCCCAGCAGTCCAGATGAGAGATCAAATGGAGCAGTGTCCTAGCACCTGTCTTTGCAGCTAGAGTCTCCTGGGGGTGGTTGGTGACAGGCCCGTCAGGTCCCCACACACTGCGTTACTGACCAAGCCCCACTCTTCCACCAGGTGACGGGTGCGTTTCAGGTCGGTGTGGAGCTCACTTGCCTTTGTCTGAGGCTCTGCTGTCCTCTGCCAGCGAAAGGCTGGGCACAGCTATTGTAGTGGTCTGTTTTTCAAAATCTGACAGAGTCTAAGTAGTTAGCCTACCTGGAGGGTTTGCTGCACTTGTCAAAAAGTCTAGAAAAGGACCCTTTCTAGGAAAACTGCAGGAACATCACATTTTGCAATTTAGCCTTCACCTCTGAATGATTTCCTGGCTTCTGAAGGTCATCCCCCGAGTAAAGACTTCTTTTCACTGAGAGGACAGGTCACTGTTATGTCCATTCCAAAAAAGAAAAGTCTAACTGAAAAACAGGTGGACTTTTGAACCTGTATCTCTGTCACCTCACAAACAGCCCAAGTCCCACACACCTGGATTTTCTCACCATTCCCAGAAGCTGTAATTAGCTAAAACAGATGACAAATCCTTGCAGAGCCATGCACCTCCCTACTCAGACCACATGAAGCTAGCACACTTGCATTCTGTGACATTTAAAGAGTACTCTCAGCCCAATATTTTATTAATTATGTTCGTGTTTAAATATTTATATATATATATATATTATAAAATCATCAGTGGATTATTTTCTAGGTGAAAACCACTCACATGACCAAAATAGCCAGGACAAAGGCTCAGAGCGCTGAGGTCTCAACCCCCTGCGCAGAGCTCTTGCCGGAGAGACTACCTGAGATATTGTCAGAATCTAGGAGCTCAACAATGCTGTATGGAGAACAATCTTCCAAACCCAGCTTGCTGCAGAGCCAGCCACAGAAGCCCTTCTCCATATCCCTTACCGCATGCCACCAGTACCCAAAGGACCACGCTACCTGGGCCACAGCCGAGTACAGGCCCAGGGAAAAAGACACAACCATAATTATAATTGGGTAGAAAATGATCAAAAAGGGACAAAAGGTGATTTTGTGCCAGAAGGTCCTCTCTTCATTGTACACCAAGAAGATGTTGTACCATGTAATGGTTCCATAATAGAATGAAACCACAAAGGACACTACAAAAATGATGGGGAGGCAGATGATGGTCCAGAGGACAATGTGTGGTCCTCTGTCCAGTCCAACATCACATTTGTTCTTCTTCTCAGGTACGTCCTCTTTAGGAGGTTCCTTTGACTTAGCCAGTTCCTGCAGTTCTTTGTCTGTTAGTGTGACATGGATGTCCACCATCTGACCCTTCTTCTTTCCCCTGGTAATTGTTCCAGTCAAGGTGACGTATCTGCTGTCTAAAGGCATGTTCCAGACACCTGTGAACACAGATAAACTCATCTACATTACATTTTTTTCCTACATTAGATATTTTGTGTAAACCCCTAAAGACTCCAAAGACAATTAGATAGTGCATATGGAGTTACAGTTAAATTAAAAAAAGATGGAATGCAAAAAGCAATGCAGTAAAAAGACGATTATCACAGAAGAAAATAAGAAGAAGAGCTAATGAAGGAGAAGACAGGAATTCCAGATTGCAGAAATCACAAGAGAGAAGACTCCAGCATCTGCACTGGGAACAGTATATAAAGGGAAAGTGCTGCAGGAGAATATGAGAAAAAGATGAAACAGAGTAATTGAATAAAAAATGTTATGCCTGTTTTCTTTTGTACCCTCATAGATTTATTCCTGAACAGCATAGACAATTGGGGTAAATTAGATAAATACAACTAAGACTCTTGTTCTGGAATAAGCACATCTACACTTGGAGTTACACTTGAATACCTAATACTCCACTTTACATTGCTCTGTATCTCAATGCAAATTAGAGTTTAGAAAATCCTTTCAAACTCTCATATAATTATATTTGCATTTTAAGGGACCAACAAAGGCACCAAACAGGAAAGTGTCGTGATGTGTGTCAAAGTCATGGACAGACTGCCTTATTTTCCAAGTGACATTGTTTTAGGATGTCCCTGCAGTGATACTGGACATAAACTCTTCTATGGGGCTAAAATATGCTTTGACCTGGTGTCAGTTCTGACTAGCCTGAAAGGAGATCTTCAGAGGCTTTTAACTGGAAGCTGAGCAGTTTGAAGTGGTCCAGAAAACAGGAAGGCAGCAGATAAGCCATGAGGATGGGGATTCTGGTGCAGCTGATGGTCCTGGCATGCATTCACATTTAAGCCCCTCTCAACCTGCAGTGCTGACTCACAAGAGGATTAGCCATAGGACCTACATCTCACACTTCTGACCTCCAAGGATATCCAGGACAGACATCAGAAGTGAAAGTGACTTCAAGATGCCCCACAATGACCTTACCAAATAATCACTCTTAAAGAGGGAGCTGTCCAGAGAATATGCAAACAGAAGGCAACAGCAAATCCCAGATAATGAGTAAAACTCCCTGTCACAGGTAGAGTCACTAAATCCATCTGCTTCCACCCTTTCACTTAACAAGCTGTTGTTTTAGGCATGGACAGGGGCTTGATCGTAGCATTATTGGCTTAAAGCACGCTCAGCATTTTTCTGGATCAACCTCAACCAGCACATACATTTTAAACTAAGAGTGTAGCAACAACCAACCTCTGCAAAGAACTGCAGGAGACACCCCAAATCAGCTTGTAATGCTTATTTCAGAGCATTTTCATGTATGAACTCAAGCTCTCCTTGCCTGCAGCCTTGGAGAGGGTTGGTCCCATGGTCACTTCCATTTGACCTCTGTACATGCTGGCATCAAAAAAAGTTTATGGAAAGTGGGTGTCCCCACTTTATGGAATACATACCATCTGCCATGGACTGACCCAGGAACTTGGAGCCTTCCTCAGATCTCCTCTCCCCTCCTTCTTCATCCGCCTGTTCTTCTTCCACCTTATTCTCATTCTCTGACCGATACACTATTATTGACTCAGGTCGTGACTCTTTTTTCTTCTTTTTCCTCCGGTCCATAGTAGCTTCCCCATCAAAGGTGACAGTGGTTGCCACAGCCCTTCTCATGGAGCTGTGGTGAGGGCTCTGGCTTCCAGACTTGCTCTCTTTCTGCATCGTCTCCTCCACCCCACTGCTGCTCTCAAGCACCTCACTTGGCATCTTGTAGCACTTGTTTCAAATTTAACAGCTCCTGCACTTACAAGTCATTGATGAGACAACAGTCGCATGGATGCTTTGTTTTAGTAAAGTGTCCCACTGTTGACATCCAAACTATGCACTCCATTCCCAGCCTAAAATGAAACAGAAGGCTGAAAAAGTGTCTTTTTCTTACCAAGCAGAAAAAATAACCAGAATTTACCTAGAAAGGGTTGCTTCCAACTGGTTTAAATGTCATCTGAAGATCCTTATTACTGTCTTGAACATCAATTTTATTTCTTGGATACATGTTTTGTAGTATCACCTAATCCTGAATCTCAGGTTCCAATTGTAAACATAACAAATCAAAACCATTGGAAAAGAAAGGAGTACTAACATTTTGTCCAGGTTTCAGATGGGATGCAGTTAATTTTCTTTCCAGGGATTGCTGTGGTTCAGATTTGGTATGAAAGGAATGTCAATAATGTTGCTAGGCAATGTTCATATCATTCAAGGACCTATTTCAGCTTCCCATAGAAGCTGAGAAGGAGCACAGACAGAACAATGGAATGGGCAATGGAATATGGTGTACCATGTATGTCATGCTTGGTATATAAATGGGGGATAGGAATTCATGATCACTGCTCAGGAAAGTGCCAGTTTCACCAATTCACCAGGTGGTGAGAGTGACTTCTGTCATTATTATTATTGCTATTTTCTGTTATTATTCTATTAAACTGTCTTTATTTCAATCCATGAGGTCTTTTTCCCTTTCNGCCCTTCCTGGGGGAAGGACGAGAACTGGGTGAGTGGCTGTATGGTCCTAGCTGCTGGCTGAGGTTAAACCACAACATGTTTATAAGATGAAAGATGTACAGCTTACTGGGTGATTTTAACATTCCTCCTCAATGCTGAAAGCAAAGAGAAGACAAGTGTTTTGGCCCACACACATGAGAATGAAGAAATGAATCCACAGATGAAGAAGAAGTTGACTGATTTAAGGGGCTGGCCTACATTAGAGACAATTGCAGCAAGAACACTGCGCTCATGCCGCGTTACCACAGCTATATGGTGCCAGCCTTCTGCATTTTGAGTGTCTTCTGATTTACGGCTCATTGCAAGGATATTACCAAAAGTAATCAAATTATGTCAAAATGAATGATGTTTCAAACCATATCAATTGATATAGCAGTATGTAATGCTGTCAGACCTTAAAAATATAGTATACGCAGAGGATTTAAAGCAAAATTACTATTAAGATGATTTCACTGGGAAGGTAACTTGAAACCTCAACAAAGTCTTCTGATTGTGCAGGGAAAACAACGCAAATCTTCACAAATCTTTGTCACAAATATAAGGGCTCAGTTTTTTACTCCTCATTCAAGCAAAATTAACAGCAGTATCAGGTGACACTGTTATCTGTAGGAAAGCTGCCTGAGTAAAAAACATATAATTAAAAATGTATTGAGGCAGACAAATCCTGCTCCATGAACGTGGAAAACGCAGGATTAATGGTTCTCAGATTTCATAACATTTAAGAAACTGACTGTGCCAAGTATTCACGAAGTATTTAGGTACAAATCTGAATACAGTGAATAATGTTTTAACAACTCTGAGGAGCGCTGTTGAACATTTACAGGAACGTTTATGTTTAAAAGAATGCACATGACCAATAGTTAAGCTTCTACCTAGTATCTGAGTCATCTCTTTAACAGGAAACTAAGAAACACAGTTATCATAATTTGTAGCCCACTCAGTGCTGGGAAATTGTTTTACTTGAACAGATGCTAGAAAAAAGTTGAGCATTTTTAGATTTGGCAGTATGGTCCTGCTCTTCCCACAGATATAAGATTTTGCTGGTTTGTTTTGAAATTTGTTGCAGAACTTTAAATCAACAATTTATGCCTTGTACACTCACACATGCATACACACACACGGCTGCTCTTGAAATTGTATCACATTAACACCTAAGACTGTGGCCAGTAGGCTCTATGTGGTTTTTAAAGAGCTCAGCAATAAAATGGAATTAAAACAACATCACACACACCCCCCAGATTTGGCACACCCCAGAAGTTGAACTACTTCTAAATCACTGGGCAGGGAGTATCTCAGCTAGCTCTGCAGCATGGCTGGGACAGACTGCTTAGATTGCCATCTGAGTTTACACCAGCCATGTAAAAATATATGCCTAAATTTGCAGACATACTGGACCAAGAGCTCTATAAAACACTACATTTACTGAAAATACTGTCCCCTCACTGCAGTGCCAAGTGTTGCACTTTGGAACCACCCAGAAACAAATCAGTTTAAAAATTCCACTGCTGATGAAGAATGAAGAGGGGCAGTGATGATGAATGCCTTAGTGCAGTGTACCAAATAAGCGTGGGTCAATGTGTGGGTTGTCCAAGATCACTGCCTGTGCATTCTCCTCCCATCCCAAAGTCCAAGCCCAACAGAGAATGGAGCAAAAAGAAGGGATTTTTGCCCCTCTTGGATCTCTGGGAGAAACATCTCATCACCTCCACTGCCNTGTGCTAATGAGAAGCAATTCCTCAATACAGTTCTTGTACCTTGTCTGCCTGAGGAATGTGGCCTTCACATTCGTTTGGAAGCAGCATGTAGATAGGCAGTTTCCCACATGCCATAATATGAAAGATGAATGGGATATGCAACTAACTTTGCAGTGACATCTAATTTAATTTCAAAGCAAATAATCCACTGACTTCAAAGACAGCAAGCTTTGGCTCTTAATGTGTTAACATTGGCAGGACTCCAAGATCTCTTCACATCCATTGGAATTCTTGTAAGCTTTCATTCAAAGCTTTTTAAAAATGCCTTTATGGGGAAATGGAATGTTAATTCTATGGAATAAACTCACTCTTTGTAGTAAATTCATCCAGGAGGTACAATAGGCTTTAACATTTTTCTCTGAGGATCAACAATAAAACGTCATGTTCCTCAAATCACCTGACTGAGCCCAATGAGCCCCTGAGACAACAGTGAGATTCCCCTCCCAGAGGCAGTGAAAAAAAAGCAGGTGTGGAGTCACAAAGAATTCAAAAGCATCACTGCTGGGATGAACTACTAAAAGTCTAGAGACATGGAAGATGATTTGGGATTAGATTCCCAAATTTCCTGTCTGTAGTTAGTTCCGTGCTCAATCCTTATTGCTTTGAAAAGAGGACAACTTGCCAGTAACATTTACAAATAACCCAAAGCTACAGGCAAAGATTTGTGGTTGGGCTTCTTTTTTCATAGAAGTTTATCCAGATGTGACCTTGGTTAAACTCGCAGTAGTTGGTAAGCCAATGTCAGTTTTTGGTTTTTTGACTATGTTAACCTTGACTATGCAAGGAGGAGCAAGGTGATGTTACTTTTGAATCTGGCACAGACAGGATTGCAACTGGAAACCTGTGTCCACGTCCTGTGCTCACTGGGCAGGTGGGATGTTGATTAATGACCAGAAGATGCCTATGACACCTGAATTATTTTGCTATGTCTGATGTACCCACCCCAGCTATAGTAGCTATTGCCACTGTGAGTTACCACCAGGACTAGAAAGAAACACCTCAACAACAGGGTTATCAAGTGATGGCAGCTCATTTTCTTCTTCCCTTCTTCCTGAGATGAGAACGGGGGAGAGAATAGGCAGTGGGGAGCAAGTCCCAGAGAAGCACTGTTGCTGTGGCAGTGTCAGAGCTCTTGGGATGAGGAAGTGCAGGAGACCCAGGTTATTCTGTTTAAGGCATAAGGAGGTAAAATCTGATGTCAGTCTGTCTACATCAGAAACAAAAACATGGTGAAGATCGCTCTGATCCAGCAGAGGAGGTTGCAGTAAGAGAAGAAGCTGAAAGAAATACAGGGCAGATGTTAAGTAGGTGTTTTAACAAAGTGGGTAGGTGTCACTTGATATACGTCATGGAGGGCTGTGGATAGTTGCCCCATCACCGGAAACTTCCAAATCTAGACTGCGTATCTTAGCAGCAGTTTTGTCACCCGTACTTGACCTGAAGAGGTGTTAATGTGGTCTCTGTATTAGGGAGCAGTCAGATTGAAAGATCACAAAGATTTCTCCTGATCTTAAGCTTGTTTTCACAGGAGTTGTTTATTCTTTTTTCATCTGTTTCTGCCAATGGAGCAGCTGGGATACCCTCTGCCACCTGATCCAGACCTTCTGAACATAGCATTTCAAAACACCATCAGCCCCACATCTCGCAGGGATGCTGGGGAATCAAACAGGTACATGCCCCAGTCCCATTTTTCCTGGAAATATTTTCTCTGTAGTTGCAAACAAAATATGGGCTCTTGCAGAAATCACAGTAGTATACACAAAGCTGCTTCTTTCTCTCTCCCTTTTCTTTACCGCCTGTAAGAGCAAGGTCAGCCCTCAGCACTACACAGCTGTCCACAGCACCAACTCTTTCAGCCATAAACCGAGATCTTCACCCCTTGAAAGCTTTCCTGTGGAGATGAAGCATGACAACTGCCACATATCTAATATTAGCGATGCCTCCCACATGAAAGCACAGGGGCAGACAGGAATCTAATAACCTTCCATGGAAGGGAAGGAAAATAAATGGTCAAATTTCAGGGATAGCAGGGAGCAGTTTATTAGCTGAACTATTTGTTATTAATCTCTGTGTGAAAACAGATGGAGAACCCTGGGGAGGCGGCTCTGCAAAAACACTCTGTAAAGGAATTTTTAGAAGCACAGTTTTCTGTTACTATGCAAGGAAGATACTGCTGCTTACGCTTCCCGTGACAGTATTAGTCTTTGACACACAAACCAGAAGCCTAAAAGCTTGGCCTTGCACCACTTAGGTTAAAGGAAGTCTTTTTCCATTGGTTTTCAGGGCTTGATCCTGCTGCTAAAGGGAGAGAAATTATCTGGTTTGAATGCAGACAGGAAGGAAGAGCCTTCCCGTAAGCTAATAAAATACTTGATCTTAAATCCCTGCTACAGCACAAGTAACCTTTTTATGACTGCTTAGAGCAGACATGAGAGGAAAAAATGTAGGCATTGAGCAGTGAGGAGCATCAATTTTTATTTTTATAGTCACATAAAATGTACAACACATAAGAAGAACTGGCACTGTGTCTTCACTCACATCATGCAGGGGTTATCTGCAGAAACAAAAAACAACCTGTGCTTTAGAAGCCCTGAGAGTTACCCAGGATGGGGAGGAGATAAGGGGAAATTTACCCCAGAGACCTACCTTGAGAGATAGCTCCCCAGCCACAGATCCTCCTTTGCCTGCTCTTTTCACTCCACAGCCTCCCAATCCCAAACCCCTTCTCCACCCAGACCCACCTTGATTTTGTACAAGTGCATGTGTGTATTTCTGAGGATGTATGTTACCCGAATGACTATTTCCAATCCATAGTATTTTTAAAGGGGGTATCTGCTGGCAGATTATACACATGAAAAATAAATGGTACTGAATATATCCAGCTGTTCAGGACAGATTTGGCTATCACCAGTCAATCATGTTATGACAAAATGTACTGGTCTAATGCAGGACACAGCCCCAGGCTCTACAAAAACATGCAACAAGACCTATATAAGAAAGCACATTTAATTCAGGCCTTATACTGGGAGAGGTACAAACAGTAGGGCTCCCTCAACAGCGTTGGGTCTGGTTTAAATACCTAAATGACTCCCCATGACCTCTCACGTGCATTCTCACCATACCCTGCTGAAACAGAGGATATCTGTCTCCATTTCATTGTGAAATAGCTCAAATTAGATTACACAGTTACTTCAATCTAGCAAATACTCAAGGCTGTGATGGATGACACTTTAGAAGGTAAATCAAAACTAGCCCCTCCCTACCAGTACTAGCATCTGTGCAGCTTCTGGTGAGATTGACAGGGGGATTTATCTCACTGAAAAGAAACCTTTCACATTTTAAAATAAAATGAAATTTTATGTTCAGCCAGACAGATTTCCTCATTGGGTTCACCACGCAGCTACCCCTAGAATGTCTAAGGAAGGGGAGAAAAACTACCCCTCCTAGCAGTGGCGCATTGGCAGACTGCATTAAGTGCATGTACAACAATAGCAAGAGGCACAAAGAGAAACATCTGCCTGTGCCACCCCAGCAAGGCAGGAGAAAGCAAAAATCAAAGCTCATAGATCACACCCATCTTTCCCTCCTTCAAGCTTCAAAATATTTTCATTTCTTGGAGAGAGAGACAAGAAAAATGACCATGCTCAGGGTGTGCATCTGAGCAAGAGCAGATCTCAAGCTGGACTGCTGAAAGCAGAAGATGGCACTGAACACCAGAACAGAGGGGATAACACAGTAAGATTACTCATGCCACCAAAAACTTTATGGCTGTTTGCTGATGCCTTTGCACCACGCCTTTCCCCCAGGACCAGGGGGTGCTAAAAGCTCAAGCTAAAAGTGAAGGGAATCTCTGTAGGAAAGCACAGACAGACCCTTGTTTGCCCAGCCCTTCCGATTTGTCAGTGACACATGGCTCCTGCCTGTCGGCAGGAAGCATTAGTGCCAGCGCGGCCCCAGGCTGCTGAACAGCTTCTGGATCAATCAGGCACCATGAGCCTGACCTGCACTGGCCAGCATGGGTTGACCACCACTGAAGCTGCAGGAGGACTAGACTTGCTTCTCAGTGGATTAAGTAAAGGCTCGCGGGCTTCAGTGCCACGCTGGGCAGTTTGGGCCTCTGCCTATCCTACCATCCTGTGAGACACCCAAATGCTTGCTGACAGTATTCTATGGATACAGCCAAAACAACAAAAAAAGTAGTGGAGAGGCATTGTGAAATATCACTAAATTGTTTCTGGATGACATTTTCAAAGGATTTTTTTAAAAGTCAAGGACATTTTACAGAGTATCTGTTTTATGAATCATTTCTTTTTATTTTCCTCTGCTGTTCTGTAACTTTTTCAAATGTCACAAAATAACAACTGCTGTGTAGATCAGTATTACTAAAGGCTGGAAAACAGCATACAAGAATAGCTGCACGTTTTTATTTTATTTTATATTAAATGAAATGCCTAATCAATTTTCTTGCATATCAACTTTTTCAAAATCCCCAAACTGTACTAGTCTACTTTTAAGAGCAAAAGCCTGAAGTGTTACCTCTCCCTTGTCCCACGTTTTTGTCCAGGCTGCTAGAAGAAAGAAATTGTCACAAAGGACTCAAAGCTTCCCACTGCCTCCACAGCAATGAGATCTGTTTCTTTGTGTTTATTATACTATGCTAAAAATGTCGATGAATGGCACGTGCACATTAGCCTTTAAAGAAAACCAAGGCTTTAAAATGAGAATGACTTGGAAATGAAGGCTGGTTAGAAATCTTCAAAGCAAACCAAGTGGTTTACATATGAATTTTGAATATACTCAACAGAAGCTGCCAAATCTTGTAGGAAAAACATCTCAACAATAAAGTGAAGACATACTCTCTGTTCCGCAGCTCTACCCCTCACTTCTGCATTTGCCAAAGCAGAGCATCCTGCACCTTGAAACAACAGGTGCCCATTGTAATTCCTACCCCACCTACCAGGTCACTGCTGGATTACAAAGTACCACAGGAACAGCTGAACCAAGTGGGTCCCACCAACTCAAGCCCAGCAACCTGCTTGCACAGCAGTGCCCTTAGGCAGGGACAAGGAGTAGCATCTGTTTTTACTGACATAATACCTGATCCATCCTCACTTTGATACCTTCATATTCAGCGGGATTGGAAGATGCCCTAGGAGCTTGCTTCACACATCAAACTGGTGTTGTGCTTCCTATAAGCATCCAAGCAGATGCCTAAGAAAAAAGTAACCATGGAGCAAGCATGTGAAAACAAGAAGTTTGAGACCCTCACCTCCCTTTCCAGAGTGCAGAGAGAACACCTTCTACACCCACACACATATGCAAGTGAGAAACACTGGAAGTTGCTATGACTGAAGACAGCAGAGCCACGAAGCACCAGTGGTGGGTGTGAAGCACTCATGCTATCTCCAGACAACACAGTCCTTGCTAGCCAGAGACCTGGCTGGTGGGTGGTTATTCCAGTGAAGGACTGTAAGATCTCTGTTTCCTTTCCTTAAGAAATCATGCAGTGCTCTCACCAGGATGCTTTAATGCGTGCCAGACTCTTTACAATAACTAAAAACTAGAACCTGTGTTAACACCTCAGGTTTTTGGCTTTTTTTATTCTCTTCATATTCAGAAGATCCCTTACCATCTCGATCTTCTCTCCATTCCCACCCTGCTCTGGTGCTGGCAAGATCAGGCATCCAAGCACTTTACTCAGACAAAATGAGGAGAGACCACACAGAAATAGCTGTGATTAGAAAACAAGAAGTTGCAGCCATGCAGCCTAATGGAAAACACAGTCAATTGTAAATCCAGTCTAAAAAGGATTATCTGAAAAATACTGACACCAAACTACATCCTGTGGTTTTGATTTGGGCAAAATATTGAGGGGCTTCAGATCAGAGCCTTCTCTGATTCACACCCAGCTATGGCCCAGGAGCTGCTGAAGAGCCAAACTGCACAGACAGAGAACTGGAAGATTCCCCTGGGAGTGATTCAGGATTGCTTAATGCATTGCACAGTAAATATAATCTAAGATATTTAGACAGTATCTCCAGCAACAGGAATTAGTTGGCTCAGGGGACTCTCGATTGGATACAAGTGCAGATACAAAACCACGGTGCCAGAATATTAAAAATGCAGCACTTGCAATTGCAAACAAGTCAATGTGTCAGTATTACTGGTATGGTATTAGCAGGGTGCGTGATCATTTCAAAAATCTGGCTACATACCAGTTTCAAACTGTTTGATGCTGATACTCTACATCTTGCACCACTATGAACTCTACTTTGAGTGGGGTGTCCATCTTCAGTATCTCTCTTGTTTGGTTTTTTTTTTTTTAATCACTGGAATAAAATTTCTAGGGATAATGATGAAAGACTGTAAAATCCTGATTATCTCCTAATTAGACTGAAATTCCCTGAGATACCACTGAAAGTAAAGTACCTTTACAAAGGGAAAGTCCCTAAGGAGATGAATCAACCAGAGAGCCTGACCATCAGCTGGGGCTGAGCAGGAGGCATTCTGACATGGAAACCAGAAGCCATGAGACAGAAATGATCTCGCCTCCTGGTGAAGATGATGAAAGGAAAAACAGCCACAGGAGAGAATGCACAGACAGGAGGTGAAAGTAGCAGGGATTTCCAAAGAGGCCTTTTGCGTAATCCTATAGAAAGGTCCAGAGAGGTAAGACAACAAAAATACACACCGATTTTTATTTGGTTTTTGCTCAATCCAAGCATTTCTTGTAATAGGTCTGGGGGTGGGGGGTTGGGGAAGAAATTATTGTTGCTGTACTTCATGCAGTTTAGTATCCCAGGACAAGAAAGGTATGAACCTGGTGCATCCATAAGAGCGAGGTTCTGGGAAAGCAATGGCTGGTGCAGCGCAAGCCTGATTTTTTTCTGAAGATTAACAAGCAGAAACCCTCGGTCAGAAATCATCTTTGACCTTAAAGTTTTATCTCTGGCACTGAGATGCTTTTCATTAAATTTCCTCTGCTCTTGCCTCCTTGCGAGACTGCTGGCCCCAGGGATACCTCTCCCAGGGATTCAATCCTGCAGAGGTTTCTCTCTTGTTTGGAGCCATCTGTTTTCTCACATCAGGTTGGTATTTAACAACTCTGAGACCTTCCTCCTTGCCAACATGGATTATGAGCTATAGGAGGGCACAGGCCCCCTGACAGACAGCAGGCTATAAGGAATTATTAAGGCAGTATGTACCACTGCCAGGACTTGTAAAGCATGGCAGTGTATGGGAGTGGCAGATGTCATCAGCTGAATAGCTGAGCCATAGGCTGGCAAGGCACAAAAATAGCTTTTGACAAAAGTAGCCTTTTCTGTGAAAAAGTAGAATTTCCTATTCATCCTAACAAATTGAACTGGTTCATTCAAAGCCAAAGCACAATCTGGAAGCTGTAAGAACAGGAAATCTAGTTTTTCCTCTTCAATCTATAAATAAAAAAGTAGATGTTGAAGAATGACGTGTGCTAATCCCCCAACTCTGAAGAAGCTGACAACTGTAAAAAAAACCAACAAGAAACCAACCTACTGATAAATTCATTTTCCTAAACGTGTCATTTTGATTTTTAAATGGTTAATGTTTTAAGTGACAGATATACCAAGGCAAAAAATAAATCAGATTTCTTTAAACTTCAAAAATAAAAATGAAGACTCTGAGACTTTAAATGCAGATTTATTTTCATTCAAATGCAAGCTGAAAAAATAAGCAAATAAAAAAATCAGCTGTCTAATCAGACACAATTTCTAACATAAAAATTAAGAATCTGAATATTAAGTTTATAGAATAAGATAAATATGTAAGAAGAGCCTTCTACTTAATGAATTTACCACTATGGCTGCATGTAGTGACAGACCAACATGTTTTAATGCTACCAGTAAAAGAAAATGAACATTCCTTTGTGAATAAGAAAGTATAAGCATAGGAGAATATTAAAATTTATTTCAGTTAATAAGATTTTTGTCTTTTCAGCCTAAATAATTTTGAATTTCAAACACTGGAGTAACATCGATTCACACAAAGATACACTTTGAATCCTTGTTTCAAAGGCAACGTACACAACAGTGAACAGAAGCCACTGCCTTGCAGAAAATATCTGTGAGCATTGCTGATCTCAGCTCTGTTCTTTGTGGATAGATTTTGTGCAAGAAGGAGCAACCCTCCATGGAATGCCAGGGGACAGATACCCCCTTTCTCGCTTCCTTACTCTCCAGTCTTTATGCCTTTCCCCTTTCTCTCCCTGCCCATCAGTCATAGAACCTTAATTCATGTGTTCAGTCCCTTATTTATGGCAGTTCGCTGGCTATTGAGAACTACCAAACCCCAAGCAATTATCCTGATAGAGAAGAAAAATCATTTGATAGTGCTCTCTAGGAAGAACACTGAAATCAAGCAAGTCATATGAGCAGAGAGGCCCCCTGGATTTTCCTTGGTGTCCTGTGGCTCAGTCAGGATGGCAGACAGGTTGGAATATGAAGATCTAGTTCCCTAGCACAGATGAGCGCTTCTCACTGGAATTAATTAATGATCACTCCTGATACGGCCTGCCTAAGGTATTTAGGGCAGCCAGAGACAGTTAATGGGAATCTGCGGAGTCTCCAGATTGTGGAAGATAATTAAAAGGGATAAAAAAATATTCTCGCAGTAACACCCACAGCATGTTACGTTTTGTGTCCATAAAGTAATACTATGCTTTAAAATATTAAAGTATTCTGCAAACATCAACCCACTCGAAAGGCAACTTTGTCTAACAGTTGCCTCACTGGCCCAAGCCACCATGCAGAAACCCATTCCTGTCTTGCCACCCTTTGCAGAATCAGTTAACTTCTCTACGCCTCCCCTTCCCGACACTTGAAAGGAGGGCAAACAGCTTCCTTTGAAACAAACTGGACTTGAAAGTAAAGATGTTATCTTCCAATTTTCTCTGATTTAAAGTATAAAACCTTGGAAGTGGTTTTGGAAAAAGTAAATAAAATCCAATTAACAAACGAGAAAACCAAAACCAGAGTCAATGATTCTCCCTCTTTACTTATATGCATCTCTTTAAAAAAATTTTTCTCACTCTCTTCTCACATTAGCCACCTCCCCTAAGGCAAAAATAACAGGACCAAAACTGACATATACTTTCGAGGATCTCTTCTATTGGAAAGGACAGAGGAGATGCCTGGAAAGATAGGGAATGTGCACACACATGCTCCTGGGCACATCAGCGCTGGCTAAAATCACCTTCAATGGACAAAGATGCTCTTCTTCTTCCCACTTCTCTGCGGGATAGAAAGGAGAAGAATCTCGGCTGCCCTGTGTCAACCGAATAGTTAATACTCAGCTTACAAAGGGCGATTTTAGGTGGAAAAAAAGCCACTATAAAGGTATTTTAGCAGGAAATGCCTATGTAATGGAGATAGTAAATGGTATCACCTCAGCCTTAGTGGCAAAGTCCACGCCTGGAGAGAGGATTCTCCGGCGTCGGGTCCCTGCCAGGAGAAACCCAGCAGCTTTCTCTGCTCATCTGTGACACCTTCAGCGCCTCACACGGACCTCTCCTGGCTGGGGTTCCTAAGGGCGCCTTCGCTGCGGAAGGTGACCCGAAACGCCACCAAAAAATATATATGACACCCACCCCCCCGCCTCTTTTTAAAGCAACCGAGGAGCGCAGATGAGGGCTAGGTGGTTTGGTGCCAGAGGCCACCCCGAGGCACCCGGCGCTTAACAGTCGTCCAACGGTTCCCAACGGTCACCGTAGGGGCAAACCCTGGGCGTTACCCACCAGGGGATAACCACCTCCCTCACCACCACCTTACCTGCCGCCCGCGGGGCTGTGCCGCGCCGCGTCGTTCCGTGCCGCAGGAGGCGGCACCAACCCACCCCTGCTCGGACCTGGCCACCGCCGCCGTCTCCGCCGCCGAGCCCCAGGGGCGAGCGGGCGGGGCCGCGCGTCACGTGGCGGGGGCGGCCGTTGTGGGTGTGTGAGGCGAGGGACCGCTGGG
>VXBW01005695.1:1705476-1728905 GCA_013400375.1 Thinocorus orbignyianus | reverse complement strand
GCCCAGGGAGGTGGTTGAGGCCCCTTCCCAGGATATATTCAAGGTGAGACTCGATGAGGCCCTGGGCAACCTGGTCTAGTTGGGGGTGACCCTGCGACTGCGGGGAGGTCGGACTAGATGACCTTTAGAGGTTCCTTCCAGCCTGGATGATTTTATGATTCTGTGGGCTAGTTTCACTACCTTTGCATTACTGGGGAACAAAGCGTTGTGGTTGGGGTGTTTTTTTCAAGGTGTCTTCACGTGCTGCTGTAAAGAGGTGCTTTTTAAGCACCATCACGCTGCTGATACAAGTTGTTACCCAGTTAATTTAAAACTATACTTAATTTAATCTGCATTATTTTTTTCAAGCAAAATACAAATAACAGAAGTGTATGTCCATAATGTCCTAAATAGAAAATAAAGCTGCAAATCACGTGTGAGAAGATGGAGAAAGAGCTACAGCTTAAGTCTGTCTGAGTAATGTTCCTTGCCTGCAGACTTAGCAGGCTACTCCTGACAAGAATATGACCAGGAACTATTTCCATGCATATGTTGCACTTTAAGCTGTATTTGTTTGGAGGGGGCCTGAATGGACAGACGGTGTCTTTAGGAGCAGTGACAGATAATGCCAGTCATTATGTGCGTTGTTTTATAACCACTGTCCTTTGAAGCCTTCTGGAAGGATTTAAACCTTTCATCTGGAAACTTGTCTCCTTTTTCCTCTGACCCTGCCAGGAAATGGTCTAGACTTTCTGTGTGAAGAAAAATAACTTTAGTGTCAGCTTGCACAGTACACCGTGCTCCTCTGAGTTAGAATCTCTCCCTCCTCCTATTAATATATTTAGCGAAAATATAGTCTTTAACTGGACCTTACTCTGTATCAGCCTGTGTATTAATAAGCACTTAAGCTGGCCATAGAGTTGGTGAAGTCTCCATCTCTGGAGACATTGAAAACCCGCCTGGACACTGTCCTGTGCAACCTGCTGTAGATGAACTGGCTCTGGCAGGGGGGTTGGACTAGGTGATCTCCAAAGGTCCCTCCCAAACCCTACAATTCTGTAATAAATGTAACTGTGCTACTGTAATTTAATATTTTGTGTTAATTGATAACTCTGTGGGCCATTTTATGAACTCTGCATTAGTCAAGTGATTGTCCAGGTGACTGGAATTCTTAATTTAAAAAAGAGGAGACTTCAGAGATTAATATATTCACATGTGTTGTTTTAAGATGGCCACTGATTGAAGGTGAAGTTCCCATTTCTAGGAAGATGTAGTTGCAGCATTTCTTTCTGGAAGAGTTCAACTCCTCTGTTTTTTTTTTTTACTTTTTTTTTTTCAGTTTCATGTATAGTTTCACAAGACAGCCCGCGCCAAGTGAACAGCTTGCTGCTCTTTACTCCCACTACTTATTTTGAGTTGATTTTGGTGTTTGTTTGATCACATGAGAGGCCAAATTCCACTCAGTGAAATGGCAACAAAGGAAAAAAAAAAAAACCAACCTGGCAAGATGTTAACTTTTTTTTTGCTGGATGAAGGTCTTGAATCGTTTTATGTTAAAGCAGATGAGCCATGGAGCTGGTATGAGGCAGGGATGGCTTCTGCTTGGATGCTGAGATTATGGAAGGGTGGAACTGGGAGTGAGACCTCCTTGCTTGCTTGGGAGTGGAAGCTGCTAATTTGTTTATCCATAATATGAAAATGCATGCCTACTGGATTTGTGCTGGGAATTAATTTGGAGTTGTCTATTTTAGTCTATGTGGTAGCAATTGCTGAAGCCTTAAAGCTGTCCCGAGTCTGCTGGTATGACAGAAAAAGCTAGACTGGTTGCACTGTGCGTGCTTGCCATAAATTTGGCACCTGCTTTGTTTTTCTCTGTAGAATGAGTCCTTTTGCCTCCAAATGCTGGGGGGGGGGGAACCAACAGAAAAAAAAACCACCCCGAAACCCAGAAGGCTTGAGCTCCTCCCTGTTTTTCCCCTTTTTTTCTGAGCTAGGATTCTACAGTTTGTGGCAGTACCACAGGGAAACCTCTGTTCCTGCTGTCTGTAGTCTGCAGATGGGAATTAATCTCATGAGGTTTCCCTCAGACTCTGCAGGGTTAAAAAGCAGAGCATTATATTTGGTCACCACTAGTCAAAATTACAGCCAGGAATACAGTAAAATTATTTTTGTGGTTTTAGGAGCAAGCATTTTTTTTGTAATCAAGACCTGATAATTGATAAATGAGGCAGCTGTGAGCAGAGGCAGCAAAAGTGATGTCTGAAAGCTACTTTGCTGACTCTGCAACTGGAAGGCTATCTTCCCTTGTGTAGGAAGGAGAGGGAACCTTGTGGGCATTTTTTTGATTGCTCTTTTCCTGGCACAGTGGGATCTTGTTGCTAAGAAGCATCTGACATCAGTCATTTCTCTCTCTTGCAAGAACTTCAATGTTGTCTTCTAGTGAGTGATTAATAAACGCATAGCATACGAGATCTCTCCATGATGTTATTAAAAAAATAGTATAACTGTATTGTTAACTGTGTTAGCTGAGGAACATTTCATTTTCTCTCTACAGGTTGCAGTGTTGTTATTGCGTCTCGTAAATTTGACCGATTAAAAGCTGCTGCAGAAGAACTGAATAATACATTTTCTTCCATGAGTCCTGCCAAAGTAACTCCCATACAGTGCAATATCCGCAACGAAGATGAGGTAAAGACTAGTGATGATGTTCTGGGGCTTAACATGTCAAAAGCATGTTGTGTATGTAAGTTCTCAGGTCTCCAAAGGTCTTCTCTGCCTTCTCAAAAGTGGCTTAGCTCAAGGGGACAGGTGCAGTAAAGTACTGTTAAATTGATCTAGATAAAGACGTGCTTTCCAAGACCATTTGTTAGCCATGTAAGCAAGAAAGCATTTGTAGTTGCAAGTATTTTGGCCATGCAAAAGTATTTCAGATATATCTGGGAGAAGCAGGCTTTGGAACTGACATGTTCTATGGCTGAACTGGAGCCCACTTAGCATGGTTCTGTGTCGTATTTCTGTGACAGCAGTTAACTTGTGAAGGTGGAGACCTTTTCCTTCAAAAAAGAAGTCATAGCATGGAATCTCAATACTTGCATTGTCAGTTTTGCTTGTATTAAAGCAAAAAAAAAAAAACCAACAATATTATTTTAGCTATGTTTCAAATTTTGATTGCAGTTTGAGATGTGCCTCGTTACAAACTCTAATACTATCCCAATTAATTTTTTTTTCTTCATATTGCACAAAATGGAAGATCAAGAGCAAAAGTATTTAATCCAGGTTCTTCAGATGTCTGCATTCACATCCAAATTTTTAATCTCTGTAATTAAACACTTAAAAGTCCAGCATCAGGTCGGACTTTTAACTTAACTGAAGATGGCTAGAAAATATTCCAGTAACCACTGATTGCTACTTTGTTCTCAGCCTTTCAAAGTCTCTGTTAAATTCTGGCATAACTTAAAGAAATATTAATGACCTTCAGTAGCTATGGTAGCTATAGTAGATTCTGGAAATACCCAAATATACAACCATAAAGCAAATAAAAAATAACATTCTTCCCTCATGGAACAGCTTTTGCTATAAAATATTTACAGTGATATACTTAGGCTTTCTCTCCTGAAGGATACAAACCCTGGGGCTGTGCAGTGTGTCACTTCACCTACCAGTGAATTTTAGGTTTGTATTTACAAGCATCAGCAGTGCAATATAATAGGTTATGACAGATGTCAGAGGGCAACTTACATGGTTAAAGCTACAGGAAAGAAAAGGGGTAAAGTGAAAGAAAAGGCTTGAGCCTTCGTTCACATCACTGTTTCTGCAGAAAGTATTCTGCTTAATAACCTTCTGGAGGTGAATCTTATTTCTGTGTCAGTTTGAAAATGATTTAGTAGGAACTGCAGTGTTGTGTGAGATGGTAGAGGGCTTGGATTGTGAAATGAAGTGATCTCCATTAAACAAACTACCATTCCTACTTTGTTTCCTGTGTATTAGGTGTGGTTAAACACATATTTGTCAAAACAAACTTAGATGGCTTTGAAAACTTAGAGGTGCTTTTAAAGCTTTTTTTGTAGTGCTGTGTAAAGCGTTCAGGCATTATTCTGTGTTACTGGTAGCCATGCTGATGCTTGGAGAAACTTCTGTCTTTGCTATTACCCTACAGTTTCATCATAAACTGTCTCATTTCTGGTTTAGTTTTAAACTCTACTCATTTACAGACACACCAGAGCTTTCTTAGAGCTTTTCATATGATATTGGAGAAGCCTCTATCACGTGTCTTCTGCCACTGGAAGTTCTCATAAACTATTGTCATTTCATACCCATATCTATTGAAGAGAAAGTTCAGAGAGATGTGGTAGAGATCAAACTCCGGCCTTGAATTTTTCAGGCATTGACTCAGTCGTACAGTTTGGCTCACTTCAGTTCTCCAGCTGTTTTTACTTCTTTCTGTTGAAATCCTATTTAGAAAAAAGTCACTATGAAAATTTCGTAAGCCTTTTGTGGAAGTTTTGAATAAGAAATACAGTGTCTGTTGCATGTCAGCATAAGAGAACTTAAGTGTACTCAGTAAGGAAATATTTATCCATTTCAGATGCCCATCTCCAAGACCAGGCATCCTGTGATTTTTGTTCTTTAGCTCTCATTTTTCTGTTTCTGTCCTCCTCCATTAGTTCTTTAGTGCTGAGATGCTCAAAGATTGCTAAATCCTTGCCACTTGTTCCTTGATTTCTGAAACTACTATTGGATCAGAAATGCTTGGATCATGTTTTCATCTCTTAAATTTGTAGTGAGGATAGCACTTCCTAAAACTTAGGTGCTTGTAAGGTACACTTTAGTGTTTGTTAGTTGAAGCTAGATAAACTCAGCAATTGGTAACTTTCAGTGCTAAAAACTGTCAGAATTTGGAACTGAGGGATGTGACAGATTTTCCACAACCCACTGCTCACTATTGGTTATTTATTCTCTTTGCTAAGAGCAGCAATAGTGAATACTTTTTTCTAATTTGGGCTTGATGACTTTGTGCAGACCAGAGGAGAAGTACCTTTAGGCTTTTATTTCCATTCAAAGAGCATCACACATCCACTTTCAAAACCTGTTTGGTTCTTAACCTAAAATTTAATGCCTGGGACTTGGAGTCTTAGGAACAGGGATAAGTAAAAGATACAGTGAAAGATTTTTCTAGCCTGTGAGGTAAGTCTTGAATACAACACAGGCAACACAACAGTATAACTCATTTGAGCATTTTCACAAATAGAGAACTAGCTACTGTTTGCAGTGGAAGATGAGGTGAGAGGGCATTTAAACTTTTGGCTTCTCTCCCAAAACCCTTGTACAACTGTGTTGGCTCCATATGCTATTCATTAATAGCTTCACAACTTACTGCTTTCAACTTAGTATGACTGAAGAGTATTTACCTCAGAAATTCACAGAAGCATGCTGTTGAGTAGAGACGACAGCCTCAACAAGTATTCTCTGTGAGTCATCATGCCATCTTTCTCAGCTCTTATACCAGGTACCAAAGAATGTGTGAAGGAGAAAGACCTTATAAATGTTTCAACAAGGAAAAAAGCTTAGGAGTTCAAGCCTCCTTAGATGTCAGAACTAATCCATCACAAGCTGCAAAGCCCAGGAAGCTTCCTGAAGAGCTACATAATTCATTTAGTGCATCCTTCTATTTGACATCTCACTGAAACCTTTCTAAGAATAAATTTTTTCTCATAAAGGAAGCCACCGTGATCACCTGTAGGAACAAGCCATCTGTTCTTAGTGTAGCGTGCCCCTTTTCTGTTTTTAAATCTCTCCATCAGTTGTTCTACACTTCTCTAAAGGCCCCCTATGAATTTTGTCCTAATTTTAATTTTATAATCAGGCAAACTGGAGGGGAGGGACTTTGAATAAAGGAGATGTAAGTAAGACGAAAGTGCTTTCAAAATTGCCAGATGATTATTATTTTTTTTGCCTCCTATTGCAAATCTTAAAGTAACTGACCTGCTTTGAAGATAACATAGCTCATTCTTCGTGTGTGCCCTAGTTTGGATCCGTGAAATTCAAGCATTAGAAGATTCATCCCTCATCGTATAGTGCAATATGTCTGTTACAGCTTTTTCCAGCTTAGGAAGACTCAAAGAAGATGCAGTGAATTAATTGCTGCAGAAGCTTGATGGCAGATATCATGGAAATAGCTTAATGAATTCACATTTTAAAGTCTCTTAATCTTCATCCTCAGAGGCCCTCTTGCTTTCTAGCGAAGCTTACTTTTCATTTAATGTGCAAGAAATAATCTTGCTTGATGGAGGATTTTCAACCACTGTGTAACCTGTCAGGTTTATTTCTGTCACGTGTTTGCTGCTGCTGCTTTTGGCTGGTTTTTCATTGAATGTTTTGTAAAGGGTAGCAAACCTGGTTTTGTTTTTAAAGACGGAAGAGTAGAGGGTTCTGGGATGCCTGTAAGAGAAAGCAGGGTTTCTGTGTTCCGTCTTCTTGGGGCCTTGTCCTGAAGCAGTGATTGTGAACCTGTTCTGTATCCTGTGATCTGGAGTGTATGTAGTGATTAATATTGCTTCTTAGCAATTATGAAGCTGAAGTGATTTTAACTATTTGGATGTTTTCTGTCACTGCCCACATAATGTGTTGAATATAACAAGAACAAGTCAGTGTTTTTTTCGGAGATGCAGGCCAGACAGCTTTTTGTGTGTGTGTGTCTTTTCAAACCAAGCTTTTTTTTTCTTGAATCCAAGGATATGAGTAATTAATTTCAGTGCCTCATTGTAATGGTGGACAGAGTGGAGGAGAGAAACCCAATGGCAAGCTTATGTTTTTGTGTGTCTTAAATGTTGAGCCACAGCAAATCTATTGGCAGGGGAAAGAAAGACATGAGGAACTTTTTGCCTTGTAAAGCCTTTGTGCTGTATGCTATGGAGAAACATCTCTTTATCTGGTATTTAGATAAGTAGAAAATGTATCTAAGTAAGTGGAAGATAAAACTTTGTTCTTCTAGTAGGCCGCTACTTTTCTTGAAACCAGCAATTCGGAATTCTGTGCAGTGTCCCCTTTCTGTACTTGAACTCCAGCAACAACTGCTGCTGGCCCAGATACTGAGGGTAAAACCTACCGTTTGAGTGTCTGACAAACAAGAGTCCTTGAGACAGGCTCGCTACAGTACTACTTAGAACTTAACCTTGTGTCTGAGTTTACTAGTAGCTTTTCTTTTCCAATAAACTTCCTAGCTTAGTAAAGTCTCAATTTGTTTATAAATACTTATCACCTTTAGTGGAAGAGTATGTTTTCAAGGGGAGCTCTGTATAAGAGATTCCTGTTGTATTTTACTTTGTATCATTGCTGTGTTGTTTTAAAAATACCTGTTACCTCTGTGCACGAATGCCTACTAGTTCTAGCCCTGCGATGGCGAATCTCTTAACACTCTGTAGTGGGTGGCTTGCCTGCTGAGTTTTACTCAAGTTCCACTTGACCTGTGAATGCCTGTGGACATTTGTCCCTTTTCTGTGTCAGCAGGTACTGTCATCTCAGTTACCTGTGAAAGTCTGCTGTTGCATAATGCTTTTGAGTGTCAATCGTGCAAAAAGAGTCCTGGTTGAAAAGCTCCAGTCTTCCAGTTATGTTTATACTGCTTGATTTTGTTCTTTTCAGTCTTTTTCAGAAGAACATCGTAAACTGCTTAACTATAGCTTCTGCAATTTTGTTTTGCTTCCAGAGAGGGTCTGTAGTAGTTTTTTTATGAAGTTCTTTCTGTGTGGATTTTGAATATGTAGGAACAGGAAGGAATTTTGCTTAGGTCTCACTGTCATTTAAATGTGTTCTACCAGATCCTCCTTCCCACTGTGCTGGTGGCTGCTGTCATGTTTACTGCAGCTGGGAGAGGCACTGCAGCCATGCTTTCCCTACACTACGGAAGACATTGTGAAGATTGCCACACTTGGAGCCATCTGAGTTGTCACTGGAGAGCTTGCCAGCCTTTGCAGGGTTTTGGAAAACAGAAATGATACATGTTTGGGGGGTGGTGTAGGGGGGTGGGCTGTTTATTGCCTGAGAATATGGTGTGACAAATAAGAACAACAACAGAGTTTCTTAAGATACAACATGTGAGCCGTTTTGAATTGGTATATCACAACATGTGTTGTCCTTCTGTTGAAATCTTGCTTGTGATGTCTCAGTGGATTTTTCTTTGGTTAATTGGTTGTTGGTTTGGGTTTTTTTTAAAGAATCTTACCATTTTCCCTCTTCTCACACTTTTTCTCTGTTTTTCCCCCAGCTTGAATAGCCTTAGTCTGTTCAAACATTCCTTGTGCTGAAGCCATTTCTCTCCCATAAATGAGTCCATACTTCAGGGACTTATGGAGAACGATATTCAAAGCAAGATTCTCAGACTGACAGGGAGAAGAGTTTCACATTGCTGAGCAAAGTGTAACTTTTGCTACCTAGCAAAACATAACTTACTTTTCTCTGGTTGTTAGCAAACCCAGAAGTCTTTGTGACAAGATGATTCTCACAAGTTTTGGGTTTAGGACTGCTGTCACAGATGCTTTGGGTTCTTGGTGTCTTTTTTTCTTCACATCCCACAAGCTGCAGTGACTGATGTGAGGAATAAGATGCCATTCTGAACTTAAAAATGGTGATTTAGGTATCAAAATTATTTTATTAAGGCTTTTTTTTTTCCTCAGCAGGTATTAGTTTTTCAATCATGCTTCAGCCATTATGTGTTTGTTTAGGTTTTCTTCTTCAGAGAGGTGTCCTTACAGGATCCATACTGTCCTGTTAAACCATCCTGAACTGTTAGCAGCAAAAGCTGTAAGGCAGCCCTGGTGAGAGACAGATCGGGAATTGCTAGTTCTTTTGTTTCTGATGTTTTCTACTGTTAAGTCAGTATATACTGAGGAAGGCTGATTGATATCCTTCCCCTAGCCAAATCTGCTTTAGTGGCAGCATCGCTCCTGCTGTTTGTTTTTTGGGGTTTTTTTGGTCTGTGTTTTCCTTGACCACAGATGCTAGATAAACTTTTTACATATGCTTGAGTAAGAGTAACTGATGCATGATATCTAGTTATGATAGGTAATGTAAGCAGGAAACAGTCATGTTGTCCCATTTCCCATTTTTTGAGATAAAGGTTAAATTATTAAGCAGTTGCTATAGAGTTCTTACTAGTATCTTGTAATAGGAAAAATACTTCAGCTTTGGTATCTGTAAAATCTTTGAATGCTTTGAAATACTTTCCCCTCCAGAAGTTCTCTTGCGTTTAGTGTGAGCTTGTGGCGAAACTGCTTTACTTACAAAACAGCAGGCAAAGCAAAAGGCTTAGGTTACAGCCTGTAGCTCAGATTAGGTCAGCATTAGAGCTCAGTTTAGATTCTCAAATTCTCTTTCCTTCCATATGATCTTAAGCAGCTCCTTTTCTGCACCGACAGCTCTTTAAGCGAGTGAATAAAATGTCTGTTGGTATTTGCCGTTAATGGCTTTTCAGAGTACACAAAGGAAAATAGTGCCTGACTGCCCCTAATTGCAAGTTACTCATCCTGTTTGTAGACAAAAGGTACCTGATTAGTCAAATATTCACCTTTATTTTGCTAAAGAAGACAACTTGATGTATTTCCAACACTTTTTCATATTCATATTTTCATATTTTGTAGGCTAACAAGCTGTCTTGCTCTGTGTTGGCTATTGCCAACTCATCTGTCAGAGTTTTTTAGTAACTGTGGAAAACTTCTAGATAAGTCATCTTGTGAAGTGTGAAGTTTTAACTTTCTTAAGTTTTCTATTTTAAATGCTGAGGTATATGGGTCAGATGGAAAAAAAAAAACAAAAAACCAAACCAACACAGCAGCTGCCTTATATGGAACTCTTCCAGGATCTGATGTGAACACCCTCACCCTTGTGAAAAATGTCAGGCAATACTTAGTAGTTCTTAAGTAGTGGGGTTTTGTGTGTTTCTGTTTTCGCAAACCTTCAGCAACTTCGATCTTCTTCTTCTTTCAGTTCTGGCATTTTCTGTAGCACTTGCATTATGCCAGGAGGATTTTCTAAGTACTCATGGACTCAGCTCAATCCTTCTTGGCTGACTAAACCTGTCATACCAATTTTCCAGCCTCTATGAAATCTGGTACCTCCTCTTTGTGTAGGTAAAGGATAGAAGAGAGAAAATACTGTCTGAGAATGAAGGTAGATATATAGCTTAATCAGCATTCTAACAAATACTGTTTCAGGTAGAAGCTTTGGTGAAGTCTACACTGAGTCTGCATGGGAAGATTGACTTCCTGGTGAATAATGGAGGGGGCCAATTTGCAAGTCCTTCTGAAGCCATCCGTGCAAAAGGCTGGAATGCTGTGATAGACACAAATCTGACGGGGACCTTCTACTGCTGCAAAGCAGGTAGGGACTGAACATTCAGCTGCTTTTGTTCATTTGTTTTCTTTTTCACCGTGGTACCACAAGACAAGAAATGTAAAGTTTCCCTACCTTCTGTTTTCACACCCTTATCTGACAGTAGATATTTGTTTTCATGAATATCATCCAAAGCTTTACATTAAACTGTATCTTACATATGTTCAGATATATAAGCATACATTTAGGCAAGTATGACCTGGTTATGGCCAGGTTTGCAGAGTCATTTGGCTTGGATACTCACTTAGAAGACTGTAGGAAAACCACTTAAGTTCTGTGGCCTGTATTCACTGCATGCAGCACAGGAAAAGATTTCTCTCCCATTACAGATGTAAATTGAAAGTTAATTTTAAGTATGATAGGTGATTCTCAGATAGCATTGGTAACGTGGAAATGAAGGTCATTTATGTGGAAGCACGAAATCTTGATTTCCACCAAAAGGCTTCTTGACAAGCATTGAGCCTTACCTGCACTTGTTATTTTACCAGTCCAGTGCTGAGGATATGGTAAAAAGAGCAGATTGTTTATCTAAATCTGCACAGGAAATCTCTGGTGTAATTGGAGTTAAGACTCCAGATTTGGCTTCCACTTGGTGAGTTTATTTGTATGCAATTCCTTCTGATATTTATAGGTTGTCTTCCTCCTTCATACAGTGTACAATGCCTGGATGAAGGAACATGGAGGAGTCATTGTCAACATTACTGCTGCCGTGAGAAATGGGTTTCCTGGAATGTCGTAATATATATTTTATTTTCACATTTTCCTGTATTTTTCCCCTAGAAGTACTAATTGCTCCTAAACACTACAGTTTAGAAAGGCATGTACTGGACAGCAACAGAATGTAGAAATACAGTAGTTAGGTCAGGAGAGAGCAATAATATCACTTGGTGGTATGTGTGTGGATCTCTTAGTAGTCCAGTAGAGACTCCAGGAATAAATGACATCTCTGGGCTGCAAGACTCGCCGGTGAAGCTCTCACTGGAAATAGTATGCTAGTGGGACTAGTTGCACTGACATGCAACCTTTACCTGTTCTGTGTCCAAATTTCTGGAGGGTTTGCAAAACCTTGGCACCTCTTCTGCTGTCAGTTTACAGGTCTTGATGGTGTAATGACTTATGGGAGTCAGACTGGGAGAAGGAAGAACGTTCTAGTATGTTACCAGGTTTTGGCTTTGTCCTTTGGGTCACATAATGCCTGCCTTTCCCATTTTCCTTTTTGCCCTTGCAAAGGATCTCTTGAAGTTGTCAAAATGCTGCATTTTGACAGTTTCTTAATTAAGAAACTCAGATTTTTTTTTTCATTTGAAACTACCGTTTTTTAACTTTGAATTTCTACTGAAGAAAATATAAAAAATATAATTTGAGTAAATGTTTCATTACCTCTCTTTGGCCTGATGCAGGGTTGGAAGTTTTAAAGATTTTAAATTTTTAAGGAACAGTGGAATATTTTCTCACTAACTTGTTCTTGACAGTACAAAATAAATTGAGAGATCCACAGGGTGGTGCTGAAGCTACAGTTATTTGAGTTGCTCCATTCTGGTTAAGACTGGTTGAATTGTCACGGCAAATAGACTGAAACTATATTTGAGAGTTGAATCAAGAGATAAAAAAACCCCTACTTCTGAATAACAGTGGAAAAAAGTTTGCCAAGTAACTGTTGTGTGTGGATGTAGACAGATAGACAAAACTACTTTCAAATTAAATTCCTGTTAAATTGATACTTGTTTTAGAAATGTACTATTGAAAAAGAAAAACGACTTGCCTTTACAAGTCCAGCCACTACTCATTCCAAAAAGCACCTCGTACAATTTTTAATAAGTATTAATATTGAACATAAGACTAGTCAAGTTTGCTTGTAGCGTGCCTGGAGGTTATTTATTTCTGCCCTAAACAGATGACTAAATTAGGTTTTCTTATGTTTCTCTTGTTCATTTCCTGGTATTTGAGAAGCTCTTTTATCAATCTCCTAAATCTGTTTTGCTAGACTAAAGAAACTGAACTCTAATAGTTTTCTGAGTCTCACTGTCCATTGTTCATCACTGCATTCTATAATTTTGCAATTTTTCAATTTTGTAATTTTGTCTGTATTTGTTTAAGCTTGTAATCATTTCAGACTTGTTTCCCATAGCAGCAAGGTAAATGGGATCACTCTGCTTATGGTTGTCTCTGTCTTCATCCACCTATAGTAATTTTTGAATAGTGACTTATTTTAATCATGTTTGTCAGAAGACCTATTTTTCTTTTAAGTGTTGCTTCACCTGTGCAGCCTACCTTTTTCACAGAGTTTGAACTTTGCCTGCAGGTTTTTTCCATTTTATAAGCCTGCTTCTGCAGTATAACGTTGCTGACCTGATGTCACGTTGGGGAAGAGATAAGTATTTCCAGAAATTGCAGGAAACCGTAGCATAGCTTGTTTAAACTGTGAAGCTATGGTCATACTTGAAAACTAGAAAATATCTCTCTCTCTCAGATGTTTGGTCCAGCTGTAGAAAGCTACTGTGATCGTCCTAGTGATGCTGCAGTAGAATTGACATTGAGCACTGGTAGCTGAGGGAACAGATGCTTTTTTTGCTTTCTTTTCTCAACAGGCATACAGGAGCGGCAAGAGCTGCAGTGGATAACCTAACCAAGACTTTAGCTTTAGAATGGGCCCACAGTGGAGTAAGAATTAACAATGTTGCTCCTGTAAGTAATGGCAAATAAGCTGACTAAACATAGCCATCATACATGTTGATGGGTAAAACTTTCAGATGAAAAGGGATTTTAAAATCCATAGCCTGTGGCTGTTTGTGGATTATTTATGTATATATTTATTCATAATTCTCTCATGCATTCTTCAAGTCATGTGAGAGTGTTTTGTACTGCTTGGATGATGAGCCAGAGATGTGGGATAAAATTGCTTCTGCTTTCTGCTTTGACTTGGCACTCGTGGGTTTTTTCTGAGTTTAATGAAATGATACCTGGGAGGTGTTGGTGACTTGTCTTACAAACTCTTGGCATAAAATTACTGAATGCTTTGTGTTTCAATAATGATTAAATTATTTCTGAGTTCACAGATTATTATTTTTTATTTGAGGTTCAGGTGTGCTGGTGGTTTTCATCTGTATTTACGAAGTTATTTTGAAAATCCCTGAATGTGTCAGATACATGTCTTTTCCTTTATCTTTTACTGAGATTAGTTTTAGGCATAAAAAGACTGTATTTGGAGTGGACTTTCTCTCATAGAAATTATACATAAAAATGCTTGTTCTGATTTATTATTTTTTTTCTTATCAAATATGTGCAGACAGGAAACCACTATACAGGCCAGCTGAAAAATGTCCACCATGTTTCTGAGGAAGTAGGTAGCGTGTAGCAGTTGCTTTAAGTAACCATATGGAAAGAGCAGCTAAATTTTCTAGTGCCATGGTGCTGCAGGTACAGAGGCTATATAGAAGCCCTAGCTTTGACATTTGAGATTGTGTGACTGTTGTGATTTGTGCAATCTTCTTCACCGCAATTTATTTTGCGTGTTTACTCCCTTAAAACAGAAGACGAAAGGTAAGCTTTGTCCAGCTACTTCTACATTGAGAATTTATCTTCCCTCATGGTATAGTTAAGTGTCAGATTTGTTTAACTTGTCCTTAGGAAGATCTATCTACTTCTTTGTAGGATGTATATCCTGTTGTGCCTCTTGTCCTAAAACATCTGGCTCGCTTTCTTTGACATAGCACAGAACGCTTAGTGGCAGGTGTGTGATCATCCTTCAGGTAGTGGCTCTTATGTAGCGTGTGTGAGGCCCAGCTCATCTGGAGGATTGTCAAATACTAAGATCCACTGGCTTGTTTTTCCTGTTTATTTGTTTTTTCTGACTTATCAAGTCTTGGGGAAGTAAGTAATTAAGCAAGCATTATTATGTGAATATATTTTTCAGGCACGCTAATTACCTAATGAATCATACTAATTATACTTTACAGAATATGACGAAGTTTTTGACAAGCGAACACTTCAGTGGTTTGACTCTTTCAGAAGTATTTGCTGGCTTTGTTACTCTGCTGGTAACAAAAATCCATGCTGTACTTACAGTAACACTTTCTATACAGGCATTGCTGTGTAGCCGCAGAGTAACACGTAGGGAATGGGTACACAGAGAGGGAACCATGCATTCTAAAAGAATAGTTTCACGTTTGAGTTACTTCCCTAGCTCCCAAAATACAGCTGCTCACATTTCACAGATATCTTAGAAGGGATATCCTAGCATGTACTCCATAGATGGATGCAAATGTTACTTGACTTAAACTTGGGTCCCAAAGGTTCTGTCATAACTGAGCTATGTAACCCTGTGTTCCCATTGCTGTAGCCTTCATCTTCCCTCTCAAGTCTGAACTGGACCATATACTCATCAGAGCAAAGAAAATCACCTTTTTCTATTTCTATATCAGCTAAGTAGGGACAGTTGGAATTCTGACTGTAAAATATGTCTGTTTCCATAATTCACAATAAAATCAATCTGGTGTTCCTGCAGATTACAAGAAACTGTTGAGAACTTGTTCTTGGGGCTTTGTAGCTTTCTGCTGTAAGCTAATATGAAATGCTTGTAATTTCAAAGCAGTCTTTGAGTTTCTTCTTTATACTTTCCACTTCAATGCTACTGAAGTGACAGTGGAGAATCTAAATAATCTGAATTATTTTGCTTGAATAGAGATGTGGCTAACAGCCAAATTAACTTGTAAAAATTATACTATTCCATTAAGTTTAAAAACTTGCTTTCAAGTGCTGTTTAGATAATTTAATACCACAAAATCCCAGTAATGACATCTTCACAATTTCACAATTATCACAGTTTAAACATATGCAAGATAACTTAATTTTCACTATGTTGTTTAAAAACAGGGACTAGTATTTTCAGAAACTGCTGTTGCAAACTATGGAGAACAAGGTATAATGATGTGGTTAAAGAGCATACCAAAGATTCCTGCCAAGAGGTCAGCAGTTCCTGAGGAGGTAATGTATTTCAGAACATTTGTGATATTTCTACTTCTGTGTCTCTATTTTGAAGCCACTTTATTATTTGGAGAAAAATAAAGACTTCATTTTGCACTATGATGGAATATTAAAAAAAAAAAAAGCTTATAGCTCTGTCTAGTAGTGCCAAGTGGGAGCCTTAAGCAGTATTCACTGTTGCACTGAAAATTTAATTTAGGTGCTTTAATACTTACAGCTGAAGTGAAGTAGACATTAGTTCTGAAAAGGTTGACTTCCAGTGGGGAGGACTGAAAGAATGTATATTAATCTTAAAAAAAGAAAAAAAAGAATGAAAAAAAAATCTTAAAAATACTTAGCTCTCTCTTAACCAAGCATGTGCATCTTTGATAAACTGGTTAACTTTTTTGTTTGATTTTCAGCATCTTATGCTGATCTCTGAGAGGTTACTGTTTTTCATCTGTTATTTACTTGATGTTTGTGGCCGGAAAAATGGCTTTAAGATGGTCATGATTTTCATTACTGAGTAGAAAATATTGCTATGTCTTCCTTATAAAAGTTTTTACAAGCATCTTTGACATGAACAATTCCCAGCAATTTAAGAAAGATTAAAATTGTCATCCTTTTGTTAGATCTCTCCTGTGGTGTGTTTCCTGCTATCTCCAGCTGCTTCTTTCATAACTGGGATAACCATGGTCGTGGATGGTGGCCAAAGTTTATACAGCCATGCCCTAGAAATACCTGGTAAGAACCAGGCTACAGAATAATGCCCTTCAAGTGTTTGAAGCTGGGCAGTGGGAGGACAGAAAAGTAAAATGCCTGGTTTCTCAATCACCTATGTATGTTGTTTTATTTGTTTTCCTCAGATCATGACAGATGGCCCCCACCACCAGAAGGAAAAAATTCTGAAATGCTTAAAAGCCTCCTTTCTGGCAACTTCAAGCCAAAGCTGTAAAGGAATGAGATTTCACTTTATTCCTCGTTGCACGCTTGCTGATAATTTCACTTTGTGATTTGGGCTTACTATTTTAAGTAATGCAATTTTTTTGCTCATATGGAACTAACTTGAGTGCCTTGATTTTTCATTGCCTTATACTTAAAATTTGAAAGGCTGGCCACAGTAAATTTCTTCTCTGAAAACACTCTTCAGTTTCTTGGAAAGGGAATGTATTAAAGACAAATTCTCCATTTGCACAGGCATTAAATAAAGAAGAATTTTAGAAGTGAATAAAAAGATACTTATTTTGAATGTTAGTAAAGAGAAGTGAAGAGAGGACAGACATGGAATCCTTCTATTCTCAATGAATTTGGGGAGAAGGTAGTTCAAATCTCTGCTGTTACTATTAGTTACATCCATAACCCTTTAGAGCTAACAGCTACCTCTGCTGTTTCTGCTCAGCCATGCACTGAGGGTTCAACAAGGATTTTAAAGGCTGAGTAGGTATTTCTCTGAAAAGAATTAAAAATAAGGCAGAATACTGTTATTAATGTTTCAAACTAATGGTGCATATCATATTGGGAATGTTTTGAATTGTTTGCAGCTATAGCTCATAATGTTAAGCTGGCTGTAACTTTAAATTTTAAAGTAGAATAATCAGATAATAAGCTTTTACATACAGTGATGGAAAATGGTATAGATTCAACAATTCAATAGGTATAATCTTGAAGCAACAGCTGTGGTGTATATTGCAGTGCTTTCTGCAGTATGCTGTGTTGTTAGAGAAACTTGGAATCCTTCGTTTACCAGTTAAAACACTTTCTATCCATACTGAGGTGTCTTATAATGTTAATACAATTTTGTGCATCAGTGTCTCTAAAATAGGCGTTATTTTTGTGATCAATAGAGAGATTCCATTTAAAAACCAGAAATCTTTCAATATATCACTCAAAGAGGCTGTATTTGTCATTACTTTATTCACTTTAAGGCAAGTGCTCCTATGTCTGATATTTTTTATATTTTGATTAAAGTTAAGTGGTGACTGTGTTTGCTGTAACAACTGAAATTTGTGGAATCAAGTTGCTGCTATAGAATCAACCTTATTAATACTTAATTTTGGATTTAATGTAAGAGTCTCTGTCAGTTGTTTGTTTTCTACAAAGATTTTTGACTTTTACATCTTTCATTAAAATATGGGAACTGAAATAGGAATGTGTAGTCTGCTTTTTCATGAAAATCTGAATGCCAGTTTTGTGAGGGAGGAGGGATTTGAGCCAAAATGCTTTCTCCTCATATTTCCTCTTTCCTTAGTAACTGGGTGGTCATTTATGTGGTTGTGAAAAACTTGTACAGGGAGAAAATCAGCACTATTTTCAAAGCTCTTGCACAAGATCTATTTTGATTATTGCAAATACTAGTTCAGAGTACACAGCAAGAAAATTCCTCAAAGAAAATGCACCTGTTAGATAACTAACCCTAGCAGCCTAGCCCATTGCATTTCAGCAACATTATTTACTTTGTTAAGAGATTGTTTCTACATTCTTAACCTTTATCTGTAAAAAAAAGGTTTAACATGAACAGGCTTGAGACTTGTGGAATTTCTCTTCGTGTGTGACTGAGCTTCTATGATATGTGTGGACTGGAGATTTGATGTGCAATGGAAGTGATCGGATAAAACGAAATCACTTTTATTATATCCCAGAACTGTTACAAGATTTGAGCATAAGCGTGGAAGTGATTATTTTATACTGTTGCAAATTCACACTTTAACTTTGTTGGAGTCTGAATATTCATAAAGAGGGGAAGTTTACACATAATGATGGTGAAACGGAGCACTCATCTCAGTGAAATGGAACAGGTTCAGAAAGGTGAGCATTCTCCTGTGTGGGAGACATGTTCAGTCTGCAATTAATAAACTCCTCCACAAGCAAGAATTAGAACAAAACTTTCCACTTGCAATGAATACAAGGAACTTTTATTTGACCTTGCTTTCTTCAAATTCCAGCAAAGCAATGGATGTATTAAGAATATCTAAGCTAATTGCTTTAGAAGAGGCTTGTTCACGGGCAAGAAGTTGAAACAGGCAGCGTTTGTGGAGCTGTAACGTGCTGCAGCTTAGAGCAATAGGAGAATATGCTCAAAATACACTAGGGGTAAGTACAGTGTAAGAATACAGAAAATGCATTCTCAAAAAGGGAAGGGGAAACATCGGTGTTCTCTGCTTTTGTTTGCCCTTTTATTTCATTAATAATGTCCCCCATCTGTTGAGGCTTACTGTGCACAGTATTAAAATGTTTATCACATTATACTGGATATAATATACTAACTCCTCTACTGTAATGGTTTTACAATGATAACAGCCTCTTTTTTTTTTTTTTTCTTTCTTTCTTTCTTTTTTTTTCCCTCCATGTTTTCTTCTCGCACCAAGGAGGACATGAAATGTTTAATTCCCAGAACAGAGGTTTTATTTTGGTCCTTGCCTCTTTAGTCCCTTTTTATGGAGATTAAGATTATTTTAGGAGTTTTACAGTGCCTTGCAGAAGCCCAGTGTTGTGTCAGCTGGTAGCATAAATGTTTCAGGTTTCTGCTGTTCTTGCTGCAGATAATATCAGCTGTAGCAAAGCTCTTCCTCCGCTGCTGTAATAACAGCCTTTGATCAAAGGGCACTGAGAGGTTAAAAAAAAATGGGTGTGGGAACAAAAACATCCTTGACCTGTGTAAGATTGGGGTATCAGGGAACAGGGCTTGATTTTTATTTAATTTATTGATTTATTTTACACAGAGGGTGAATGCAACTGTGGGAAAAGGCCTAAAGAACCTTAGAAGGAATCAAGGAGATTTATTGACCAGATATTGAAATTTAAGCATTTGCTGCACTGTACAGTTGTAATAAGCAGAGAGAAGAATGTTAGAATGACAGTTACATTTGCCATTCTGTTAAAAATCTCTTTCCAGTAGCTTTAATATTTACCTTTGGCTAAACCTGTACTTATTCTGCCTACCCCCTTATCAGATACTCAGCTGACTGATAAATGGGTGCCTATTAACTGTATAACTTTGCTCCACTGTCTGATGTTATATCTGAATATGTGTCACAGAACTTTACATTTATGAAAGTGGTGTAGTTCAATGAAAGGGAATTTTTATCAGCTGTGCTTGCCTTATGTTTTACAGATATTCTCTATGTTGAGCAGAATGTTGGTTATTCGGGATATTTAACTAGTATAAAATGAAGTTTGATTATTTAGGGGGTTTTATTTAGTGTAAAAGGAAGTCTGTGTTGTAAAAAATCTTTATTCTTTAAAGATTAACAGTTGTTGTGTTTCCTAAAGGGAGTAATCTGTGCAGTGTCATTATGCAGTAAGGTCCATCGTGTGCCTTAAAATATAAATGAACAAATAAAAGCTTGTCACTAGCTTTTATGGATGTGTTTAGTCTTCTGAATTAGTTGTATGGAATATCCTGTATAATCTTTAAGAAAGCCTGCTGTTTGCCACATACTGTAATTTCATATACTTCTAATCAGCATCTCCTAGTTCACTCTTGCCATCTCGAATAGCACTTGCCTTAAATGGCTGAGTAATGTAGACATTAGGGGAATAATCTTATTAGTAATGTCAGCAGTGCCTGTGTTCTGGATTACTGAGTATGGCTCTGTTCTAAAGGTAAATGAGTTGCTTCATAAACTTCAGTGATGGGGTTGGAGCAGACAAACCTCTCTCTATCCCTGCCTAATCCCATTTATAGTGTGCTTTTTCTAGAGAAGCAACTCCATACCTGAATGACTCCCATGCTTTTTTCTGTTTCAGGTATTATAGACAAGTCAGTAGGTGCCTGCTCCTTAGTTATTTTGTTCTAGAGCAAAACTTAAATGTGTTGGGCAGTGTGAATGCGTCCTGAAATGTGAAATACTTAGTATGATGGGAGATTCCAGTCTGGGTAAGAAGCCTCTTATCAGAGAGATGTGACTGAAATAGAATCACAAACAGGATTGTTGTTTTTTGGTTTTGTTTTTTCCTATATAATTCTTTTTTATTTTAACCAAAGTCTCTTAATTTTAAAGTGTTTGTAGATATAGGCTTACTTAGACCTCATTTCAAGAGATTATACCTGTTTGGCTGCTTTTCTTATATCCCTGTAGAAGTTTGGATTTTTTTCCTGCTTTGGGGGAGAGAAAGGAGTTAGTTGCTGTAACTGCTAACCATATTTTTATGTACTCTGTGTACGTTATGCACACATTTTGCTTCAGGTCTGTAAATCTAAGGCTGTAGCTGGAAAGGTGTAATGAATCTTCCCGCAGTGGTTTCGGCCTGTCCTCCCCAAGCTATTTGCTCTCACTCTCTTTTGGCATCAGCCTCACAGCAACGGGGCAACAGTTCCAGTTCCTCTGGACCAACTGAGATACAGGCACACGTTTCCTTCTGTCATGGAGAGGCAGAGGAGCATCGCAGACAGGTAGGACTAGCAAAGCCTTCAAATAATACCATTGTTTGCTCAATACATGCAAGCTGGATTTAGATTTATAAACAGAATGTTGGTCCTCCTGCTGGTGAAGGATGCTAACATCCTGGCATCACAAACTTTATGCTACTGCTGTTCCTAAAGGAAGCTGTTTTGACTTTACCTTATCTGCTTTGTCTCCAACAGCTCGTTATTTTGCAAGTTAACCCCTCATTTGGTTAAAAATATATCTGAAATGAATCTCTTAGTTAATTAGATTCTTTCCTGGATGTGGTTCAAAATTTGGTTCACGTAGTGCCAGCTATAGGAAGGAGTGGTGGGGAGGCAAATAAATTTGGGGAGGAAAAGGAGGAGGATGGCATGGCCACGAAAATGGGCTGGTTTGTTCCCATTTAAAGTGTTTAGAAGCTATGGCTTTAACTAATACAGGCGCTTGTTAGCCTCAAGCAATACGTTGAGAAGGTGAGAACCTCTTATTGCAATGAGGTATTGATTCTGGAATCCGGGGAGAGTCATACTGCCAGATTTCAGTCAATTGCTTGAGTAGACTACCCTAAGATGTGCTTACCCTATCATTTCCACCCCCGCTCCTCCCAGCTTCCTTCGCCTCTACAGGGCTTGTACTGAATGCAGAAATAACTCATACGCTTTATTGCAAATTCTGTCATCTATTTTTATACTACTCTTTTTCCGTATCAGCAATTAACACTATTCCTATAAGCTTTATTTTGCTCCAGCAGAGTGACACATGATCTCAGACCTGTGTCCCTGGATTTGAGCTTGGGGCAAGCCAGCATCATAAGTGCTGGTCCCTAGTGTTGATAGATTTTTATTTTTTTTATCTCAAAGTCAATATTTATCTGTTTATCCTGCTTCTAATAGTCAAGATGCTTTGTGTTAGGGATTTTATGCCACCATGGTGCTGATGCCTGTCGGGATGTACGTGACCTTCTCAAAGTGCTCTTGGGACAGTGCTGATGGTGCAGGGAGAGCATTCAGCACTGTGAGGGCTTTGGGCAGGAAAAAAAACAAGAAGCCACCACAAATTAACATACTCCCCCCCCAAACCAATCCACTAATAGCCAAACATTGCTCCGCAATTGCTACACGCATTGCCTGCTTTAAGTAGGGCCACTAAAATGGTCAGAAGGTTGGAGCACCTCTGCTGTGAGGACAGGCTGAGAGCGTTGGGGCTGTTCAGCCTCGAGAAGAGAAGGCTCTGGGGAGACCTTAGAGCAGCCTTCCAGTGTCTGAAGGGAGCTACAGGAGAGCTGGAGAGGGACTCTTTGTCAGGAAGTGTAGAGACAGGACAAGGGGTAACGGTGTTAAATTGGAAGAGGGGAGATTTAGATTAGATAACAGAAATTACTTGCTGTGAGGGCGGTGAGACACTGGAGGACCTGGGCAGCGGAATGCGGGGTGATTTTCTTCAACCCTTGATTTGCTGCTCCTGTAGTGAAGGAACTCGGACTTCAAAACCTGCTGTTCACTAATCCTTCCTCCATCAGTGAAATCTGTTTGCAAACCTGACATGGCTATGAACTGGAATGTTACGGCAAGGGAAACCTTGGGTGTGTGCTTCCAAAGCTGTGTAGGCAGCTGTGGCTCATTGATCTTGCTTGATGGTGCAGGCCCATCGCACAACATTGGCATTTCTCTTGGCTCTTTCCCTGTCATTTCACAGAAAAGGTCACCTTTTTAACTTTATAGTTAAGGACTCTTGGTCACAACAAGTGCCTCGCAAACACAGTTTTGCCGTCTGTGCACCAAAGTGTCTAAGTTTTGAGGGGAAAGCTACATCTCCTTCGTGTTGGCTCTGGAGTTCTTATCCATCAGTGTGATTCAGAACCTCGTGCCTTTTTTAGATGCGCTTCCTCAGGTGGGCTTTCTTTAGCGCTGGCCTCTCCCGTTTGTCTTAATTTTTTTAGATGATGATTGTTTCAGCTTATTTCAGTGGAAGATCTCACACCACTCAGGCTGTGGGCCTCAATGTGCCAATTTTCAGTTCCCAATGGAACTTCACTCAGCGGGGCATGCCACTCATCCCACTGGAGACTGGATAATGCAAAGCCTTTCAGAACCTGAAGGGAGCTACAGGAGAGCTGGAGAGGGACTCTTTGTCAGGAGATGCAGTGATAGGACAAGGGGTAAGGGTTTTAAATTGGAAGAGGGGAGATTTAGATTGGATATTAGGAAGAAGTTCTTTGCTGTGAGGGTGGTGAGGCACTGGAACAGGTTGCCCAGGGAAGCTGTGGCTGCCCCATCCCTGGAAGTGTTCAAGGCCAGGCTGGATGGGGCTTTGAGCAACCTGCTCTAGTGGGAGGTGTCCCTGCCCACGGCTGGGGGTTGGTACTCCATGATCTTTAAGGTCCCTTCCAACTCCGACCATTCTATGACTCTATGAAAGAGCTCACGAGCATAATTACACATTCTCGTAATAACCACCAGTCCCGAACTTCTGCTCCAGTAGGTTTCCCCAGCCTTGTTTAGAGCCGCCAAAATACACCGCCCTTGTTTAGGGTGGATTTTGAAGGTTTGTCCAGATTTTACTTATAAAACAAAGGCAACCGAACCCTGTCAATCGCCTTGCAGTACCCCGCCGGCCAGCAGCCGCCTCCCGCGCATGCGCGGCCGCAGCGGCGCGGTGCGGGCTCCCGGCTCCTCCCCGCGCCGCTCTGCGCCTGCGCAGGACGGGCGCTCCCGA
>VXBW01005695.1:1625829-1705360 GCA_013400375.1 Thinocorus orbignyianus | reverse complement strand
GCGGCCCGGGCTGGGGGCCGTGGGGGCAGCGTCCCCCGTGAGGGTGGAGGGAGGCGGCGGTGCGGTTGTTTGAGGGGGTGGGAGAGGGGGTGTGCGCGGTAGTGATTTGCGTGAGAACCGCAGAATCATTCGGATTTTCGGAGCTCTACGAATATCCGTGTGTCGCCGTGAGCCTCACCGCGGCTGCCGGCCGGTGCTCTCGCCTCTTGCCTTAGTGCTCCGCAGCCGCAGCAGCGCTGCCAATTGGGTATGTAGGTCAGATTCTGCTCGGTATTCTTTTGTCGGAGGGGAAAAAGTGAATGTTATTTTCCCCCTCCTTACTGCTTTTGAGGTGCATTGCAGCACCCACGAGGTTTGGTTTAGGTTTTTGGGGTTTTGTTTCATTTCTGGTTTTTTTTTTGTGCTTAGTTCTGGCTTCCTTTCTTGCTCCATAAACCTGGTTTTAGTTTTTGGCTGTGGAATTACTGAAGATCAAAGCGTTAAATAGGCTGAGCACATCTAAGCTGTATTGTGTCCTCTAAAAGGGTAGTAAAAGATAATAGAAGCGTGTCTTGAAATAAGGAGAATTTCTAGTCTGCACAGACCATGTTTCTCAGCTGTAATATTTCTCTTCTCTAAACAATGCAGCACGTTGCAGATGGAAAGAGGCCTTCAGAAATGGGTTGCTGTGTGTATGGCAAAGACGTCGTATTTGCAGAATGAATGTCCACACGCTTGTCTTGCACAGCATCTTGGATTCTCCTGTGGCATAGCACTTATTAGCAGAATACCCTAGAAGCAGCTCTTTCCTGTGAAATTCTCTTATGGATAGTTTTAAGGGAATGCGCAGTGATGAGTTAGTACTTTGGCTATGCTGAAAAGCCTTAGAAGAATTTTCTTGGTTGTTTAGGATTGTTGGTTTGTTGTTTTTTTTTCCCCTACCCTATGACTAAACCTTTCATCGTCACTTGAAAATAGCAGAAATACTCTATGAGGAAATTTTACTTTCACGTATGTCTTTGCTTACAGCACCTCTTTAAATAACTGCCTTCCTCGGAAATACATTAAAAAAAATGAGAACTTGCTGTAATTCCTGTTTCTTTGCGCATTGTGTTCTGTCATGATTGACACTGAAATGTATTGAACCTAAATATTGATTCAGATAATAAGGCTGCATGTAATTAGTTTGATTTTTTTTTTTTTGAGGTTTTGTTGTATTTTGGAAAAAGCAGAATAGCAAAGGTAACGCTTGTCAAATTGACTCATTGCTGGAGAAAAATTCATGTACAGTTTGTCTTGATGAACTCTGTGTCGGTGGTTTACCTGACACTAATGGAAGACTACAGTGAAGAAAACAGATGGCTCTGAATTGCTTGTCTTGGCTTGCTGAGATTTCTAAACTGTCAGGGGAAACTTTTTCTGAGATAACTGTGGCATTTGGTAATCTCAAGAGCTTTTATAGTATATGTGAGTAAGCAGATATCTGCGACAGGTAGACTTTATTAACAGTGTAATAAGGTATTACCTTATTGTTTAATATCATGGTAGGGCAACCCTTGTGGTTTGGTTTTTTTTGGTTTTTGTTGTTGGCATCGGGGTTTTTTTGCTTGGTGTTGATAAAACTCTAGATAATATTTGGTAAAAATAAATAGCCTTTCAAATCAGTCGCAGACCTGTCAGTGGTTCTTTGCTGTGGTTCTTAGGAAAACTAGCCAATGCACAGACTTGGGGAATCTAAAGCTAGCTGAGGTTAAATGAGGAAGACTTACTGTTTTACTATGAAGATAAAATTTTATTCTGAAGAAAGCAAGAACGTTGGCCGTGATGTCAATTTTAATTCTTGTTCATAGCTTTTACTTTACTTTTATTTCTTACAATTTTCTAAAATGCAGTGTTAATATTTTGATACAAATTGGAATTACTGTTTTTTAAAACTGTGTCATTGTTAGTAAGTATTTATGGAGAACTTCTTGAAAAAAGTTTTGCATATTAGCAATCTTAAGTTCCATTTTTTTTCATCTATATTATTTTTACTGCAAGCTGACTTTTTACATCAGCAAACTGAAGTCAAAAGTAATGAATAATATGTAATTTATTTTTGTGACAGATTGCTCAGTGGCTCTCTGACTGAACGTTCTCTGAACTGAAAATATTTGCTTATAAAAGGCAACCTGAGAATAATAATAGAGTGATTTCCTTGATTGATTTCCTGTCTGCCACCAAATACACAGCCAACGGTGTTCTGATCTATCGAGAGGTACACATTTGGTTTGGAGTAATGAATGTATTTTCTAATAATTTCTTTTTAGATCTTTGTTGTTAACCTTATCCTCTGTGTAAATTACTATTTGGAGAAAAATAAACGAGTGATTAAAATGTCATTGATGAATGTAATTCAATAGATCTTGTTACTTTTGCAGAGCTTATTTTCCTATGTATGACAAGCTAATATAGATATATATATTGATTAGTGACTAAATCTAGGTTTATCTAATTATCAAACAATTAAGTTTGATGTCCTGAAAGTCTGATTTCTAAATTTAAGCTTCTAAAATTCTGAAGTGGAACTGACATGGTATTAAATTAAAAAAATAAGTGGATTCTGTTAGGCATGCTAATTTTTCTGTGGGAGAGAAGAAAAAAAAATTAATAAACTGCATTTGCTATTTTTCTGATATTTTCTAGTACTAAGGAATAGGTCAACATAGATCATGCATGCTATAATTGCACATATCTTGCAAAATATCTTTGTCAACGTATAATTGGGCAGTGGGAACATGTTCAGAATGCAATGTGTTAGTTGTGATTCTCACTTCTGGAGATCTCTATTTGGAGATCTTCTTAGCATGAGATCTTGATTTAGTAATAACAGTAATAGTGACAGATGCAGCTTATGGCTCCGTTAACCTAATTTTGTAGAGTAAACATGCTTGTTTGCAGGCTTTTTTCCCCGAGATGCTTCTTAATATATTCACCTTCAGACTATTTTTTGAGAAGCTGCAGAAGATTTGGTGACAATGAGTGAAGGAAAAATGCAGTTCTGTGTTGGGATATTGCACTGATTCCTGTCTGTGGAAACCACTGCTCTAGAGACACTTGACCCACAAATGCACATATGGCACAGTTTAGAGCCCAGCTTAGTGAGGTCATATGAAGTTGGACTTACTTGAATAAAGCCAAAGCAGGGGTATCTGCAGTGTGCTTTAAAAACTGAGAGTTGGGAATTGGTAATATATGGAAGCCTATAGAGACGTGACCTTTTCCTGTACATTTGCAACGTCTTTTATTTAAAATAAAAGATCTATATCCCAAATTGTTGCATGTTTTTAAAATGATACCAGGGAACTGTAACTCAGGTTTTTTTGTATGAGAGAATAATTTTCTTTAGGCCAGAGGCTTTTTTCTTAGCTTTATTTTCAGCCATTTTTTGAGTCCTTTGCTATTTTTTTCTTCACTTGCCACTTTTCCTGTATTTCCATTCAGTCATTTGTCCACTTCAGTGGATTATCTGCAGTTGTAAAAGATGCCACTTCTGTCTACTTCATATGTTTTGTGCTGTGTACATTAACAGTTTGACAACAGCAATATGATAAAATGCAAATGTTTCAGGTGTTGATGTTGCAAAGACTGTACTTTTGAAGCTCAGGTGTGATGACACTGATAAACACTTCTCATTTTGATAAATTAAGAAGGGAAAGGATTTCATGAGAACAATCCCTACTCTGAGGTAGAAGCAAATACACTGAAATTATGTGACAGACATTTGTCTGATCTGTTCTTGAAAACCTCAAAAGAGGGAAATACCACACCTCTTCACTGGTCTATTTATAGCCAGTACATAACTACCATTGTAGTTAAGAGGCTTTTCTTAATATTTAACTAAAGTTTCTGTCTTGGTGCTAGTTAAGCCAGTTAGTTCTTGTCCAACTATTATTACTCATGCAGGATAATGATTTCTGTACTCTTTGCACCAACCATTTGCATAAGTGAAGACTGTTGCTCTGTCTCCTTTTATTTCAAGCTTCCCTTTGCTAAACTGGGCAAACAGGCCTTTTCTTCACAGGTCGTTTTCTCGGGATTTTTGCTGTTGTTGCTAACTCTCACCAGACTGATTTGTTTCTATCTTTTTCAGTTCCCCAAATACTTGCAGCAACAGAATAATTAACTTACTCTAAGTGCTGCAGCAGAGGTAACATGACTGCCTTATTAAAATGTCATTCTAGGGTGTGTGTGCATGCAGGTATGGTTGGTTTTTGGTTTGTTTTTATGTGTTATGTTTTTGTTTGTTTTTTTTTTCCCCGAATAACATCAGGTTCTTAGCTCCTGCATTTGTTGACACAGGAGCTTGTTTTATTATTTGTTAAATCCAGTAATGCTTCCTCTATATGAATTTGAGTTATCTTTCTGAGGAATATAACCTTATACTGTGTTTAATTCAATCTTTATTTCAGCTTAGCTTTCTAATAATTAAGCCTTTCTACATTCAACATGATTACTGTTCAGAACGTTGTTCTGCAGGAAAGTGTGCAGTTTCTTCTCTTGCACGTCTATTTCCCACCACATAGAGTCCCTGTGGCTTTTGAACGTAAGCCTGCTCTACAACAGGAAACTTGATTGAGAACAAGTTCTTCTAGGGTTAGGTACAGCTTCTATTGGCAAAAATGGGTCTTGAGTGGTCTCTTTTATACCTGTGCTGTCTTTGAAGTAAGTTATATTGCTAAGATAAACTTCTGTCAGTGTAACTGTACCCAAACAAGGCTTTTGCCACCTTGAGATGTCACACAATCTGATGACATAGAAGAAATTTTTATCCTATAGGCATGCTTTATTGGAAGAATTTGCAGAATCAGCTATGGAACAGATGTGTTCAACATGCTCCCTGGTTTCGGTCCATTTTATCTGACTTATGTAAATGATTTTATCCATAATTTTGGGGGGCTAGATCACAGATGGGACAAATTGTGTGATTCTTTCACAAAAACAAAACGGACACCAGTAATTATTGTTAAAGAAGGCCATTAGTTTCTTGCAGTAAGAGGTATTCCAGTAGTTAGTGTTGATTACCTCTTACCTATCCTCAAAAGTATTCAAAATAATTTAGATGAGTTCTGTAAATGTTCTGATAAAGACCACCTCCTCTGCTGTAGGCATCCCTTTTCTTGCTCTCTATTGATAGCCATAGTAGCGTCAGAAAACTTTTCACCTTGTTCTTCTTCCTGTTTCTTGGATAATTTAAGATGTGTTAAACAATACAAGCTCTTGTGGACCCACTGGTATCATCCTTCCTTGTGAGAACACCAACTCTCTCTCCTGTGTTTTCTATATTTTAACTGATTTATTCATGCAAGGATCTTGTTTTCTTATGCTGTAATTGCAAGAAAACTTTTGGTGATAGTTTTCCAGGGCTGGAAATCCAAGTAGTCCATGATGGTAACTGAGTTCAGATCTTTATATGCATGTTCAGAACGCACTGAGAGATTTGAAACAGCTATATCTACTCTCCCCTGCTCTTAGTTATCCATATGTCCAACATAAATGTATTTCTAGTTTATTTCTTATAGATCATGCTTAACTGTTTGTAGTTCCTTGGAATTACACATACCATCTTTTAAAAGATCTTTTGAGAAGATCCGAATCTGTGCTGTGGCTAAGAGGAGTGGATCCAGCATGAATTCTTGCATCTTTTGTTGTGTTGATATTGGTGCTGTAGAAGTGTGAGATCAGTTGGAAGGGCTGATGGTTAATTAAAATAAAACTTTTTCAGCTGGATCATCTGTTTGCTCTAGATCTCCTGCTTGTTATTGAGGTTCAGCTGGAAAGCTGAATAATTATGTAGGATCATAGCTGTCGTCGTAATGATTTGGTACCTGCTGCTAAGGGGTGTGCTACAAAGTTAGGCTTTTATTGTTACATTTTGATTTAAATGTTAGGATGAGGCATTGAATTGAATTAAGGTTGGGTTTTTTTTTTCTGGTTCACAGAAGCTAAATATTATTACGAAAGCACAAAGTGAAAGAGAGCTTCTGTGTTTGGTAGCTTACCAACATCTTAATGTGTTGGCCTATGTGGGTCATCCAGTTTAAAAACGTTGCCTACTGAATATGGATGAAAACTTAAAAGTTCATCCATTTAGACCTGCTCAATGAGGCCTACTGTCTTCGGAAATGATGCACAATCATGCTACACATGTGGAAAAATATCTTTGTATTTTGCATAGTGTGTGTTACCTATGTATGCATGCAAGTTTCCCTCGGTTTCCATTAAAGTATATTAAGTACACACTTATCCGTCCTCTCAGTGGTATTACTGGTCTTCCCATTTGTATAGTTCTCAACATGAGAGGTCTGAGTCTATCTGTACTTGTGGCTCCCTGGTCAAATTTGCTGCTTCTTGGTTTTGTCATGAAATATTTTAATCTTGGAGATTGATTCAGGGGTGTTTTTTCTGTGCTGTGTTGGAAATCTGTATGGCTTATGAATGTTTTATCTTACTGAAATATTCCATGTAAGTGTACTATGAAATTCTTTAGCATTTTATGTTCTTATTATTGGTGATAGGAATAATGGAAGAAATGTCTGACAATGTACAGAATTAATTTGAGTTATGATGGGGAGAAAGCACACGGGGTGTTGAACTAGGAAGACTGGAGTATGAACTAGGAAAGGGATTTTAGGCCAAAGCTCTAGGAGATGGTCTGTTAACGTGGTGGGAAAACTTGGTAGTAGAAGGAAGTAAGAAAACATCATAGATTTATTACCATACTCTGGATTTCCTCATTGCATCACTGTCTTATGTAGTATAAAGGAAGAATTGTGCTTTGAGGAATGAGTAAGATAGTATGTAACAAAGATTGTTCGCTGAGGATTCCTCCTTGATTTGTTGCAAAATTTGGAAGATGTGTAGGAAATGAGACTGAGATGTCTTCACAAGGAAGACATGAAAATGTCCTTAGAGAAGTAGATTCTATCCATGCTAGTGTCACAGCAAGATACCAGGTAGATTATGTTAATCAGGAAGGTTTCATATGTGGTGTTGTGTTCAGGTTTTTTTGGTACTTAATTTGTAATTATAGTAGTGTGATTTGCACTCATGACTAAAGCAGCTGGAACTGTGAAATCAGTGAGTTTTGCTCTGAATGGAAGTTGCTGTCAAATGTGATGGTTATACTCAAGAGAAACAAATTTTCTTGGTTTTAGCACCTGGAGATAGATATTAAAATAATCTATAGAAATGGAGAGTCTGCTTCTCTGGTTTATTTCCTGAAATAAGTGCATTTCGGCCCCTTATGGTCACAGAACTAGAAGATGAACTGAAAGGGACAGAACTGGTTACCGAAGTTTAAGGATGTGCTTTCTTCTGAACGCTCTCAAAAGCAAAATTTGACTGACAATTTCTGTGCGATTGCTTCCATACATTAATTGAAATGCTCCATTTGATTACAATACTCAGTTTCTTCTGGAAACCTGCTTTTTGTCTCATGTTTTTGCTTAAGAATAATGTTTGCAGATTATAGTGGTTTGTGATAGGTTTACTTTTCCAAGGAGTGATTACTCTTGAAATGAATTTATTTGACACTGATTGTAACATGGTCTTCCAGTTGTGAAGATAGGAGGCCAATACTGGTAGTGCTGGTAAGAGTAAGTTTACAGTTACCGGGTACAATCAGTTCTTTGACTTAACTGGTGATCTTGAATTTTGTCAGAAGGAAGAGAGATATACTATATTCTTTTAAGGTATATGCTGTGAACTGTCTGTGATACACAGACACACATACGTACACCCCAGCATTTTCTTCCTGGAAGTTCTTGGGCAGGGGGCACGCAGTTATATTTGTAGTGGGGAATGGTTTTCATTGTAATACCCTTAGCCCTTCTTCACAGGTGTTTTGACTTGCCAGTCATAAGTTTTGAATAAAACTAATGTTGCAATGCGTTCAGCAGGCAGCCTCCAAATGACAGCAGCAGGTGCTGAGCCGAGAGCACCACTGAGATTTTTTTTTTAGAAGGAGAAACAAAAGCATCTAAATCAGATTATAGTGCTCAAGGTAGAGCATGTTTTGTGGGACTGTAACGATCAACATCTCATGTACCTGTTTTCTTTGGGACGCTTTTTATGGAGCTATTCAGGTCATTTAAGATAGTAAATCAGGGAAAAGTTAAAAACATCCCAGGAGTATTTTACTCGGTGTGTTTGTGGACACCGTAATGTTATCTGAATGTACTAAGTAAGCCTTAAATGTTTTTATGATGTGAATATTATTAAGTCATTTGTGTAACACATAACTTAGCTAATGGTAAGGAATTTGTTCTTCTTAATGTTGTGATGTTCTGAGGCTTTCCAGCATGGTGGTGGTGATAGATTTCCAAGACACCAGTGTAATTTGGAGGCAGTGATGCAGTCATTTGTAGCCCAGTGAACTGTGTCTATTACTTTTTAACATACTTTTGTGAGAAAATCTGGTCTCGGATAAGAGGAGAGGAGTATGAGCAGTTTCTCATCAGTATGTTCTATTGCAAAATTGGCAACACTGAAATATTTTGCAAGGTGTCACTGTGGCATCTGGCCTCAAGTTTCAGCTCTTGTGACCCTTCCTCAATTTACAATGCATGTGTTTGTTTCATAATAGGTTTTTTTTCCTTGAAATCATGAGCAGATCTTAAGAAAGTATCATGACTTTCCAGGCAGATTTGCTTGATGTATCAGCAAAGTAATTCTTCAGTGAGGTTGAGAAATAGGCTGTCAGAGGGGGTGCTTTGGCTGCTGCTGAGGCAACAGCAGATATAGGAAATGGAGAAGTTCTCTAAGACTTGAATTAGGTGAAGAAAGATCTTGTTGAGGAAAGTAGATGCTTTTCTGTTTGAGGCCAATTACAGTCTTATCTCCCTTGTGTACTTGAAGTGGAGTGGGTTTATGAAGGGTTAGCCAATATAGGCTCTTGATGGCATTTGGAAAGAAGAGGTTCATTCAAAGCAGGAAACTTTGAATATTTAGTGCTTGAAACTCTAAATATGCTTATCTCTGCCTATCAACTGTAAAGGAAGTGTAGTGAGATTAGCTTTCCTAGACTACAGTTACTCTTTGTGAATATTGCTGTAAGTGTTAAGATATTTATCTGAAAAGTATAATTTTGCTATAAACTCATCTTGAACTAAATTATCTGCTGCTTTGCATTTTTATGAGAAAAATCATTAAAAACTGTGTCCTCACATTCTCAAACCTTCCAGCACATTTTAACTTTTTCAAGTTGAGATCATTGTTCATTAAGCTGTTAAGTGTTATATGAATGTGTCAAATTACAGTTTATAGAACAGCAGAAACAAAAGATTTAATCTGAGTAGGATGAAGTTTTATGTTTGTCCCTGGGCATGGTGGATTCTTCAGTTCATTCTGAAGTCTGTGTGTCAAAGTACTTTTAAGAGATGAGCTGCATTTATGGTTCTAGAACTGACAGCACTGCTTTTTGAGGTTTTATCCTCCGTGTAACTGGGAGGGCACCATCCATAATTAGAAGTTGTATTTCATGCAGGTCTGTGTTGTTACTGTTTTTGTTTTTTAAATTGAGCTCTGGAAGGAGTACAACTAGTAACCATTCTTTTCAGAAAATAGACAAATGCCAAATCCTATCTGTAACTGTACAGATGAGGTAAGTCTGTGTGGTCTTGTGTGCTAAATTAGACATAAATTAGCTTTTTTGGCTTGCCAGGAATATTTTAAAAGTCTTCAGCTGAGGAAATTTCAAGTCTGCATATTGTAGAGATACCTGAAACATCTCTAATGGTACTGATACTTCAGCCATCCCACGCTTGCTGTCTGCAGTCATTCTGCACTGAACAGTGTATCTGTAGGTTCTGTGCAGAAGCAAGATGGCTTCTGCATACACTGCGCTTTTATGCACACAAGGATTGCATTGCCTTTCTTTAATCTTGCATTGCACTTCTGTTAGGTAATTATACATTGTGATTTAATAATTCTTCTGAATTGTCTCTTGCTAAGACTGTCCAGTCTTCCAGCTGCAGCTTTTTTCCAGTTTCCTGAATGATAGTCTTTTTATATCAAAATGCATTAAATGCAAAACCATTATTCAATAAACATAATAAACCGCAATAACTAATTTACATAAAATAAAACTTCTGATTATGGGTGGTGCACTCCCAGTTGCAGGGAAGATAGAAGTTCTAGAAGTGGTCCTGTCAGTTTTAGCACCATAAATGCAGCTTATCTCTTAAAAAAACAATGATTAAACACAATAAAAATTAATACTAAACAGTGGGGGGGTAGGGGGATCACAATAATTTATTACATGTATTTAAAGTATTTAACTGTATTTAAATACATTTTGTTCAACTGTGACTTTTTAAACATGATTCAGGTAATTTGTTTAAGCCATTATTTTTGTATTTCATTGTGCCTACCTGATCATTGCTGATCTGTAGGGGGTTGCACTAGGAATCATGTTCATTGATGTTTTCTGCTAAATAGGAATATGAATCTTAAAATAACTTATTTTAGTCCATCAGCTGAGTTTCCTGTTAGTTAACCCAGACTTTAAAGCAAGTAATTAAAATGTCATGTGATATTCAGCCAAATATGTTGGAAACATCGAAGTAGGGCAATTACTGTAGTTAGTTCTGTTAACTAATCTGTAATCATTTCAAGAAGCCGTATTTTGTTTGGCAGTAATAATAATTATTGAAATCAAAGCATTTACTGTGTTTTTGCTTTTTAATTCCATGGTAGAAAACAAGCTAATTACTATATTGTTTTACTTTAAATTTATGTGGAAGTAGATGATCAGCAGCTCCTTGACCCTTTCCTTTATCCTTCTCAGTTATTCATACAATATTTACAATCCACTAGAATCTCCTTGTTTTCCAGGTATTTACAAATACTGCAAGAATGGTCCAGAAAACTGAACCACTAATTTTGTGAAGTCTTAGACTCTTGTAAGTCCCTGGATCTTTAAGTTAAAATTTTTGATCCGAAGTGTATTACAATTAGTGTCTCTTGTTGTTGTGGATGGTGAAATTTCTATTCCAGTAACAGTGTGCTGTGGTTTGGATACATCCTCTTGATTTTTTTTCAAAACCAGAAGGAAAATGGATGCTGGCTCTTTCTTCCTGTTTTTTATCACCACTTGCTATTTCACCATCTGAATTTAGTAAAACATATATCTGAAAGCTTTTTCTTTTTTTTTTCCCCTCCCTTAATGTATTTTTATATAACAAAAAACTATAGTATGTTAACTTTGAGTTTGTTGCTATTGTTTTATGAAGCTCATTATGCTGGTAGAGGTAGCTGGCTCATAGTAGTATGTGCTTAAGGTTGCTTGGTCTCTGTAAAATGGATTAAAGTAGCTTAGGGTTCTGAATAAACCAGTTTAATTACAAGAGTGAGAAATTCAGGGTAAAGTTTAGAAGTATACTGACTAAACTACATACAATCAGGACAAGACTTAAAATATTTTGAAAAATAAACCCAAGTGCTTTTTGCAGGAAATGAACCGGAAATGCTCTTTCTGCAAAAGACTGTTTGATGTGTTTATGTTCTTCACTCTGCCAAACTGCCATTCTCCTGGTAGAACGGTTTAATGCATATGTTTAGGATGGAACTGTTGAATGATGGTAACTATGGAAAAGCAAGCAGTAAGGGGGAAAATAGAGGGGAACTTTTCTCTGGTCCTGTATTTGTCCAGGGCCAGGGAGTCAGTCCTGAGTTACTGCCCTGGTTGTGAGAGATGCTGCTCTAGGTTGTCTTTCCTTGCTCTGGGGCATCAGCTGGCAGAGCCTGGTGGATTCTGCTGGTTTGCCAGTCTTTCCTGGCACAACAGAGCTAGGTGGACCTTCTCAGTCTATCCTGTCCCTTGCAATTAATTTCACTATTGGGATAATTTAAAGGGGGAAGAAAGTGCTTCAGAATAGAAGGGGTTGCATGACCGAGGAAGAACTGAGGAGGAGAGTATTACTGCTCTGTGGCTCCTGTCCTTACTGTAAGGCATGCCCGTTGATAGGCAAGATCCTTGCTTCCCAGCTTTCAGACCTTAAGGTTCCTTGAGGTGTGCAAAGAAGAATGGGATCAAACATTTTAACATCTTTTTTCGAAGAAACTTATATCCATTCATTTCACTCCAATAGCTCTTAATTTTAAAAAATTTCTGTAGTACTGTTACAAGAGGAATATTTCTATTTCTTTATTCATCATTTAAACTTAATTTCTAATGTTCCAAATTTGCCCTGCTGAGTCCTGTTTTGTTTTGGTTTCTTTTCCAAATGTTACCTTACTTTATCAACATGTCATTGACTTTTGATTTGTATTGATTTAATTTTTCTCTCCCTTTTCTACTTTACTTGTGAACACCTTTTCTTATGTATTATTATATGTTAGTAATACATATAATACCATTATGTATATGTGAAATGTGTGGAATTTTCTGAAACTGAACTCACATCTAATGTGTTATTGTTAGGCTTCAATTATTAACAGACCTTTGCGTTACTTGCTTAAATGTTCTTCTTGTTAGGGCTCTTTCCTTCTATATTTTCTATCCTTCATGATTTTATTTTACTGCTGCGGCTTTCACAATCATTGAAAAGTGTGGGAGTTTTGCCCAGTGTTCAGTTGTGAATATGTCCGTATAAAATCCTCTCCTTTATGCTCATTTCTATGGACTTACCTTCTTTTAGGTATCAGAATTTTCTTCCATGCTTGCCACACTACGTTAAGTTCCCAGCATTTTTGCCAACTATTGCTTTGAGCTATGAAAAATTCTTCTATAGAAGTTCAGATTTAGGTACTACTGTTTGCTGTCTTGTTCCCAGACACTGTTTTTCAGTTGATTTTAAATTGAAAAAACAAACAAACAAACAAACAACAAAAACTATGGGTAGTGCTGCATGTTATTTTGGTTAAAGCTTAAGTAGGTGTATTTGACTAGGTGGTCACTTGGGGTTTTGTTAACCTTGCTTATTGGGATTTATAAGAGGTTGATTGTGTGAGACCAAGCATTGGTTGTTTAAAAGTGATGCCTTGGGAGTAAAACTTTGTTGTCTGGCTCATTGTCCTTGTCGTGAAATGTATTTTTTTAATCTTCCTTTATGTTCGGATTATCCATGCTACAGTCTGAAAACTTAGCTGTGAACACATGCTCTTAATATTTACCTGGCTCTTTGTCTCATCTGTTTGTTTGTAGACAAGTATGTCTAAGCAAATTTTGATTTCTCATAATTTTGGTTTAATATGCTTATACCTAATATAGTGTAATCTCCAATTTAATCTTTACCTGTGATTGGAAATAATTATAGTGCATCCTCCTTCTTTTGAGTTCACATTGTTATTTTGCTTTGGTGCAAGAATGGGGAACTATGTATCCTTGGACTGATTTATTTCAGTGAAAATTTTTAGGGAATTGATATCCTTGAGATTCCTGCCCCTCTGTTGGAACAGATTTTGTCTCCAAAGGTGCAAGACACCTTTCTGTGTTGGTTAAAGTGTTTCTTTTCAAGACTGAATTCCTTACAAAATCAAGCTAAGATAGATTGTTTGCTTCACTGTATTTTTGTTCTTGGTTTGTTGGGGTTTTTTGTTTGTGTGTGGTTTTTTTTGGTTTTTTTTTGTTTGTTTTTTTAACATAGGAGGCAGCTTGAAAGTGGGTTTAAGTTCTTTCCGTGCCATATTACCTTTTCTGTTCTCATATGATTGGTTTATGGCTCTCATTGTAGCCATAGCTAACTTTACTATTTATAAATTGTTCCTCTGTTAGGAAGTTGGATGCTGCAGAAGCCATTTCTTTTATTCACACTACATATCTCCATATTCCGCAGAACTGAAACACCCTTTCTAGCTCACTTAGTAAATATTCAGCCCGTAGAGCATCTGCTTGCTTTCTTACACTACTGTGTGAGGGTAAAGCTTTTATTTTTTTTCCTAGCCTACAAGTTTTTGAATGTGATCAAATCAGTCATGAGAGACAGTGTAAATGTGTGCTGGTGCTTGTGTACTTTTATCTCTCAGTAACCAAGAGGCACCTTAACCTTGTTGCATTTATTAGAGGAGAAGTGCATACCAATTAGCACCGAACAGCTAGATTATCGTCCACATGACTTACTTGTCTTCAGGCTTTGTTTCCTTTGCTGTGAGAAACCTAAAAAGAATTTTCAAGAATCATCTGGATGTTTTCTTCCTTCAGTGGCTTTGTCAGATCCTGCAAGGTTTCCAGTCTCTGTGGAAGGTGGCTGATGGGAAGTCAATCATAAATATGAATCAACATCTCCCCACCCTTATATCCAAAATGCTGTTGCTAGGATATTCTTCTTTGTTTGCTACTCTTATCACATCATCACCTTTTTGAAATTCATTCTCTGTCATCCTTTCTTTAATTACATTCAAATTCAAGCTGCTTGTGTTTCTCTGCATGACCTTGACATAATCTTATTCTACCTTTACATCTGCTGTTGTGTTTTGCTGCCTTTGCTTCTTCTGAATCTTTCTCTGAGTTCCAGGTTTCTCTGTTTCACTTCCTTTTTGTTCTGGATTGTCACCTACTTTGTGTGTGTGTGTGCACATTTTGCTAATGCCGCTTTCTAACTATGGACTAGGGTAATTTTTTTCCATTTCTACTGAACATATGTTTTGTTCAAGAAGTGTTGATTTTTGTCAGCTTGTTTTTACTCTCCCCATCACCACCCTGTTATTATAGTCCACTGTGAAAATGAGCACTTAAAAACAGAAGTGTTCTGTCAAGTGACAAAGGTGAGGTCTTCGTAAAGCTTGGTTTGCCTCACCTTTTTAATTGAAATCTAATGTCATTAGCTTATTTTTGAAGTGACACTAAATGCTAACAAAAAGATAGTTAAGATGTTCAGTTGGCAATTATGTAAACAAACAAACTGAACAGAAAGAATTAGTTAAAAGGATGATAAAGTGAGAACTCCTTAAGTTATTCCAAGATGTTTAATTCTTCTAGGTTGTTTTTTTTTCTTTGAAGAAATAAGAAGGAAGTGGGAAGGAAAAGAAATAGATGTTTATTTATTAGCTTATGCTCTTCTAATGAGAGATGCCACAAGTTAATACTAAAGAATGAATTCTGATAGCTGGAGGAACTTGCAGAAGATGTTTCCTAAGGTGTTTCTCCTTTTTCAGCTTCCTGCCCTATATGAGCTCTGTAGCTCAAATAGCTCGAGCTCCCAAGTTTGGTTATTTCAGCTAGGTTGAGGATGAACACTGGGGGTATTTTTGTTTGGAGATACAACTTGCTCTTGTTTTCTTCAAGCGTGGCAAAAGATTTATAATGTTCCGCAGTATTTTTTGTATTTATTTGAAATGCTTACAAGGAAGTATTACAGAAATACTTAATCCAAAGTCATAAACACATTTTTAGTTTAATGTATTAAGACAGCTAATTAAATCAAACCTTTCACAAAAATTACACCAGCTCTCATTTTAAGACAGTTCAATCAAATACAGAATTAGAAAAAAAAAAAGTTTTATAAGCACTTCACTAAAGTGCTTTGGAAGATCCCCTGAGGCTATTGCTGATACAAAAAATATAGCTTAGAAAGTAATTGAAAGTATGGTCTGTTTTGCTTTTTTGACTTTTAGAGATGCAAAAAATGCAAAGAATCGGATATGGGCAAAAAAGTTAGTTGTGATATTTAAGGCTATCAAGGTAATCCCACTTCACTAATTAGGCCAGATCTCCTGGCATCTTGTGTGAGAGCAAGACCTAAAGATCTTGTCCTTACTTTGAGTGATCTTGGCTCCTCTCATTCTGCAAATAAATGAAAATTAAACCCCTTTTTTCTTCTCTGAAGATTGGTGTAAGTCCCTTCATTTTGTATCTTTGTGGTTTTCCCTTTCTGTTACGGAACCACAGGAAGCGCTTTCTTTTTTACCTTTTTTTTTTTTTGAAACAGATTTTTCTGTCTCTTGCTGTGGTGGCGTGTTGTGGCATCAAGAGGTTGGAGACTGTGGTAATGGTAAAAGATGGGATTGTCTCTTGAGACTGAGGAGCTAAGGCCAGATATGCTTCTCATACTTTTGCAGGCTTGAATACTTTACAAAGCATCAGACAGGAGGGTTTTTTTCCCCACAACACTTGGAAACTATTTCAAGGATTGTTTTGAGGCTGTCCATGGACTTGGACTTGTAACTCTGGATGCACTTGAATCATTTTTTCAACTTTCTTTTAGTTCTGATGTATTCTCTCAACTGATTGCAGAGTGGGACCTCTAGATCTTCTTTAAAAGCCCGATATCTTCTTGGTTATGGAGCTTGAAACACACGATAGTAGATGAGCCATCTGATGCATAGGTAAAAGGCAGTATACTGCAGAGACCTTTAGATGGCTTTCAAGTCCAAATTTCTTTCTGAAAAATATGTTCCACTGGTGAAAAGAACACCACTTAAAAAGGCTGGTTTCATGAAAAGAGTAAGAAAGAGACACAGTGCCAGAAACTTCTAGATGCCTAACTGAAGATGCTCAGAAATGCTTTGGAAAATTGTGATTAATTGATCATTAGCTAGAAAATTGGCAAAATAGTAAAGCAAAGAAGCATGACTGGCTGGTGCTGAAAGAGCTGGCTCACCTCTTCTCTGTTCTCAGCCACATGCTCTCACAGGTGGCCTTGTGCTGGCATCAGGGGTCATTTGACAATGGTAAGGAACTAAACCATGAGAAAACAAATTCTGTTTAAGAAAAATAAATAAAAAGTCATAATCTGTTGGTGTAGTTCCTTGAATGAAATTTCAGGGTATTCATCTGTTTTGTCGGAGTAGGGTAGATCTTTCAGCTCTGAGCCAGAAGGATGGATGGTCCCCTGCGGCCAGGAAAAGCACGGAAGGAATAGTCTCCTCCTGCTCGGTCTCAGTGACTGCTTAAGAAATTAGAGAGTTTTCTTCTGTGATCTTGCATTAAAAATTCTGAATTCTTTGTGTAGTAGCCTGTATTACAATAAATCTCATTGTCTTTTTAGGGATAGGCCTTTATTTTTTTGCTGTTAAGTTCCGTTGTAGCATCTCACAAATTATTTTAACTGATCTTTAACTATTTTTTTTTTCAATTGGCTGATGTTCGAAATACTGTGATGATAGGTTTTGGTCAAAAATGTACTCCCTATGTTTCTGCTTTTCTGGATAGCTTGTATTTGTATATTAAAAGTTACTTTCTGTTGTCTTCCAGAGATGTTTGCTTCCAGGATATTGGGTTATCTATGTGTAATACTCTTGAATTATCATGAAAAAAAATTACCAACTGAAGTCCTCTAGTTTATATAATCAATAGGTTTTGATGCCTCTTGATTTATGCTGTAAGTTTTATGTGAATCTATATATATGCAAACTATATGTATGTAGTTCTGAACACAGAGCTTTGAACACCAGATATGGGAACCAGTAGGAAAAGAATCTGTTCTTAATTATCTGGATTACTGGGTATCCCTTGTAGCAGAGCGCTTTGGCTAATTAAGCTACTACTCATCATTTGGGGTTGTTGGTAGAGACTTAAATCAGCTAAATCTGGAAGAATATTTAGTTCAGGCCTTGTGTCTTCTGAAAGTCTGTAGATGTTGCTCAGAGCCCAGTGAGGCTTTCGGGACAGTAAATGTTTTTTCCACGTGTCATATTTACATAGGCAATCTCATTTGTACTTTATATGAATATTTGATATGGAGAATATTAGAAAAACTGCCCATAAACAATAAAAAAATTACTGTTTTATATGGCTTTGACAACTTGAATAGTAATTCTGAATTTTTTGGTTTTGCGTTTTAGGAAATAAAATAATGCTAATGAAGCAACCATTTCCCTGAAGTTCAAGTTTTCAGGCTCACTGCCATTATGGGTAGGTCTTGTGTGTAACATATATAAAAATTTAATTTGAATACTTTTCTATTGCAGAGCAAAAACATTAATGTAATATCATTCCTAAGAAATGTGTGCTTTGGCTGTGTAACTCAATGTAATGTCTACATGAAAGGCAGTGTTCAGCTGCTTTGCTAATATTCAAAATACTTCTGATGTCTTTTTTCCATTGGAATATAGCACTTTTCCCTCGCTATGTGGCAATTTAAAAATTGAAGCATAGGAAATTTAGATTTATGGTACTTACTGTGGTTTAAATGGCAATGCCTATTGGGGAAAAAGAGACCTCACAAAGTCTATATTACAGACTCTTATCATATTGTCCTGTGTCGTTGCAGTGTGAAGCCAGGACTCTGTAGATGATCTGTGTTTTTCTAAATGCATAGCACATTTGTGTTACTTCAAATTTTATGTTGATTTTTCAAGTTGTACACTCCTTTGAATGAGTTAAGCGTTTTGTTACTGTAATTGCTTATTGGTGTTCACTCTCAAAAAAAGATCCCAACAAAGCAACCAACCAAAACACGCACATTTTGTATTGCTTTTGGTTATCTGTTATCGTTAATGCTATTTTTTTCCTAATCTCATGCTAATTGATAAAGTATCTGAATGTAGGAATACAACACTCTTTGATTTCATGATATTCTCCAAGGTTTCATGTGAATGAAATGACTACGGGATATTCAGTAAACTTTAGATGCTTTGCGTTGATACTTTGGTTTCCTTTGTTTCAAACGTGCTGTCTAATGACCACGGGGAATTAAACCTCCCTCAACCAACTGCTGAAAGAACAAATTTTTTTTAATTGCTGAGTGCTAGAATGACTATAACAAAATAGTTTCATTTTTTAATTGTAGCAAGTTTGAAGTGTCTTTAGAATGGGGAAGGAGTAACTGAGCTGCAAGAATGCCTGTAGTTCTGGCATTAAATATTGCTAGTATAACTTGCTTTTATAGATTTGCATATCTTAGTAGAGTTATGAATAATGACAGCATGAGCAATGATCAAAGTTAACTAATTTTCAGACCAGCTTTCTGATCTGTTAAGAATCTGTTAAATTAGAGTACTGAAATCCAACAACTTCTTGATATGACAAATGTATTTTTTTATATTTGAATAGAGTGTGAAGGAATTCTCATCATTGCTGAATACCTAGAATGCTTGCTTGCTGATGTTAATGCAGAGTTTTTCAGATCCATGGTTGAGAAATACTATTATTTGTAAATCCCAGCACCTAGCAATGAGTTCTTCAACAAACATACCAATTGTAAAGTTGCGTGAAGGCACACAATCAACACCTTGGTAGATAACATGCATCTAGAACACCAGATAACAAAAATTAAATATAGTACTGTTGCTGTAGCAAGGAATTAAGACAAAATATTAGTGACAAATAAATTTCCTTTAGTGATGGATATACAGGCTTTTGGGCTTCCAAGTGCTCTCCTGTCTAAAGGAGCATCCCAGTTCCAGGGCAAACCTTGTCTAGTGTGGTCTCAGGCCATTACAGCTGCAGCAAATCATCAGGATTCAGAATTTTTTGTGAAGTTAAAGTGTAAGCTCCTGCCCCTAAAATTGTCACTGGGTTCAGTGCTTCTGTTTCTCCTCATGAATGACTCCTGTAAGCCCTAAAAAAACCTGCATTTGCAGTCCTGGAAAAGTTCTGTGGTGTTTTGTGGTTGTGGGTTTCTTTGTTGTTATGGGGGGAGGGGGTTGTGGTTTTTTGTTTGGTTGGGTTTTTTTGTGGTGTTTTTTGGGTTTTATTTTAATTACTCTGTGGGCCATCAGCAGATGCTCAAACAGTAGAGGGTGTTCCTCTGGGAGGTTGTGTATGCTTCTTACGTGCATGACCGTACCTCTTCAGGACAGAGGAAGAATTGATTCAAAAGTACTTGCTTTATTTTATGAACTGGGCACAGATAAATAATTTCTAGTTAACACTTCATCCATGGATGTTATTTGAAATGACAGAGATAAACTTTTTTTTTTCTCTTATTAATACAGCCTGCAGTTCTGCAGAGTTGTCAATTTCTGTTACAACTTGAGTTTTCAGATCTGCCATTTAGGTGTGTTTACTGATTAAGCTGTTTATTTCCTTAAGCACTGTTAATGATAGTAAAATAAAAATGTTTACAGCGTGGCAGTAATGCTTTTTTAATTTGGCAATTATGTATTGAAGTGTAATATGAACTTTTAGATTTTAGAATAATGCCTGCCTATTTGTGAAATGAGACAGCAACGCGCTTCAAATGTAACAGACATTTACACTCCTCTTATCTGGTCTTTTTCTCTGAGCAGATGAGCAGCAAGCTTTGAATTCAATCATGCAGGATTTGGCTGTGCTTCATAAGGCCAGCCGTCCTGTATTGCCCCAGCAAGAAACAGGAAAACCAAAGTCATCCTCGCCTAAAAAGCAGGTAATCTTTGATATTGTTACTAACATTTTGAACATGGAATGTCCTGCTGTGACTTCTATAATTATTTTTCTTGCCAGACCAGTGGGCATACCTGAACGAGCTATTAGTCTCCCACGTGTGCTGCCATTTTCTTTGTTCATGTTCTTAAATTATCAGCCAAATGAAATGGTGGCGTTTTGAACCAGAACATAGTATATGCTTAAATTACTCCAATTGGGATAAATTGAAGATTATAGGGATATTTTCACACTGTGTGTAGACTGATATTCTTTTATTATTATTATTTGATTGGTACTAGACTATTTTAAACTACCAAGATGTGCTAGTATCTCTTATTTGGAATTCTCCTTTAGAATTAACTTTATAGGTATATTAGATTGCCCAGTTGTCAGTTGTATCATACTGAAGAATGTCAGTACAGCAGCAGAAACATACTCCTTTACTTTGGCCTCAATTTTCTTGTTTGTTCAGATTCTGGAAATGTGAGCTCTTTTCAGCTGTATTTTTTCCCTGCAGATACTGAACGCAGATGGAAAAGTAGTGAATGCTTAGTAGTTCAAACCTATCAACTCTATGGAGAGATTAGGAGAGGATGTAGATTTTTATCTCAGTTGTAGTAATAGCCCTATTGAGTTAACTGCATGTATATTTGATTGGATCCTTAATTGACAGCCTGATATTTAATGAAACTTCAGTTTATACAGTCTTGCTTTAACCTCTTAAAGGTCAAAGTATTTGAATATTGTTGGCTCTTAAACTAGCAGAAACCAAGGGCTGCATCTTTTTCATTCTGTGCTTTAAAAGCTGTAAGAGTTCAACAGTGCTTTACTGGTGTCATATAACTTGCTTTTGAGCTGTAACTTTAGACAGTAGTAACGTACGTATATGATCAAAAATTATTTTAGTATAATTCATATTTAGAAAGGTCGAAGAAAAATAGTTGAGCCATTTCTGAATTGAAATGTAGTAGTGGTGGTTTAAACAGAATGATGTGTTCTTCATTCTGTTTAAATTTGTAAATTTTGAAATTAATCACTTGTGAATCCAGTAATTTTTCGGAAGATACAACATTATTTGGATATAATCCCTGTATTTGAATGCATTATTTTTTTTTCCTGCAATAGTTGGTGATACAATTTGATTCCTAAACTTACGATTTTGCAAAACAATTTTATTTCATGTAATTGCAGATTTTTACAGGTGTCTTTAGTATTGTGAAATTGATTCCATGAATGCTGGTTTAATTATGTGGGGGGGTTTCTACGGTGATGCTTATGAAACAAGATACGTTTCTTAAGCCTGGAACTAAATCTACCTGCCTGTTTGTGATAAAGAATTATTTGATAATCAGTTCCACACTGAACTTGAAATTATGAATGTTATAATATTAAAATTTATTGTTAGAAAAATAATATGCTTACTTACAGAAGCATTTATTGTACTTCAGATTTTTTTTTTTTACATGCTTTAAGCCTCTATCAGGTACATCAGCAGAAGTAGCTTGTTAACATGCTTGGTTAACAGAAAAGGAGTATGGACTAAAGGATTTTAATTCTGGTGTAGGATTATTGGATGGGATTTCATGGCCTCCTAAAGGAGGTGGTAACAAACTAATAGTGGTTCCTTTGTCTCTGTTCTTACAGAATGATGTTAGAGTCAAATTTGAACATCGAGGTGAAAAAAGGTAAGATGGGAACAGAGCAAACCAATCTTGATTTTTAATTATTTATAGAATTGTATTGAGTTCCTATCGTAAAGTTTCAAATAAACTGTTAAAAATATTTCAGATATCCAAGTTTAAATAATTTTGATAGGAACACATTTTAAGGAGAATTCATCTGTTTAAAAGATGTGCTGTAAGTAGTGTCTTACCATAGCTATGTCCCATGGAATATCCCTTATTTGTTTACACTTAAGAGAGATGTTTGTAGCATAGAACAATTACTTAGATCTTTAGTATAGATCTCGAATATGCATAGACAAGCAAATAATTTTTTTACTGCATTGTGTGCTTAATAAATCCACGATAATACATTGTTGCTGTGATACCCAGAGCAAGCAGCCTAGATCTCAAAGCTCCGTATTGGGTTATACTTTGAAGGAACCAATCCGAGAACTGTATTAGGAATGTTTATTAGGAAATAACATCCTGGTCATGCAATTTGTCAATATAAATTCCTTAAGTAAAGATCGCTTCAGCATGAAACCTGTGCTACTTCTGGGCAGTGTGATGTGCAATAGATGAGTGTGTGCCTGTGCTGGGTACAATATGTGCCCGCTCTTTTCATGGGTAATAAAATAGCAACCAGTTTCCTAGGTATTAACATTCTTCAGCTTATTTCAGTCACTTTTCTGAAGATCACATGTAGCAGTGCATCGGTAATGGTTGAGTGCTATAAGTAATTTGGAGGAAATAACTCTTCAAAAGCTTTGAAAATTGAGGACTCTTCTACCTAGCAATTTATTGTGAAATAAGTGAAAGCATGAATTTAAAACAGAGAACTGTTTACTCACTGCCAGTCTGCACAGACAGTGATATTTTCATTTTATCTTAATTCACTTTCACAGTGAACTAAGTTAATCAATGTAGTATGAACATAAGTATAAAGTAAATGCGTGGAAAGATGCCTTTCCCAAGCATTTTTGCTGATGGGGCCCGACTCCATTTTGGACTGGCTACTGGGCAATCCAGGCTCATTGCTCAGCACGAGTTGCAATACTTTTGCTGCCTGAGCATGTAGATTTGAAGATAAAATAATGAAATTATGCAAGAAAAATAAGTTATGCAATGGCTTTCTCAATAATTTTTAAAAAGGGAAGCGGAAAAGAGAAGTGATTCCAGAGTTTTTCAGCAGTGAATGTGACACTCTATACCTAGGAGTGTGCAGTGAGATGGGCAGAGTTCCAGGCTTGCTAAATTGTTAACTACAATGAGAACTGGTAGGGGTTTTTCTTAAATTGTGCTTTTCAAAATAATTTTCAATTGAAAGTGACCTGACTTCTAGCCTCATTTCAGTGAGGAATATTGTTCCCTAACCAATGTTCCAAGTGAAACACTGACAAAAGGGACAGTTACCCTTTGCGAATCTTTGTTTCACAAAATTTGAGTGCTGCTTCAGTTTGGAATGTGAGTTGAATATAACTCACTAGCTTAGTCACTTATAAAAACTTATTTTGTTTAATGGTGTTGTGTCTCAAATAATACAATAGGGTTTTTTATAGGAAAAAGTCAGTTACAGGCATTTTGAGCTATTTGGTTTGACGAGGCATTGAGTTAAAATAGAATCTGAATTGTTGACTTACAACTGCACCTTTCTTACAGGAGTGCATTTGAAGCACAGTTAGTGATGGGCACAGCAGTTTTAGTGTGTAATTCATTATATATAAGATGGTGACATTTAGTGAGTAAGTAAACCTTACTCAGATTTACAATCCCCATTTTTTGGAAAAGTGCTTACTTTCTGATGCTTAAATTTGTCAGCCTCTGGTACTCCATTGTCTTGGTTTTTAAGAAGCAGAAAATTTTAGCAGTTTCTAAGAATTTGCCGCCGGAATGGAGGCATGCAATGCTTTAAGTTAAGAAAGAAGCCATATGCAAGCAAGTAAAATAGTCATCATAAGATCTAATTTTATGCATGATTATCCCGTATAACTTTTTCACTGCTCTTCTCTATTTTTGTAAGGACTCAAGATACAGGCAGCAGTGAATAAAGGATAGCCTCTTATGGTCTTTTTAGTAATAAATTTAATTCTAAGATCTTTCTTAAGTAATGAGTTGCCAGATTTTCAGAAGTAATGGAAAAAATTTCTTTATAACTTAAATTGTGTTTCAGGATTCTGCAATTACCAAGGCCTGTTAAACTTGAAGATCTTGCAGCTAAAGCTAAAATTGCTTTTGGACAGACTATGGATTTACATTACAGCAATAATGAGGTAATATTCTGTGTCTTCTAAGTTCTCAGTGATTTGTCCATTGATTATTTTAGCTGAAATTTGCTCTTGTAATAAAACTTATTCCTGTGACAAAACCCCAGGTTTCTAACGTGTGTGTTCCCAAATACACAAGGCTTGTCTAAATTAGCATAGGCAGGAGATGCATGAAATGTTTTATGGGTAGAGTCGTATCTTAAAGAATTACATCTTATATTTGATTGGGGTGTGGATGAATTATTTGGCTTCTGTGCCACAGTCCTGTTGTGTGACTTCAGGGAAAGTCTTTGCTTCTTTGACCTTTGTCATGTTTGTAAATTTGAAATAACATTTATCCTTTCTTGTACACTTTCTGTTCCTTAAGGATTAATCTTGTTAGGTAATTGCTAGAATGCTGCATTTAGTTATGTTTAGTTTGGAGAACTGGACTTAACTCTTGATTCTCTTAAAGTGTCTGGTTCACAAAGATTTCTTGGGAACAGTGCTAGTGCTGTCAAGCCTGATAAATATTACTTCCAGCTTCCCTTTAGAAGTAGAAACAGAATTATTAATAGGAAATATATTTACAGATGCAGGATCCAATCTTAGGAGTCACTTCTGGTTTTTGCCTTCAGTCAGCAAAGTGCGTGAATGATTATTCATGTGCTTGGTTATGCCCAACATCATTACTGTATCTAATCTGCATCTCTGCAGAAGAAAATGCCTGTATTTGCTGTTTGTTGGTTACTCGCTACCTTACCAGGCACTTCTGTGAAACTCATCCTCAAAAGGAAGAATTCCATCAGGCGGCTTTTGGAGATTAGAAAGGTCAGGGGAAATGGCCATTCGTGATGCTTTATTTTCAGCTCCTTCCTCTGATAGATTTTTAGGCATTTGAGCAGGTTGTCTGCTTGCCAACTTCTGCATTAGTTGGCAAATCACCAAATCACCAAAATCACCAAAATGTGATGGTAATAACCTGTCAGTAGCATTAAAACTGCATCTTAAAACAAAGAGAGCGCATATTTGTTATCAAGACCTTCCTCTTTCTTTCCCATTTATTTTTGGATAAAAGTAATGTATTTCAACTGATGTTGTATGTGAGCATCACTGACTGAGATTGTTTGTAAGTAGTGAGGACTAGAATCCTAGGACTAGTTGATCCATGAGGATCATGTCATACCTGATGCACTTCCTTAACAAATTCTGGTTTTCAGTGGAGAATTTTTGTTAGTCATGCAACTTCAAACAAAAACAGTTGTAATATTGTGAAATGCAAAAATATGCTTTATGCTCTATAAGATAGGAATTATTTATCTGATAGACTTATGTTAATTTGGGCAGTGGCAAATACATTGACACTGTTGTGCATGTTTCTCTGAAACTTGCAGGATATTAAGTTGTACGTATGCAAAATGGTTGTTCCTTTGTTGTCAAGACTTGTTCCTCCAATATTGTAACTATTGAAGGTATCTGAAGGAACAGTTACAGTTGAACTTCAGACATTTTGGTGCTAACTTGAGGCATCATATAATACATTTTATTTTCAAGATGTTTGGAATGAAAGGAAAGATAGTGTCAGTTATTTGTTTCTCTGCACTTAAGTGCTTCATTTCTTTCTTGTGTCCTGTTTAAGATACCTTTTTTTATACTTTTTTTTCTTCCTTTTTTGTAGCTTGTGATTCCATTAACCACACAGGATGACCTGGACAAAGCTGTTGAACTGCTTGACCGTAGTGTTCATATGAAGAGTCTCAAGATATTGCTTGTAATACATGGAAATACACAGGTATGAGTTGACATGCTACATGTCTTTTTCCTCAGTTTTCGTATTGAAGTGCAATTTGTATCTTTTCCTAAAGATGACATTTTTTTTTCAGTTGAAAATATTACTGATTGCTTCTTCAGTTCACTTTAAGCATCTGTTAGCATTTTGTATTGACTCAGGTTTAACTTTTTCCCTTAGATCCTGTTCTTCTGTCGTTGCCTTCCCTGTAGTGGTAGCAAAACGTTCCTTAATAGGACAATGGTGTCATACAAATTTGAGAAACGCACAGAATTTAAGTAACAGTAGTTATTTGAAACTGCTCTGTAAGTTGTATGTTGGTGACATGCCTTTGTGACAAATTAGATGTTTGTTGTAGCAAACAGTAGCAGTGGAGTGTAGGCTCAATACTGAGTTATTTTGGTATTATCTCATTGCGTATCATTATATCAATTATATCATTGCATTATATCATCTTACGGCATTATGGCCATGATATTGATAGGATTTGTATACTAGTACATGTTGATAATTAAATACTAAGAATGAATTACTAAAATAGATGACTTTTGATATAAATTGGCAAGCTTCTTTTCAACTGCTTGAAAAAAAGAACGTGCTGCACAAGACCTATAAAGTTTGTGAAATATTTTTGTTGCCAGGAGTATGTATTACAAACTGCAGTTATTACTTTATATGCATTTACAGTCACCCAGTGTAAATAACGTGGAACCCCTGCCCTCACTGGAAGATTTAGATAATACAGTGCTTGGTGTGACAGACAGAAAACGGCAACTGTCTGTAATAGGTAAGCTACATATACCAATAGCTTTAATTGTAAATACTTCTCTTTTATGATAGTCTCTTCTTGAAGGTTTTGTTCTAAGCTGTTTCAGTTTCTCTGACTCCTCAGTGACTCTACAATGAGGAGACTCAGGAGAGTGGATTTTGAATTTTAAGTCAAAGGTGGTTTAAATATATATAATACAGAGAATTAACAAAAAAAAAATCACAAGTAAAGATATCTATGTAGATTTACTTGAGGTAGCTGATGGGTATCCTAAAAAGTAAAAGTTAGTACTTTACTTTACTTTATTTTCAGATACAGGAATGAGTTAATGGAAGATCTGTTTGTTTATATGGCAATATATTTCCTTGTTCAGTTTAGGATTCCCATATTTTTTTAATCTTAATTTGTAAACATTTCTTCACAGTACATATTTTGACATTGATATAACCTTTTTGCTTATCCATGTTTTAAAGTTGGTGTGATGTTAAATTCCAAATATAATTATGAAACTAGATATTTTAATGAAGAATTTTTCAGACAATTCAATAATTTTCTTATGCATTTATTATAAATAGAGGTATTCGTGTTCTTGTGGACATAATAGTATACAAGTAAAAACCAAAATTCTTAGAGTTGGAAAGGATTAGTTGACATGGATGGAAGGATTTTGATTTTTATTTTGTTTCAAAAGAAGAAACTTATCTAACTAGATGTGTGAGCAAATTTTATTTCTGTTGCTGTGTAATGAAAATTCTTTTTAATGCAACTGAGGCAACCCTGTTCCAAATTTTTTGTAATTCCTGAATTGCAGATTTTAAATGCTATACATAAGTCTTGCATTGCATAGGCATTTGGGAGTTTTCTAAAGCAAGAAGTGGTCCAGGCAGGCTCCTGGATTCTGGGTTACTGAAGAGGCTCTTGACTAGCCCTTTTTTCTTTCTTTTTTTTTTTTTTTTTCTTTTCCCTTCCAAAAGGTTCTAATACCCGTGATAGGAGTTCACCTCCCCCAGGATACATTCCAGATGAGCTGCATCAGGTGGCCCGAAATGGGTCCTTCACCAGTATCAACAGTGAGGGTGAATTCATTCCAGAAAGTATGGATCAGGTACGTGTGTGATTTATGAAAATCGAAGTTTTTGTTAGGTTTATTTATTGCAAGAAGGAGGTGGAATTGTTAGAAAAGAAGATGACAGCTCTAGAACACAATCTATGAGAGAAGGTTAAAATAATTGTGGTTATTTAGTCTTGCAGGACTAAACAAGTTCTACCAAAAAAACCTTGTTTTCTCTGTAAGTCTCTTCAAGTATTTAAATATGTTGCTACAAGGAGAAAGATAATATCCTTAATTTCCATGATAGTTGAGTGAGGTAGTGATAGATATAAATTACAGCAAGAGATGTCTACATTAGAAAGCACAACCTCCTTTATTTTAACAAGGAGAATATGTTAGCAAGACCAGTTTTACAACTTCCCCAGGTAATTAAAGGAGGGTTTAAAGAAGATTTTGGATGTCAAAATTATTTGGACTTGATACTGTGCTGGGCCTGGTGTAAAGTTTCTGAAATCCTTTCCACAGTCTGATTTTTGTGTGAGGTTCACCAGTGTATGGTATTTTATTCTCCTTATTCACCTGCACTGTTGGTGTGGGATATCAACACACTTAGCATGAATCAAAATCCTGCTCTCTGAACCTTAAAAACAGCAGAAAAGGTGGAGGAATGTAGTGGCTCACAGAATTGGCAGTGGAGAAAGATGTTTTAAGGAGGAAGAAAGTAAATAATGCTGTATACCCAAATCACTTTGAGTTCTTGTTGACATTGGCACCGTGTTCACAGATGGCAAGAGGCAATGGGTTTATGATCTGACTAAATGAGAGACAGATGATAGAATAAAAATAGAGGCAAAGAGATTGTGCAATTTGTTACACAATTTTAATGACTGAGCTGGGAATAGAGACTGAATCTCCTAATTTCCAGACCAGGGTGCTATTCATTATCACAGCCACATGCTCAGATCCAGCCCAAGCCTGGGTTCATTCAGTGAAATGATTACTTCTGGCCTGGGCAAAGTCATTTTTGGTCACTGACTGGGCAGACAGACACTTGATTTCTCAGACCCAGGACGCCTTTCATTCCAAAGTATTTAAGAAACATCTAACCTGTCATGTACACATTGCTATGCAAGATATCAGCAGCGTTTAGATATAGGAATTCAACTTTCATAGCAAGTCAGGTTAGTTCAACCTAAGCAGCCTCAAGGGCCAGATTTGGGTGTTGGGAAGTCACAACCTCTGTTTGCTCTCTTCACCCTGAGTTTTCGTGTCACTGTGGCATGTTGACCATGCTGCCTACATCTGTCAGAACCAGCCCAAAAAGAGAGGAAGGGAATTTGGCAGTGGAGGGCCTTGTTCTGCTCTCCCGTTTATCTGCCTGAGCACAGCTTTTCATGCTCTGACAGCAGACCTCACTCTTTCTCTACAGAAGAGTTCATGGCTTGGACAGAAGTGGCCCATGGTCTGCCAGTTGGACCATACTGCTCTAAGTTATAGAGATAATTAGTATGGCAGCAGGTGCTCTTTTTCCCTTTCATGACCCACTGTTCAGCGTGAGAAAAGAGGAATATAATTGCTGAGCCTATGGTAAATGTTGTGTGTCCTGATGCAGAGTTCATTTAATTTAGTTTTCAGAGTGCAGACTCAGTTTCTGGACACTGTTTCTTTAGTAAGTCCTTGATTGGTGCTTGGCAAAATATGTGCACAGGACCTTTGAGATGCATCACAGACCATAAAAATCAGAGGGGTAACCACTTCATTTCAGCAAAAGACTGGTGTCTAATTAATAGAAAACAGTAGAAGCTTATTTTAAGACAACAAATGAAGCTTATTTTAACACAACAAATGAACTTTCTACTCAGGTTTTGAGAAGCAGGCTGGTATAATTGTCACATTAAATAATTCAACATTTAGATTCTGTTTCCACTTCTTCCAAAAAATAAATCTGTAAAACATTTCACATTGTTCTACTGCAAAAGAGAAGGGAGTGATGTTTGCCTGTCATTAAACTTCAGACTTTTAAGGGAGGTAGTGCGAGATAAACAAGAAAAGTGTCAGCCAACAGAAATAGCTGGTAATCAAGAGGGTGCTCTTGATTTTCAGTCCTTGTCTTTTTCTTCGGACTAGAATTCAAGAAACAGAGAAAGTGTTGATGACTGTTTTCATTATGTAGTAGATCTGGCCTAGATAGTCAGTTTTATGACTTCCTCAGACTGATAGATGGCAGATTTCACATGACTCGTGAGCATCAGTTAAGAGGTCATCAGGAGAGTTTCTGGAAAAAAAATAATAGGTCTTTGGTGTTTTTGTAAACTCTAGTTTTGCATGAAAGTTTATTTTATTTGAAACAGGATTTTGGTTTGTGTGAAAAGGGAGAGTGTTTATATATTTTATGCATTCTCCCACTTTCTCCTTCTATTTTCTTTCCAGTTCTGTATAAAAAACTGCATAAAAATCTTGCTTGGAGTACCAACTACAGATAAATGTTTAAAAGCGTTTCACAGTATTTGATTTCAAGTGTTTTCTGTGACTGCTAGTTGGCCAAAGATAAGCTAGCATAAAGATTATATAAATTGTATTCATTAAAATCTGTCATGTTTGAGATTTTTTCTTTTCATTGGTGAAAACAACAGAATCCACATTCGTGGGTTTTTTTTAAAACTGTCTGAACTGTCTGAACATCCTTTAGATGCCTTATTTTTGTTACTCTCTTAAGCTACTCTCATGCAGATATTGCTATAATATTGAGAGACAATGGCATGTACAGGAAGAATGTAGCAGTGCAACTTCTTATGCGCAAAGCTTGATAAAGATTGAATACCTTAACTGCATTCTTGTTTAGATGCAAGAAAAATGGAGTCCTTTCAGGATTGCGGAATGCAATGCAGGCTCAACTATGGCAGATAAAACCTAAAACCAAAATATTTAATTACTAGGGAAAAAGTTAATAGGTGTTTCAAAGCAGAATCTTTCAAATATTAAAAAAAAAAAAAACACCAACCAACAACACCCAAAAAAAACCCCCAACCAAACCAAGCAAAAAAAATCCCCAAACTTGAACTTGTTCGTCTTTCTCTCTTTGGTCTTTATTAGATGCTGGATCCATTGTCTCTGAGCAGTCCTGAAAACTCTGGCTCGGGAAGCTGTCCCTCACTTGACAGCCCTTTAGATGGGTAAAAATTACTTAACGTTCATTATTTGTCTTTATTAAATTGCATAATACGTGAGTCGTGACATCTAATAACTCTTCAGTGACAGATATTGCTGAACTTATTCCAGAAATTCCTCTGTAAATTGCAGAATATTCATAAAAGCTTATCGAAACTTAATTGCTTACTAATGCATGGAAAAAAGAAGTAACTTTTTTTAATAATTTGCATTTGAAACACAAAACTTCAGACTTCAACTCCTACAAAAATGTACTGAAGTGTTTTTATTGAATTTTGCCAGTCTTACACATATGTGAAGTATATTCCTTGGCAGTGAGCTGCCCCATCAAATTTACATGTCTTCGGTTCTGCTATATAAAGTAAGCTTCTCTTTTCCAAGGTAGAGGGTACCCAATTCAAGAAAGAGGGTAGAATCATTAGAAGGCTTGAACAGACAATCCCTTCTTTTCCTTTGCAATGGCTCTCTGTTCCTCTCCCCTTGTGCCATTACAGATTTCCCACTTACTTTTCTTTGTTTAACCCTGTTTATTAGCAAGAGGCAGAGTGTCCTGTGGTGGCTCTGGAGATCTGTTCTGATTGATCTGGTAGGAGATTCGTGTGTTTTTAGAGGGCCACTACCCTCAGTTTCTCAGCCACCAAGTAAACCAGAGCATATTCCCTTTTGGCTTATGGTTGTTAAGGCAAATAACCTTGGCTCTTATGTTGCACAGATTGGCTACTTGTTTATTTGGAACCGCCATATGAATAATACTGCTAACTAAATATTTGGCTTAATTGATAGAAAGGTAAAAAGTTGGAAGTCATTGCCTGTGTTAATGGCAGCTATTGTATTCCACAGTACCATTTCATTTGAGAATACGTGTTTTGAATCATAGAATCATAGAATGGTTAGAGTTGGAAGGGACCTTAGAGATCATCAAGTTCCAACCCCCCTGCCATGGGCAGGGACACCTCTCCCTAGAGCAGGTTGCTCAAAGCCCCATCCAACCTGGCCTTAAACACTTCCAGGGATGGGGCATCAACAACTTCCCTGGGCAACCTGTTCCAGTGCCTCACCACCCTCACAGTAAAGAACTTCTTCCTAATATCTAATCTAAATCTCCCCTCTTCCAATTTAAAACCATTACCCCTCGTCCTGTCACTAGACTTCCTGACAAAGAGTCCCTCCCCAGCTCTCCTGTAGGCTCCCTTCAGATACTGGAAGGCTGCTATCAGGTCTCCCCGGAGCCTTCTCTTCTCCAGGCTGAACAGTCCCAGCTCTCTCAGCCTGTCCTCATAGGAGAGGTGCTCCATCCCTCTAATCATCTTGGTGGCCCTGCGCTGGACCTGTTCCAACAGTTCAATGTCCTTTCTATGTTGAGGACTCCAGAACTGGACACAGTACTCCAGGTGGGGTCTCACAAGCGCAGAGTAGAGGGGGAGAATCACCTCCCGTGACCTGCTGCTCACACTTCTTTTGATGCAACCCAGGATACGGTTGGCTTTCTGGGCTGCCAGCGCGCACTGCCGGCTCATGTTGAGCTTCTCATCCATGAGCACTCCCAAGTCCTTCTCCTCAGGGCTGCTCTCCAGCCATTCTCTGCCCAACCTGTATTTGTGTCTGGGATTGCCACGTCCCAGATGTAGGACTCTGCACTTGGCTTGGTTAAACTTCATGCCATTTGCATTAGCCCACCTCTTAAGCCTGTCCAGGTCCCTCTGGATGGCATCCCTTCCCTCCAGCGTGTCAACTGCGCCACCAAGCTTGGTGTCATCGGCAAACTTGCTGAGGGTGCACTCTATCCCACTGTCCATGTCTCCAACAAAGATGTTAAATAGTACTGGTCCCAGTACTGACCCTTGCGGGACACCACTCGTCACTGGCCACCACGTGGACATTGAGCCATTAACCACAACTCTTTGACTGCGGCCATCAAGCCAGTTCCTTATCCACCGAGTGGTCCATTCATCGAATTCATCATTTGAGGAGACAAATACATTTGGTCTAACATACTTCTGAGTTAAGTTTCACAAGCAGGAAAACAATAGACATTAAAAGTATTTTGTGTTGGGACTGTGATTAGTTTATACACACGTGGTAGTTAATGTAGCTACATAGTGTAGAAATTGTACCAGATTGCCAAATTTTTTTTTTTGTGTGGGATAAGGTTGAATGGAAGAAGAAGAAACAAAGCAATCTTAATTTGACTCATAATGTTTCTTCAAAACTTCTTTTGCTTGTTTTTTATGTACTACTTCATATACCACCTCTACTTAGTTTATTTTCCTTTTTTTTTTCTTTTTTTTTTCATTCGAATATTCCATATAAAGATGTAGGTTTTGTCTCCATTTAGCTCTGTTACCCATTAGAGAAATTCTTACCAGAAAAAGGAGGACATTGTTTTGATATGTTTATGGAAATATTCTGTAGTCGGTTGCTCTGACTGGCAATCCCATCCATTCCTTTTGGTGGCTGGGAGTTACAAACCAACTGTAGGTAAGAAACAATGTGATCATATAAGAAGCAAAAAATTTTTCATCATTCTATAACTCTATAAAATTGGTCTCTTAATCCTATGACTTTCATGGAGAGAAGAGGAAATATTTTGAGACCCTAAAAGGCTCTACGTTTCTTTGTTTATGTTTGCTCGAGAGTTTTGTAGGCTGTATAAGATATTTTGCCAGTCTATTAACTTTTGTGTTTAGCCATAAAGGTGTTAAACATAACAGTGTTCCTTTGTGGCTTTACTTGTGATAATTCATGTTTTTACTAATATTGTTGCTCATCAACACGGTCTGTTGCTTTCTTAGTACATTAAGCTCAATAAGCAAGCTTTTCCATTGCTAGTGGTCTTGAATTGTTATTGATAACTGTTAGATTTTATTTTCAAAATCAGGTTCCACATAACAGGTGCAACAACTTGTATAGCAATAAAATTTCATCAGTTGTAAAAAATTGTGAGAAAGTAAGATGAAATGTTTAAGTACAAGATTAACAGCAGTTTTTAGATGCTGTATGTTTTTACACTTCCAGAGACAACTATACCAGATCTCGGATGCCAAGAGCACAGAGCTATCCAGATAATCATCAGGAATTCTCAGGTAGGCAAAATTGCTGAGTGTATTCCAATACTCTTCTTCTTGTAAATGATAGGGCTTAGAAGGGAAGTTCACATTAAGAGGTGTTGTATTACACAAGATAATATGGTAGAAGGAGGCAAACCAACAAAATCCAGTCCAAATGCACACAGTAAAATACACAATGAAATATAAGGTCTTCCAAATGTTTTCTTCTAGATGGTGTGTAACACTGTTGATAGTCTGTGTAGTATAACACATTTGCTTTTCTGAAATAAACAAATGATGCAGTGGATAGGGGCTCACAACAGTTTGGTAAACTGGACTCTAATGGCCGTCTCTAAGTTGGCATGTAACCTTGGTGAATTTATTTTATGTTGGAGCATTGTGATTTTAACCCCAGTAGATACCTGAGCACCACACAGCTGCTTGCTCATTCCCCCACAGTGGAATGGGGGAGAGAGTCAGAATGGTGAAAGTGAGAAAACTCAGGAGATGAGCTAAAGACAGTTTAATAGGTAAAGCAAAAGCTGCACGTGCAAGCAAAGCAAAGTAAGGAATTTGTACAGTACTTCCTATCAGCAAGCAGAGGTTTAGTCATTTCCAGAGAAGCATGTCGCCACACCTAATGGTTACCTGGGAAGACACATGCCGTAATTCCGAACATCTTGCCTTCCTCCTCCTTTCTTCCAGCTGTTATTGCTGAGCACAACATGTTATGGTACGGGATGTCCCTGTGGTCAGTTGGCGTCAGCTGTCCTGGCTGTGTCCCTTCCCACTTCTTGTGCACCCCCAGCCTACTTGCTGGTGGGGCAGTGTGAGAAACAAAAAAAAGCCTTGATGCAGTGTAAACACTGTTCAGCAATAAGTAAAACATTCCTGTTATCAGCACTGGTTTGGTCACAAATCCAAAACATGGCACCATTGGAGCTATTATGAAGAAAATTAACTCCAGCCCAGCCAAAGCCAATACACAGAACCTTCATTTTCTCCTATGTGAAATGAGGATGACTTTGAAGTGCTCGTGACTTCTGTAATTGAAAGCACTGCAAAGTGAAAGGATGAAGAACCATGTGCTGTGCCTGTAAATTAATCATCATCACTCTTGTTGCTTTCGTATAATACTCTGGCTTCAATCCAAATTGTTGTGCTCGGTTCAGGATACAAAGTGCAATGGGTAGCATTGAAAGTGCTTTGAGGTCTCTCTCATGGACATGCCTCGTTACAGAACTTTGGTGTTAACAATAATTAAGCTTCCAGTGAATCTGGGGTAGTTTGTGGGTTTTTTGTCTATTATATACCTTAAGGCTTCTTTTTATTTTGTTTATGAAGCTTTATCCAGAAAACTATGTGATGGTATTTTTTTAAGGACTCTAGAGCACTTAACAGATCGCACCACTTCTAAGTAAAAATAAAACTAACACTGTGTATAAGAAGCATTTAGGTGGCAGTGATAAATACCAAAAACATTGGAAATGTCAGAAATTAGTTTTCTTTTGGCAATCTTAATCTAGTTTAGTTGTGTTTGTTTATTACAATTAAGTTTCTAATAAGGTGGTCTTACAATATTTGTTAATCTTTTTTTCCTGTGGGGTACTCTGGTATTTTAACGATGGGGTAGACAGTAATCATTAATTACATATTCAGTCTTCATTCTCATAATTTGATATGTAACAAAGCCAGAATGGTATATACAGGAAAAAAATTTACCTGGCCTAGTCTTTTCTCTTGCCAAAACTGGTTTCAGGCTCCTACAGGAGTGTGAGGATTCCTTCCTCAGAATGTATTCCGGCTAAAGGGTTCTCTGCAAATGCAAAATACTTTTCTGTGATTTGATGGGTTATTTATTTTCCTTCCTCAAATTTTTCTAGTCTATTTCGACTTGTATAAACTTTTTCAGTATCAACAGTATGTTGTGACAAGAAGTTGTGTAATTTACTGTAATTTTATGAACTATGCCCTTTGTGATTTTTTTTTTTTTTAGTATTTTTTATAGGCCTCTGTCTCTCTTTGAGCTGTTGCTTTTCTTGTCTATAGAAGCCTGTGTATGGAGATGGAATTTTCTATCTTTGATCATCTTTGTACTTCTAAATCTTTTCCAATTTTACAAAATCTTTGGAAGTGGAGTAGACCCAAAACTTTGCTTGGTATATCTCAATGATTTATAGCATTTAATTTGCTTCTTACCCAATACAGAGAGTTCAGCTGCTGCTTTATTGGAACTCTCTATCACAGTCCTTTATGCCGGCCTACATTGAATTTCATCTGCCATTTTAACATCCAGTCACGTAGACTCTTAATGGCTTTCTGTAATTCTTCCGTTGGCTTTATTTCTCCAAATGATTTTGTCACCTCGCTATTCATTGTTCTGTCTGGAGAATTCATGCATAATTAAACTGCATGAGTTATAGCCCAGATTCCTGTGGAAATGTTGACCATTTACTCTGATCTTATGTACTGATACTCTATCCAATTATTTACGCATCAGGGACTTTTCCCTTTATCTTATGAACACTTTTCTCCTTTAATAATTTTTAGAAGAGGACCTGTTGAATGTGTTTTAGTAACTCAAGCCGTATTGACTCATTTGCCAATTTTTTCATATTTATGCACCTTTAAATTTTGTTCTTTATAATAGTTTCTGCCAATTTGCCTGGTGAACTGTAGTTTCCCAGAATTTTCCAGAAACTGTTTTTAAAACTGGAGTAATTAGGCATGGTGCAGTCCTCTGACATTCTTTTAAGCAAGAGGTTAGAAACCGCTTGAGCTATTGAATTCTTAATCCTTTGGAATTTTTGTCTGAATGTCCTTTTATCTCTTGTGATATGTTAGATTTGTGGCTTTTGTTCTATTAACTTTTTTGCTCTGATGCCTCAACTTGAAGCATATCCACTGATACATTCCCTGATGTTTAAGTTTATAGAACTAAACTGATAAAATATGCTTTTGTTACATTTTAATTTTGCAGTGTATTTTTTTTTTCTAGTAGAGTATGATATCCCAATATTTGAGAAATTTGGAAAGGGGGGGACTTACCCCCGAAGATACCATATTTCATATCATCAACAAGAATACAATGATGGTAAGTGTGAATACTGCAAGAGTTCTACCATATCAATATATTTTTCTGTTGTTAAAATGTGAAAAAAAAAATAATCTAGATTATGAAATCTTTATGAATTAAAATATTGAAGAAACTGACAGCTTAACTCCTCTTCCCAAACTCAATTGCTAAATTTCTAATGATTGATAGAAGCTGCTGAGCAGTCTTACCTCTGGTATGGTTATGGATTACAGAATTTGTGACTAATGTGCACAGCTCTGAAATCGTGCTCTGTCTTTGCGACAGGCCACGCACAAGTCATCCAGTGTAAGCTTTTGACCTTTGTGACCCTTTTCTGTCCAAAGTAGGTGTGTCAGTTAGTTTGTAATTTATTGTTTAAAATTATTGTTCCTAATAACAGTTTCTTAGAATAAAAGAATAAATGAAATTGAAGAACAGTGATTTAAACTGAGACAATTAGCCGAAGCAGTCAGTTCTTGGAATGCAAGACAGCACCTGCTGATGTGGCCACAAAACTGATCTACACAGTAATAACACTGATGTAAATTAAATGCGTGTTAAATTTCCAAAGGAAGGAAAGAGGAGCAGCTGAAGCATTGTCTGACTTGAGGGTGTCAAGCACCAGTTAAGAAGTGTTAAGAAACTTCTCCAAAGACCAGATGGTTTAATTTGCAGTATGAGCACAGCAATAAATGGAATTCTGGTTTAGAAATCACAGGAATACCAAATTGAAGGATTGCAAGGCAACTTCAGTCCAGTTCCTTGCTTCAAGGCAAGATTAAAGAGGCAAAGATCTGTCACACGAACTTTTAAGCAAACCCTAAATTGACTTTAAGAGAAGAGATACTCCTTTATGTAACTAAATTTAAAGATAGTTTATCTTGTAACTTAAATTTCGCTGTCTTCTAAATCAAATGAAACTAGTAGCTAGTTAATCCGTTTTAACACAGCGAAAAATTGGTGACTGCACACATAAAACAGATTTGAGTCTGATGCAGTGTACTGTCTCCTTAATGTTTTTTTTTTATTTCAAGCCTTGCCTCAGATATTTTTGCAAACCTTGGGTGCTTTTGTGGTGTTTTTTTCCGGTCTCTTCTCCATTCCTACAGTAGCCACAACTCAATAGAGTACCCTAACTAAGGCTTTTCTCATGGCCACTTCATGTATAACCTAGGACATAACTGTAGCTCAGTATGTAACAGTCTTGTTAATACATTCCAGAATGATACTTTACTTCCTTTCATAGGCACTGCACTGACTGCTGTTCAGTCTGTGGTCTGTTATAGTTCCTGTATCCTCTTCTACTTCAACTTGTAGCCAACCAATTACTTTATGCTTTGTGGTTTCTGCATTTGATTTCCTGTTAAATATGCATATTGTACTTTGTTGCTGAATTTCATCGTGTTGATTTCTGAATCATCTCTAACTTAATAATATCATTGTGAATTTTATCTTTAAACGGACTTCCAGCCACACTTAGCTTGATGTCATCTGCAATACTTCGGTGTATTATGTTCCATCAGTTTAAATAGTATGTGGAAGTGGACTGAAGGTGAACTGTTGTGGGCATCCACTTAAATTATCCTTCCCTTTGATGAGAAATTACTGGTAACTGTTCTGAATCTGTCTTGGGCATACTCTACATAGTAAGCTGAAGTACGCAACACTACACTAGATACCTCAGGAGAATGTCACGATGAAATGAGGAATTTGGATTAGCTACATGTGGCAAACCAAATAAGGCTGGTTTAACACCTTATCTTCTCAGAGGCTTTTAAAACTGCTTAATATTTTGTTTGCATATCTTTTGAAATTTAAATTGGCCAGACTAGTATATAAATCCAAGTTCACTATTTCAAAGAGTTTTTATTTACCTCCTACAGTCCCATGGGGGCTCCTTCTCCAGTGTAACACCCAATGAACTGGAGACTCCTTCAGCTATTTCTATGAGTTTTGTAGGATGGAACTTCATCAAGCTTTGCTGACCTGAAAATGTTCTGTTATCTAAATATATTAATGTGATGTGTGTTAGTCATTTGGTTGTAATTAACCTTTTTGAAGATCAGTGCCTTAGTTGTCTTATTTTTCAGTCTAAGGCTGTAGCCATCTGAATTACGCTTTATTTGTTATTGATTTATTGTGGTCTTCCTGTTGGTTCCATGTGTAGATCTTTGCATTCAGGTCTTACTAGTTTAAAGGATGAAGATGTCAGTCTAATCCTTACATGTATCTGTGATGAATGTTTGTTTTCTTCTAGGTGGAAAATTAAACCAGTAAATTTCATTATTATTATATTGTGCAGTGTGGAAGATTTGAACTTCATTATATGGAATTCATAAAGTATTTGCATACACACATTGCATAGCAGTATTTTTTTTGTAGAGTAACATAGTATTCTTCATATATCATTGAAGGTCGTAAAACTTTTCCAAGAGCCAGAAGGACTCAGGGGAACAGCTTCCGATCACCGGTTAGTTTCAGTCCCACTGATCACTCGCTGAGCACCAGTAGCGGAAGCAGCGTCTTTACACCAGAATATGAAGACAACCGAATGAGGAGGAGGGGGAGTGACATAGACAATCCTACCTTGTCAGTCATGGACATCAGCCCACCCAGTCGCTGTAAGTTCAGGCATTTTGTGAACTCCACTGTAAAAACTCTTTACCTTTCTAGTATGTCAGGTCAAAACTAAGTGTGTCACTAAAATACATGCAATTGAATAATATGGTTTTTTTTCTCTAATAGGAAAAAGTCAAGAATGTGTGCTCATCAGTTTTTTTTCATGGCTTAAGGTGCCAACCTTCATGTAGATTTTCATATGGAATTTGCATCTGTGATTACAGAACACTGAAAAAATAATTTTGATGATTGCTAGACCATTAAGGACCTGAGAAGGGTTATGTAGGGTTGCATTCAACACTTATTTTTGCAGATGTTAGTCAAGTTTCCGATAAATTGTAGATCTCAAGTGGTACTGTTTCATGTGTGGTGGCATTTCAGGAGCAAATATGCTTTGTGATGACTTCAGTAGCTTCAATTTGAATTATGCCCCAATTTTTTAAAAAATGATACTAAGTTTGTTTAACATACTTTTTCTGCTTTCCAGATTAGCTGTTTCTAGTTGTTTTAATTATGTCTACCTCTACCACAAATTAATTTGTGAATAAATTTAAGGACTTCACGCTTTCCATCTTACAGGAATTGTTATTGATTTCTGTAACTTATATGGGGAGGTTTAGGACACACAGTCTCTGTTGTTGAAAACCGTAGTCTTTTAAAAAATTATTTTCTGTGTATTCCAGTTTTTCTCGATCAGCAGAATAACAAGCTCATTTGAAAACCAAAACATACTTATATTTTCAGCACCACGAGCTCCAACTAACTGGAGACTTGGTAAACTGCTGGGTCAAGGTGCATTTGGCAGAGTATATCTGTGTTACGACGCTGATACTGGAAGAGAACTGGCAGTTAAACAAGTTCAGTTTGATCCCGATAGTCCAGAAACCAGCAAGGTAAGTGATACCAAAGAGAGAGTTTGTAAAGGGCTTCTGCTGAAGTGGTGTATTTTAGACTAGACTGATGTTCCTTTACTTGAAGAGGATGTTTTAAAACATGTTGTGTTTTCATATAATCCTGTTTTGTTAATACTTCAGAATTGGCTTGGATGCCTGATTTTAATGCTGCATCCCATTTTTTAATTTTCAAACATACCCGTATGCAGTGAACATACATAACTTCATTTGGTGCAGTTTCATCTCTAAAATTAAACAATCTGTTGTGAAGTGTGCTCTGAAATAATTATTTATACTTCCAGTAGTTAGAACAAGCTCCATTTATAAACAGAGAATTCTATACTAATTATAGCGTTCCTGAAAATAAATTCTCAGATATTTTGTTTGTCTATGAAGACAGTTTGAGATTCTTATCTTTATTTATCTTTTCAGGGGATTTTTTTTTTTTTTAACTTCGGGCATCATAGCTAGCTACTGTTATTCCCTGTGTTTCTCTCTGAAGAGCAAAAATTTCATTCTCAGTTTATTCTGTCTCTAAACTTGAGTTTGTCCTCCTTTAAATACTGGACATTTGAGGAGATAAACTATTGAAAACTAGCACCAATCTTCTATTTGTTTTTTTCCAAACCCTGCTTGCTGCTTTTCACAGGATGGAAAAAGAATTATTACTTTTCCTGCATTAGGACTGTGTTATTTCATTATTACAATATATATTACAACATATATTTCATTATTACAATATTAAGTGGTTTTTCAAGATGTTTTTAAAGTATAGTCTGTCATCCTGGAAAAGTTAGCTATAATAGCTAACTGTTCCACTACGAAGATTTAAAGATTCTATTTTTTTTGAACCAACTGGAGGCTTGTGGCGTTGTGTAATCACTGGTTTCATACACATACTGGTATCTGCTGTTCTCTGGAACAAATGTAACTTCAAAATAAGAGAAACAGTGAAATAACAGCACAATCATCCCAAAGTAAATTTATACAAAAGCCATGGTTTTATTTTACTTCCCTCAATTTAATGGTGATATTTTCTTGCATGATAATGCGTGAACTTTACATAAGCTGGGAGAGTATTTTGTTACTGAAGGGTTATGCAAACTAAGTATGTACATACTGTCCTGATTTTTAAAAAATCAAAGCATTATTAATACTACAACAAGCGTGGTAAATATTCTTTTTTTTTTTTACCTTTTTTTTTTCTTTTTTTTTTTCCCCTTTTAGGAAGTAAATGCACTTGAATGTGAGATTCAGTTGCTGAAAAATCTGCTGCATGAAAGAATTGTTCAGTATTACGGCTTTTTGAGAGATCCTCCAGAAAGAACTCTCTCTATATTCATGGAATATATGCCTGGGGTAAGCTTCAACCATTGTTTCTATACAACATGACAAGCACCCAAGTAGACTGTGTGAAGAAATACACCCAGATATTAAAGGAATGTCCAAGACAAAAACAGCAGCCAAAGATGGCTACTGATGAGTGCTTACAGGAGTTTGTCTTCTCCGTTGCTTGTTTGGGTTTTCAGAATTACAGTGGTGTATGCCAAAGTTGTTTGCATTTGATTTTGTCATAAGAAGTATCTGACAATGTCTTTGAAAAGACAGTAGTATCTTTTGGAAACTCCTAAATCTTTCTGAATTTTAACATTTCTTTTTGCTGTACTTCAGCTTGTGCCTGTTGTGTAGTGGCCTTCTCAGCTGCCTCAGTTACTTTGGGAAAACAGAAGATAGCTAAGGTAGTTGTGAGAATAAGTGCATACAGAAAATTATCTTGGTGCTTGGGGTGGCGCTTAGGTACATCCTGAACTGCTCTTCTGCTCCTGCTGTTTTGTTAGGAAATATTATAAGGTCAGAAAACTGTAGATTTTCATTTTCTCACCAAGTGGGGTCAGCAGAGCTAAGTAAAATGTGCTTCTATAAAAACATCAGCTCTGTATTTCTGAATAGTTACAACATTCTACTTTACTGCTTTTTGCTTTGTTTATGTGTGGGTTTTTGTTTGGTTTTGGTTTGGATTTATATTTTATTTTTTTTAATGTGGGTTCTGGACTTTGTTTTAGGGGTCTTGTTGAATGTTTCTGAAATCTGGAGAATAGTGTCACAGAAGTAATCTTAGCAGTTTATAACTCTGTGTGAGGAAACCTGGCCATACAGAAACAGTTCAAAACCATGAATTTTTTATTTAACATCATTATAAGCCTTGCTTACCTCTTAATTTTGACATAAAGCACCATCCTGCAGCATGTAGTGTTTGTTTTTTTTTCTTGACAAACTGTTGTTTTTTCCCCAAGTATAAACTAACCAGGATAAAAGGCAGATGTTTTGTCCCACTTCAGTATCACTATTTAATCATCAAAAAAGCTGGGAGTGATAGTGGAGTGAAAACGCTTCTGTTCTCATTTTTCTGCACATCACACTGGAACTATTCAGCTCCTTGACAGTTTTGAAGTTAGTAGCTTAACATTTCAGCATATAACTTCTCTGTCCAGTCTCTTCTTTTGTCAAAGCTTGTATTTTTCTCACTGGAGGTATCATTATATCTGTACTTTTAAGTTAAGCTAGAGAAGTATTGCAACTTTGAATGTTGACATTTCAGGTGTAAATTTCACTGAAGTTTGACTGTATTATTAGCCCACTTGTGATTCTGGAAACATTACAGTGTTTCATACTTTGTTTGCCATAGGGTTCCATCAAAGACCAATTGAAATCGTATGGAGCACTCACAGAGAACGTGACTCGTAAATACACACGGCAGATTTTGGAAGGAGTTCACTATTTGCACAGTAATATGATTGTCCATCGAGATATTAAAGGTAATGATGGTCCTGTGCACAGTTCAGTGCTCTTTAATACAAATTATTTTCTAGTCTCGTGTGGAGTGCTAAAATGTAATTAAGTTTAAAATGCCAAAATACTGGCTTAAAATCAATGAGATGGCTTTCTGTCAGTTATTTCTGTCACTGATGTAACCAGAGGGAGTGAAAATAAGCATTGGACTTCTGAAAATGTTTCCGCAGTCTCTGTCTGCAAAGCAATCATGATAAATTTCTTTCTGATTTTGTTTTAGTATTAATAGCTTTGAATATATCAAAGGGTGACATCATTACAAATAGATGTGCAGAGGAAAGCATGATGACTCGAAAGTTTATTTTTACAGAGTTTTGTTTCTGTCAATTACATAAAAATTACCCAGCACTTCACTGGTACAAGAAATGACTGGCAGAGGTGACTTGACTGATCAAACGACTTGGAATTCTTCTGTTTTACTGCCAGGAATCCTGAGGAAACGGACATATTTACTTTTTACAGGGAGATATGGATGATTTGCAAATGCTGCATAAGCAAGTTACGAATATGTAGGAAGATGGTGATATGCAAAATGGGTGTGTTGAACACAACACTGTTGTATTCCCTAAAACAACTTCTACAATTTTCCTTCCTGTTGCTTTGAATCAATAGTGTTATGTTCCAAAAAAGGTTGAGGTATTGTGGTCAATTTGTACATGCTTATGCAGATAAGTGTTTTGAACAAATCCAGCAGTTTGAGATTTTGCTCTAATATAGTCTGAAGACGTTTTCAGTTCTGTGGAAAGTTCTTTCCTGTTTCTTTTCATTTCCTTTGTATGGCACATTCCTCATTTTGTCAGGAAGGCTTTACAAAGTGACTGGGATTTCTTGGAAAAGGATGAGGATGTAAACTAGTGTGTACAATAATTTTCTGAATGCTGGAATAAAGTACAGGAATGAGCAGAGAAAGTAAATTCTCTGGCTTAAAATATTAGGCTTATCTTGCATCATATCACTGAATCCAAACTTCTGTTACCATTTTCTATGCCAAAATGTTAACAGGCCTTTCATGAATGTAACGGTGTGTTCCTTTCCTTCCAGGAGCAAATATTCTGCGAGACTCAGCAGGCAATGTGAAGCTCGGTGACTTCGGTGCCAGCAAACGACTGCAGACAATATGTCTCTCTGGAACAGGAATGAAGTCTGTCACAGGAACTCCATACTGGATGAGTCCAGAAGTTATTAGTGGAGAAGGGTACGGCAGAAAAGCAGATATCTGGTATGTTAAAAAACTCTACTGAAAGGTGTTATGTCAGAATGGGCTCTTTTTCAACAGGGTGCAAGTGGTTGTTATGTAGAGTGATTAATTTGGGGGTTTAAGCTGAAGAAGGCAGCAGGAGTGAGTACTGACAATCGTATTTGGAGAGTGTAACACTGAAATTTGGGAATCTTTCTTTTGGCAGTTCCTCAGCCTGTTGATTTAGAGATCATAAGAGTATCTTTGGAAACTAGCCTTGCATGAGGTTATGATCACCAGACTCTTTGTAAATCCTGGAGAGGTGCTGGGTAAAAGCAACATGGGAAGCTTTGAAGCATCAGTTAAGTCAATGTCCTGTAATGAAAGTCTTGTCACTGAAATGCCTTTGCAAGGCAGAAGATGAAGGCTGGTCCTTTAGAAGATGAGCACATAAGAATGAACTAGCCAGATTTAAATGGGTATAAAACAGTGATTTAGTTTAAGTTTTAATTAAATATTAAGAATTAAAAGTCAAAGGTAAATTCCAGAAATGAATGTTTGCTTTATGTTGTTTGTGATATAGTCTAACATAGCTCCAGCCCAATGGACAGATGATTTTAGTGATTAGACTCCTTGCACTGCAGGTGATCTGTGAGTGCACAGAATAGTAGGGTAAGCAACAGTAGATAGGCAGGAATAACACTTTCTATGTTTAAAAAGGAGCCACATTATATCCAACAAATGGCAATACTCTTAATGTCAGGGAAATTAATATAGCCTACATCAGATTACTTAGTAATTATTCTGCCATTCTTGAATAATGGAACAGCCTTGTTGATGTCAGCAGTTGACTTTTTCAACTTTGAAGTATTTGTACCAAGGCTAATTCATGGTTTTGATGGAGAAAAAAATACTGGTTTAAGTCACATCAGTCAATAGATCCTTATTGTGTAAAAAAATGTACCTCTGTCTAACCATAAAACTTCTTGCAAGCATCTTGAAAAACCATAAAACTTCCTGAAAATTGGGAATTTTTTCTAGCCTGTTTTGCTGAAAGGCTTGTTATTGGAAGTGGCTGATCTTGCAAGACTTACAGAACAAAGTTTTTCTGGCCATCTGCATGTCCTTCTGCCTTCCTAAATCCTTTAAACATAAACTTTGTATCTAGATTGTTTAGGATCTTATAATTGTTGGGCATTCTTAGTTTTAGAATCCTTAACTAAAAGAGGAAAATACCACTGAAGTACAGTTTTAAACTTTTCAGCTGCCATGTTACGTTTGCACATTATTAACTGATTAGCTTGTGGGTTTCTAATGACTAGCAAGAGTGCAGCGGACTCAGAGCGCTCCTGGTGCTTTGTTTTTCCTGTTAGGCCTTAATGAGCAAGAAAACTTTCAAGGGCATTCACATCCTGCCAGAATATGAAGAGCTGAGATTCAGGGATTGCCAATCTCTTGGAGCCTTTGTCAGTCTTGAGCACTGAGTCACCACAGGGTTGGTATTGCCTGGATTAGGAAAATACCTCATTTGCTCTTCACAGAGGTGTGGCTTTTCGCCCAGTGGAAGTAATAAAGCAAAGATGCAGGCAGTGATTTGTGTAACTTGGAGGTAAAGCGTAGAGCTCTACATGCAGTTCTTCCAACACGTTTTCCGCTGAAGTTGCTGTGTGGAGTGAAGCAGACACTGCTTACCCGTGGTATTTTGGTCACTCTCTGCTATTTCTTGTTTTCTTGGAAGGGCATGACTCGGTTGTAACCTGCTGTTTCACTTCTGCCTCTGTTTCAGGAGCGTAGGTTGTACAGTGGTAGAAATGCTCACTGAGAAGCCCCCCTGGGCAGAGTTCGAAGCAATGGCTGCCATCTTTAAAATTGCCACTCAGCCAACCAACCCCCAGCTGCCACCTCATGTCTCCGACCATGCTCGGGATTTCTTGAAACGGATTTTTATCGAGGCCAAGCTGCGACCGTTTGCAGATGAACTGCTCAGACACACGTTTGCACACTATCACTAACAGCCTGCCTCAACTCAGCTTGCGTCTACTGCGTTTATTTTCTATTTGACTGCACTTTTATTTTTATTTTTTACAAAAAAAGGAGAAAAAAAAAGACAAGAGAGAGAATATTCTCTTGAATATTTGTTTCACTTAGATTGTAAACAATCTAAATTTTGTATCTAAAATGAGAATCTTCTCTCGCCCCCTCCCACCAGGACTAGAAATTTTTGTTTCTATAATGTACTGATGTGGTTCATGTAGATAAAGCACTTTAGTACATATTTGTTCCTTATTTAAAGGGGAAAAAAAAAAAAAAGACAAATGCTCGGACAGTCAGGAACTGTGTGACTTTTTCTGACACCGCTGACTGACTCAGGGTGCAGGGAAAAATAGACATGCAGCTAAAGGACAAGAAGGTTACTTCTTTGTGATTCTTCTTTGTATTGTAGGTACTTGCAGCAGAGAGTTCTAAGTTCTTACTATATTTGAGCATTTCAATCGGTTTCTGGATTTTACAGTTTAAGCTGGAACACACAGTTCTGAGAATTAATGGTAAAGCTGGAAGAACTTGGAACTCTTTGTACAGGAGCGCATCTAACCGGTACTTCTATGTGACCAAAAGAAAAAAAACAAAAACAAATTAACTCAACACTGATGTGCTAGTTAGAGGTTTTGATGTAGAATTATTGTATTATCTTAATAGGAAAATAGTTACAGGTAAACAGATTATGGACCCAGACTCCTAGGAACTACTATACTGCAAGGGGAAAACTTCCATAATAGGCAAGGGTCAGCTGATGGATGTAAATAGTTAGGAGAATGCCTCCTGCTGTATCTGCCAAAGAGAAACTCTGTTGCACAAGCTTGGAGGAAGACGGTTATCTTAGACAAGAAAAAAATAGCGATGTTGAGAGTCAGTTCTCCTCCACAATCCCATGAATGGCTGGAGGGGAAGGAGAGTGACTAATCCCTGTGCAGTATATGAGTTACTTGATTCAGAATGAACTCTAAAACATGTTCTCAAAGCTGTCGAGAGGCGCTAGGATGGAATGTATGTCAACATCAAGTGCCTGAATAATAAAAAATTATTCCCATTATGCACGCAAAAAGAATGGTTTTAGTAACACGGCTCAGTCATCTAGGATGTGTTGAAAATTCCTGAAATAAACATCTTTTAACACCAGGAATAAGTCACTGGGAAAGATAGGACTCCAGTTATATTTGTAATAAGGTAGTGATGATGAATCCATGTGAGCAAGGAGGCACAGCACAAGAGATTGTATAGAATAGGCCAAAAGCGCAAAGACAGCCAGCTATTAATTAACATGGGTGTGATTACTCCAACCTGATAATCCAGATGATTGGTGTTTGTCAAATTTCCAACTGTCATAAAACGTACGTTAATCACTTTTTTCCATATCTGAAAGGGTGTAATAAAAGAACAAAAGTAAAACTCTGCAATACTGCTTCTCGGTTGAGAAGTCCAGGTACTGAACAGGTGTAGTGAATAAGTGACTTTTCACAACAGAGAAGTCAAACTATCATACTTTTGTAGAAGAACACAACATAAATAATTCAAAGGGGCATTTGGAAATAAACTATTGGACTACAGAACTGAAATAACGTATGCTGGTTTGGATGATTCATTGCTTGCTTTTGTTGTTTTGGAAAGGCAGAGTGGGCTGGTGATGAGAACCCTGCCCACTCTGGCGAGGCTGTTTCACATCTTTAGAGGACTATCAGAATTACGAAGTGCATGGAGATAGAACATTAAGCTTACCCCTCCCCATGGCAGTTCACTCGTGAGATGTCTCAATTTATTCTGCTAGCTTCCAAATTTTGTACAAGAACATCAGCAGGAGCATGGATCTATCCTAATCACTTTACCTGTGTTGGGGCAAGAATGATTTTTGAGGCCATCTCTCCTGAGACCGAGAGCGGTGGCTTCTTTGGTTTATGTGAGTATTTTACCCAGCTTATAATTTTCTCAGTCGGGGTACTCAACTGCGCAGGGGTTTCTGAGCACGGGAAGAACTAGTCAGACCAGGGAAAGTTTGGAAGGCTGAAAGGAAAGTCAACTTGTACTGACTTGTTTTTCTTTTTGGCTTCTCTGTCACTAGAAAAAAAAAAAAAGCTATGAAAGCAGCCTTTTAAAAAAGAATTGGTACGTACTCTGCTATAAAGGACCTTTGCTTTATAAGCAAAATTCAGTGTCAGCAGAGATGGAGAGTTTAATGTAAAGCCTAATAGTTTACTTAAGTAACTTAAAGATCACATAATTGAAATTATTGATTTCAAACAGATTAAGGAGGTACCAAAACTAAGGTGAAAATGTAGATAAAAATCAGTAGTGGGCAGTGATATCTGAAAAGGTAAGGAGATTTTTATATTACCAAAAAAGGACATTAAAGGGAAAATGTAACCAGGTTTATTTGTAGCATTCCTAACATTTAAATATAATACTCTAAAAAGAAGCTGCACTCTCTGAAGCTTGAAAATTTTCAGAATCTAGTTTTCTTACAATGTGTCCTTTTTGGGAGACGGTGCTGGCTCAGGTATTTGCAATATCACTTTCTCGTTGTGATTTGTAATTACTGAATAATCAAGTTTGCTGCTTTTGTGCCTTTTTTAAGAAAATGGCATTCAGTCATGACAACGGTAAGCATTGTGGAGCCAGGAAAAGAAGAATTTGCAGAATGCATTTTCCTTAATTTCCTTGACATAGCAGAAAGCTGCCAAAGTAAAGACTGTGTGTCTTAAAGGAAGATAACATTTGCCAGTTCAAGTGATTCTAGAAGAATTTTATTAATTTAACCAAGATTAGGCTTGAGCTATTTTGTGGAGGTTTTTTTCACCCTATGGAGAATTTGTCTACTGACTTAAAACAGCTGAAAGTAAATTAGATGCTTATGAGCATAAATGTTTTGAGCTAGAAAAAATTATGGAACTAAATCAGACTTTTACCAAAACGTTAGTTAATATTTATCCCCTGTTGGGGTAATGTAGTAAAAGGAGCTGCAGTAAATAACAGAGTACTTGTGTGTACCACAGGAGGAGGGTTGCAGAGCAGACATCCCTGCTTGCAGCTTCCTATAGCTTACTAACAGTGATACCAGCATTTTAGAGTCATGAATTAGTCCTTAATCATTGAAGTCAATTACTAGGAAATGCCAAGGAAAACAATACTGTTGTGGTTTTTTCTGTAAATGCCCCGGTGAAGCTCTGCCCTCAAAATTCAGGATCAGGGCTCACAGTGAGCGTGAGTATTTCCAGAAGACTCATTTACCTGCTAATGAATTGTATTATTTTGCAACATCTATTGCACACATTAAGTAACAGAAATTAAGGTACTTCTGAGGCGTGGTTTTGCTGGTGTAACTAACAGACCTGTTGGAGCAGGACCGAAAGTTTCAGTTGTGTTAGAGCAAGTTGTTTATTTTTCATTTAGATGGTAGAAATACCCATGCAAGGACTCAGAAAGGTATGGATCTGATCATTGCAAATTTAAGTCTGCCTAAACTTTTTTTTTCTTGACTGTTTTAATACAGTCTTAAATTTTTAACTTGCTTTCTAATTTGATTTGTAGCTAAACAGTCCTTTCAGTATAACGAAATGAAAAGTTGGGCTTTTTTTAGCTGTAGTGCCTTTTTATCTGTATGCCTTAATTTTATTCATATTTGAACACCATATTGAAATATGCCATACAATTCCACGTCACCAGAGCAGTCACAGAGTGTGCAGTTTTTTTCTAGAGTGTCCAAACCAGAATTTGCCCAACTGCATGTAGTTACAATCTGCAGCAGGCATTTAAATTCAGAATTTTAAAAAGTGATTTTTGGAGCACTTCCTGAGGGTTTCCCAAGCAAATACAGGTTTCTGTATTTGTGTTTTGGAGATTGTACGCTGGTGCACGTACCAGAAAAAGGACTTTTCTGCACTCACAGAAAATTAAATTGACTGTTAAGAGTCGAGCTGCAGCTCCCTGGCTGTGGGTGCTGCCTCTGGGTCAGCAGCAGCGTTCTTAATGCGCCTGAAAGCAGAGCTGGTGCGTTTGCAAACACAGTACTGTATGGAAAGCTCTTTGCTTCCGCTACGGAGGAAGGTGACGTGTCTGAGCGAAGGAAGAGGTTTCTCAAGTGAAGCCTCACGCCCATTAAATTCTTTCCTGTGCCTTTTGGATAACCCCAGCCCCGCCGTTGTCCTGACTGAAAGCCTCTCAGCAGCCGCCGGTGCGGCGCAGTGCAGCAGGCCTTCCCTTCCAGCAGCGCAGAGCCGCATCGACCTGCAGCTTCAGAGACGTGAGCAAACTGCTCAGATCTGCAGTTCTTTGTAGCCGATTCCTTACTTATTTTTTTTAACCTCAACAGTCTTTGTCACGCTTATAGAGAAGCATAAGTTGTCTGCTTGAATGTCAGTCCCTACAGTGTTTCTGGAGAAGCAGAAGTATTGCTGCCAGTATTGTTTCTTCATGCTGGTAACTTGCTGTCTCGTGTTAATGGCAAGTCTGCAGTGTGAAATCACGTACAATTACCAAAGCTTTTCTATCCCCATACACATGTAGCCAAAAGTGACGTTTCATGGATTAGTGCTGTTACTTACAGGTACGTGCATATATCCATCAGTCAGCTCTCGCTAACTGAGTAAAGAGGTACTAGTAAAAAGTGATAGGAACTGCCCATAGTTAAGAGATTTGGGTGTTTATAGTTGCTGTTTTGGTGTGCAAAATTCATGCCAGCATTAAAATGAAGAGTTTGCTTTTTTAAAACTATTTTTAACTTAATCTCACTGTTGTCATTCTAAAATCAACGCGTAAGCTGGGTGACTAAACCTGGTGACTTTTATAGCTGGGTTAGAGCTTTGGGACATTTAAGGAACGCCACTGAAGACAAGTAGATTTGTGACCAGGTCTGCTCTGTGTGCAGTAGCAGGAGCATTTCAAAGCTGCTGGGAATTGGTGACGTGACAGCCAAATGTCACCCGCAGTGACAGGGCTGTCGATGCTGCTTCTGGAGGAGCCACAAAGGCGCACCAAAGGAGGCAGGCAGAGTTGCTACTGATCCGTGGCTTCCAAATCCAAACCCTTGAGCAGAAACAAAGGAGCTCCTTTCTCTTGTCATTTCCCCCACTTGGCCTTCACGGTTTATCTTTTTTCCTTTCTAGTTGGCGCAACTTAAATACTGTTAAAAACTATTGGTGGTGGCCACCTATAGCTCCCATATAAGGTGGGAGTTCATGTACAGCTTTATATGGGGCCCCATTGCTTGAACCCAGGGCCGAGCAGCCCCCAGGCTCTTCCCCAGCAACTCCATGCCCCAGCCTTTTTGAGGGGTAGATGAGATGGGGGGCAACCAAGTTTCTCACATTTCAAAGCACCAGTGCTTTGGCTCAGTCTTAGTTTTCGTCAACTTACTTTTAAGAGGGAGAGGAACTGGATTAAAACACGAAACAAATTGTATCTCATGGTTCAACCCTTACATTGAGTCCACTCGTGGGGCCTGGAGGTCAGGGTCTTCTGTCCAGAGAGAAAGAAAAGGATGAGCATGCCCCAGAGCGGACATTCATGGGAAATATTCAGTAGGTTTTCATGTATTTGGCCCTAAAACTAGATGGTCCTTTTCCCCGTTGGTTGTACATCGTGGATTTAAAAACAAGAATTGCATTTTCTTTTCCAAACAGGCATTAGATGGTGGGTTTCCTAGTGTTTGTTTCTCGTTAATAGCAGTTAAAAAAAAGGTGGTGTCATCCCAAACTTGGAAGGGTTTATGAAATCATCGTGTCTGTCATCTCAGACCTCGCAGGAGTCGTATAATGGAGTGTCGCTGTAAATATGTGGAGGAGACTTAGATGAATGGGAACGTAGGCTTTTAGTTTTCATGAAGCTATGAATAAAAAATTTGTAAATTTACCTATGATCTAATGTACATTTTTATGTAGCCATTAAATTCTCTATTTAATCTATCAGTTTCTCACTGTAAATGTTTTTACTCTCAGTTGAATGCTGGGCACAGTTTGTAATGTATGTACACAAAGGTGTTTTTTTCTATCAACGTTGACTTTTTTGCACATTTTTGGAAATATTTAATTTGTACACTGATTTACTACTACTCTGACCAATTGTCGCTGGGTGTATGAGAATCACGTGTGTGTGCAATGTACTACTGTCTGGGTGTATGGGGGCGGTGGGGTTTTTTTATTACTTTGGAGATGTTGCTCCAGTAACTGCGCTGCTGTTGCTGCTTTACATGGAATATCTTCTGTATAAAACAAAAGAAAAAGAGATAAAAACGATTAAAAAAAATAGCCTATGGTTATCTTGGTCGAGGAACCCGGGAGTTGCTTACTAGTTCCCTTGGTCTAACAACTTTCCAAATTGAAACAAACCAACCAACCCCTCTTGTAATTCTGTGTATGCATTGAACGTGTGTATGTGTGTGTGTATATATATATATATATCTCCCAGTAATCTTATTCCACGATTTCATTTCTACATTTTTATGAACTTGTTTTTTAAGGGTACTATGTTTAGTTAGAATAATTAAATATATAAAAGCTTTGAGAGATGATTTACTAGATAAATATATTTTCAGCTGGCTGATGTTCAAAATATTTTTTTAATTTTTTGTTTTTAACCATTCGAAATGTATTTGTATTTCCAAAATCAGACACGAATTGTACTTAGAAATATATTAAAACACTCTGTAGGGACAACAGTGTCAGTTCTCTTAAATTTAAGAGTTTTTTGCGCTTCACAACGACGGGGAAATGTCACTTTCATGCCCGAATGTCCAGTTTGGTTTTATTATTATTATGATTTAAAATGCGCTTTACGGAAACCTCTATTTTTAAATATTATTTTTTAAAGCCCTGCTTTCTCTGCCTTTCCCTCATCCACCTGCCCGCCCGCGCCTCCCCCTGCGGCGCCGGTGGCCCGGGGAACACAAAATCGACGCCTCTAACGCTTCTCGCCGCCTCCTCCTCTCCCGCGCGGCGGAAGTGACGNGGAGGAGGAGGATGAAGATGAAGGGCCCGGCAAGGAGTCGCAGGAGGCCGTACCCTCCGCGGCGGGCAAGCAGGTGGAGGACAGCGGCACCAAACTGGACGAGTACGGGGCCAAGGACTACCGGCACCAGATGCCCCTGAAGGCCGACCACTCCTCGCGGCCGCTCTGGGTGGTAGGTTGGGGGGGGCACAGGGCACCGGGGGTGGCACGGAGCACCGGGCCTTGGGGCTGGCGGCTCCCGTGGGCAGCGGTTGGCATAAAGGGCGCTGTGAGCCCGGTGGGCGAGCTGCCTGCTGCAAGCGGGTCCCTCAGGGGTGGACTTTCTGAAGGAAGCTGGTGGGGATGTGTTTGTGGGTCCCTCGCAGCCTGTTGGCAGGTCCCTGCTCCATCCCTTGGTGCGCCGGTGACCAGACCAGGCAGCAGAGCAGCTTAAGCTGGATGCTTCTGGGAGGGAGATAAAATGGTTTGTGGCGATGGCTGCGTTGGTTGGTGGCACGAGCAAGATCTGTCGTGTCAGTGACACAGCAGCTTTTGGGATGGAACAGCCTGAGGACTCATCTTCTGTAGCTGGAGCCACATCTGTCCAGAAAGGGACCTCAACAAACCTCTCCAAGACGTGTCCAGCAGTATGGGCATACAGAGAAGAGGGGTGGCCCTGCCAGCATCTGTTACTGAATGCTGTGACACACAAGTGTCATCTCTCCTCTCAGTTCACTGTAAAATGGGTGAGGAGTTACGTTTTGTTTGGGGGGAACAGGGCTGGCAGCTTGCCTCTGCTGGAGCCATTTGCATAGCGTTAAAAAATTGAGAACACCCGAGATGTCAGTCTGGAAAAGGCTAATCGATCAGGGTGGGGTCTGCTCTTAGTGCCACGGAAAGGATGAAGACAGATCAATGTCTGCAGCCCAGACAAAATTTGTGTGTGCCTGTGTCTACTTTGTTCTTTTTCTCGTAACTTCATTGTTAAGGCAAATGCTGTTTGTGAAACCCTGTGGTGCTTCACTACCTCAGTAGCAGACTTTCTCTGTATCATGAAGGCTGCTTTGTAGGAAATTCCCAGTTCTGTTCGACTGACACTTCAGCATTTCTTTCTGTTTCTATAGGCTCCCGATGGCCATATTTTTCTGGAAGCCTTTTCTCCAGTTTACAAATACGCACAGGATTTTTTGGTGGCCATTGCTGAGCCTGTGTGCAGACCCACCCACATTCACGAGTACAAGCTGACAGCCTACTCCCTCTACGCCGCCGTTAGCGTTGGCTTACAAACCAGCGACATCATGGAGTATTTACAGAAACTGAGCAAGACTGGTGTCCCAGAGGGAATAATTCAGTTTATCAAGGTAAGACTTTTTTATTGGCATTAGAAATACATCTGCTGCAAATAGTGAAATACTCTCCTGCTGCCCCTGCTTAATTGATTTATTTTTAATCATTCATTGACTTTAATGTCATATTCTGTTCCATTGCTGTTTCAAGAGAACAGAGGCTTTATTTTATTTTTTGTCTTTGTTATATTGCTGCCTGCATACTGTTTTCACAATGTACCTTGTGTGGAGTTTATACCTTTTTTAAAAAAAAACGTGTACCTGAGCATCTTTGTGTACACTTTCAGGCAGTAGGAATTGTACATGGGGAAAGCTTCCTCAGATTTCCTCTGGAAGATGACTATGAATGTGGGAAGCTGTCTGGAATAGCCGGGCACTCCGAAATGTAGCCTACCTTATCCTGCAAATACGTTCTTGCAGTCTTGGAAACAGATTGGAATTGGGTATAAAAGCTTGGGTATCTGTGGCTGGTCTCCTACGTGAGATGATGTGTTTGTCTTTTGAAAAATACCTTTTCAGGTGTGTTCCATAAATATAGCAACATCTCAAGTAGGTGTTTTATGATGCTGTGCCTCCCCACAAAGATCTACGCTGCATTGCAGCATTCAGTCTCATGAGTAGAATCACTGTTTTGCCTATTCCTAACGACTGCTGTTGTTTGTTTGCAGCTGTGTACCGTCAGCTATGGGAAGGTGAAGCTGGTGCTGAAACATAACAGGTAAGTGGCTCTTGTTAATTTGTAAATCTGTTAATCATAGAATTGTCTAGGTTGGAAGAGACCTTTAAGATCCTCCAGCCCAACCATCAGCCTAACTCTGATCAAAAACAACAACTCGTCACTACACCATGTCACTGAACACTATATCATCCCATATTTTGAATACTTCCAGGGATGGTGCCTCAACCGCTTCCCTGGGCAGTCCATTCCAATGCTTGATAACCCTTGCAGTGTAAACATTGTGATATCCAATCTGGACCTCCCTTGGCACAACTTGAAGCTATTTCCTCTTGTCCTATCACCTGTGACTTGGGAGAAGAATCAACCCCAGCCTCTCTACAACTTCCTTTCAGGTAGTTGTAGAGAGCAAGAAGGTCTCTCCTCAGCCTTCTTTTCTCTTCCTTAATTAGGCTGGCAGAGGAAGTCCTTTACACACAGCTCTGCATAAACTTGTGGTCTCAGTAGCTGTTGGGTCTTACAGGTCCCAGCTGAGTGTAGCATCTGTCAAGACAAAATCACTTTTTCAATCATCAAAAGCGTTTAATACCTCAGTCAATGAATTCAGTGAGGCTGCCCTGAGCTACTGGTGCGTCTCACTGGACTTGGGATGTATCCTTGAGGTTTTCAGATAGTTGATTCATTTATTTCCAGTTGACGTGATTAGACATAGCTGTACCAGCTTTTCTGCAGTCTCATGTATTCTGACTTTCAATCCATTACTCGGGAAGGATAAACAAATCCATTGGGAAGAGGTGTGTGCTTGTTGCTGGGTTGAATCTGGTTTGGTTTAAACCTAGAAGAAGGGACAGTGAGAGGTCAACTAGTTTAGAGCTGACCAATTTTATCTAAACCTGTGATTCTCTGGTAGTGAGAGGGAAAGAGAGACCTGAAGTCTATTTCTGTACCTCTCCTGTGTTTTCTCTTTTTCCTTTTATTTCTTTTGCAAAGTTCTCTGTTGTCGGACAGCTGTGGACAAGCCCTGGGACTATAATATATTGCTGTGCTTGTGCCACTGCTTTTTTGAACCTGCTGCTTTGGGTAAAACTAACGCTAGTGTTACTGACAGGTTTTTATGTTCTTCCTAAGGTGTTTCTGAGAAAAAAGATCTCTCCCCTGCCACTGAAATCTTTAAGTCTCTCTTGGCTCATATTTTAACTGTGATCTCTAACCTGCATCATTATTGATGAATCTCCAGGGAGAGAAACAAAATCAGGATGCACTAATTTAAACTTTTAGATGGTTTGTTTGTTGTGGATTTTTGGCTTTTTTGGTCCTATGCGCAGGACTTAAAAACACCACAGTCAGCATTTTCACAGACTCGCCTCAATTCATTCTCAAAAAAAATGACTCGCATTACTTGTCACAAATAAGACCTGTGTGTGAGAAATCTCTAGCCAGTTTTGCTGCAGTTTTTGTGCTTGTGTTGTGTTAGAGAACGTTTGAGCAAGATGGGTAATTCCAAAGTACATGATGTTTTTGGTATGAGGCATCTTTTACAAATTTCGATCACCATAATTTCTTTGTTTTTAAATTATGACATCAAAAACTGGATACCGCATCTGGGATAGTTACAGCTTTAAGCATCTATGCCACGTTTCCTGTATGTTTTTCATTTGATTAGTTCATTAAAATGTTTTTCTTTGTTCTTCATTTTAGGTATTTTGTGGAAAGTACCCACCCTGATGTCATTCAGCAGCTTCTGCAAGACCACGTGATCAAAGAGTGTCGCCTGCGGAACGCTGAGGGTGAAGAAGCAGAGCTCATTACAGAGACATTCACGAGTAAATCCGCAGTATGTTTGGGCACCTCTTAAAGTTGTTGCATTGTAGTAGGTTGGAGCGGTTATTGTTTGTTTGTTGTATTGACAGTTGCTTTCCGTTCTGTCAGCAATGAACTGTGCCTCCTTAATGAGCCCAAACTGGGCTGGAGGAGCGGAGTGTGACTGTAATGAAACCCTTGGTGAAAATTCCTGTGCATCTATTTCAGATTTCCAAGTCCAGTGAAGCTGACTTTGGTCCATCAACATCCCAGGCAGCAGATGCTCAGAATAAACCAGATGTCCCAGCTGATTTATATGAGTTTTATGAACAGATGGACAAAGATGAGGAGGAGGAGGAAGAAACGCAGACAGTGTCTTTTGAAGTCAAGCAGGTCTGAGTATTATAGTCTCTGCATTTGTAGCTTTGGGGAATCTGCCCAGGACTTGCAAATACACGTGAGAACTTAAAGTACTGCGGCTCTTTGTTAGGGGAGATCACTGGAAATCATTAACATTTCCTTCGTTTTGCCCTCCAAAGTCTTAGGATCTTCCTCCAGTACAGAGGGCAGCAGACTGGGTGTTGTTCTGTCCTTGCCCACAAGACGTAGCTCTCTCAGGCCAGAGAAAGGCTCCAGAGACTGAGGATCTTCCCTGTCCTGTGTGGCTCAGTGTCGCTTTGGGCAAGAGAAGTGAGAATTCAGTGGAGGGCAAATCTGCTGTGGAGTTCAGAGCTTTCTTTTTTTTTTTTAACTTTTTAATGTGTGTGTGGCTTCTGTTTTTCTTTTGTGATTCATGTTTGCAGAAGAAACCCTTGGTGATTCTGATTCCATAAGCTTGTGAAGGGTAGCTGGAGGTTGGAGCACAGTCACAGCTTGACCTTCAGAGACCTTTTGTAAAATTTCTCAATTTGTTTTTGGACTCAGTGATTCTAACCATGTCTTACTGGGGAAAAGAGATACAGTTTTTAAAAAGATAACTTTGTAGCTATTTTATTTATTTAAGAACCAAACAAACCAAACCAACAACCTCTTGGTGACTGAATCAGCCTGTAATTGTGGTGGAATAACTGCATTACCAGGGTATGAAGATTTTCCAGATAACAGATGTAAGACCTTGCTAGGTCCTTCTGTGTAACACACAACCTTTTGTGTCTGTCACTGAGCTCTTTGTTGCAGGACTTCAGGGTGTAGTTTAATCAGTGCCAGATAAAAAGCACATCTGAGATTAATGCGTCATGTTCTTCCATCTGTGTAAATAACCCTCTCTAATAACAACTGTTATTTAAAATGGAGGGGGGTGTGGTCATGAATAACGTTTTTGGAATAAACTCACAACGCTTACAGACTTCATGAGCGTAAAAGATAAATGTCACTTCACACAGTTCTATATAGTCTGGTTGTTTGGGGAAAAAAAAAAAAAAGAAGAAAGAATTAATTCAGATGTGGAGAACTTACCATTGCAGCTTTGTTTCCTCTTCAGGAGATGATTGAAGAGCTTCAGAAGCGTTGTATCCATTTGGAGTACCCCTTGCTGGCAGAATATGATTTCAGAAATGATTCCGTGAATCCCGATATTAACATAGATCTGAAACCTACAGCTGTTCTCAGGCCCTATCAAGAGAAAAGCCTGAGGAAGATGTTTGGAAACGGGCGGGCCAGATCTGGCGTTATTGTCCTGCCATGTGGTAAGGTTCTGGGTACCAGGGTGCAGAGTCCTGTTGGTTTTTAGCGAGCGGGTGGTGAGGCTGTGGTGGGGGAGAGCCCAGTTGATAGAGCTGTCGGGCATCTGCTTAACAGAGCTGTCTGTGTCCCTGGAGTGACTGAAGAGCTGATCTGTGGTTGTAGCTACAGAATCCTGCTCATGCTTTCACTGGTCCCCCTAGGTCAGCTCCGCTGGTCTTCCAGGGAAATATATTCCCTTGGGTGGGAATAGGGAGGGTGGGCAGAACTGGGAATGCAAGTATGACATAAGAGGGGCTGCAAGGAAGAAAAGCACTTGTATGCACAAGTTGTGGGCAGGGGAGCTTGAGAAAGAAGTTGAGGAATGTGGAGACTGGGACCACCTATGGGAAGCAATGGAAAAGGGAGAGAAGAGGAGACTGCATGCCAGTGCCCTTGGGACTGGGGATACAGTCAGGGCCTGAGAGTGTCTCAGGGATGGCTGGAAAAAGTGTGAAGGAGGAATGGAAAGGTTTAAGGACTTGCTGCGAGTGGGAATGAACATAGGTGAGAGGGGCAGTGGGATAGATCACCTCTAGGGGAAGTTTTCTGTAGCCACCTGGGATCTAATACGCTGAAGTTAAGAAAGTGTTAAAATGGTTGCTTCTAATTGGCAGAGCCATTGTTTACAATGATTTTCCTGAGAAAATATAGCTAGGTGCCCAGCAGCCAATCTAGCTGGTTATTTAGAAGTAAAGACTCCATTTATTTAAGACTATTCTAGTAAAGAAACAATGAGGAATTTGCTCTTAGGTGATTTCATATCCTCTCACAGTTTTCCTGTTTTCCTTTACTCTTTATTTTTTTCCCCTCCTCCTCCTCAGTGATCTCTAAGAGGTGACTAATGAATGTCACCATTCCTCCCCTGCAGGTGCTGGCAAGTCTCTCGTTGGTGTGACAGCTGCCTGTACCGTCCGCAAGCGGTGTCTGGTCCTTGGTAACTCGGCAGTGTCTGTGGAGCAGTGGAAAGCCCAGTTCAAGATGTGGTCCACCATCGACGACAGTCAGATATGCCGGTTCACTTCCGATGCCAAAGACAAGCCCATTGGCTGTTCCATTGCCATCAGCACCTACTCCATGTTGGGACACACGACAAAAAGATCCTGGGAAGCGGAGAGAGTAATGGAATGGCTTAAAAGTCAAGAGTGGGGCCTCATGATACTTGATGAAGTACATACTATCCCTGGTAAGGATACGGTGTGCAAACTTGTCATGAAGTGGTGGGGGTTTGCTGTCTTTCTCATGATTAATGGGAAAAACAAACCCATGGCTTACCCATGGCTTAGGTTTTGAGACAAGTAAACCACCTTGTTCTACTTTTTTTTTTCTTTTCTTTTTCCTCTAATACTACAGAATTTAGCTGACTATTAGTTTTCTGAAAGCCTTCAAATTAGACACTGTGTTTTCTGTAATGGCAGTGTAAAATACAGGTGCCTTCTCCTGTGGGCGTTGATGAAGTGCTCTTGAGCACTGAATTACATTTATACAATTTTGAGCAGAGCAGGAATTCATCTGCCTTCTTTTGAAATGTAGTGGCGTTGCAGGCTACCTTTTAACATCTATTTCTACTCAATAAAATATGAGTAACCATAGTGATGACTGTCCAGAAATAGCTGCTGTGTTTGAAATGACTGTGTAATTGAGATCTATACTTTTGGAAAGCAATAATGTAGTATTAAAGTGTCTGTGGAATAATCCTCGCTAAAAATACCGCCCGGGCTTCTGTTTAGCTGCTCTGCCTTATTCCCATGATTTCATTTGACTATAATTTGCTGTCTACAGAAATGATGGATTTCAGCAGCAGACCTAGAGATGATTAAGTGCCATTTTATCCAGGTAGCATATTGCTGCCACCGTTCTTCCCCTTCTGTTCTTTCTTGGTTTCATAAAAATAAGGTATAGAACGTCTTCTCTATCTCCAGATCTCGCAATTACAGGATCTCTAGCAATACTGCAGAGGGGTAATTCTGCCATATACTAGAAGTCCTGAATGTGGCAGAGTCAGCCAAGAGTCTTTGTGTTATAGTTCTTTTTATGAATACTGTGTGACCTACAACAAGCCATGTAACCTCTGAGTGTATTAATTTTCTGTCCGGAAATGGCAAATAACGCAGAGGTTTACTGGGATTTTCAGAGTACACTGAAGATGTAAACTAAAGCTGTAATCAGTGTGAAGTTTTGCTGTAACAGATTTGTTAGAAGTGTATGTGAAATGGGGTAATATTTCCCAATGCTTTCCTTGCTTTGTGTTCAGGAGTTGATGAAAGTGGTTTTTTAAGTTGCAGTGTTTGTCTTCTAAATCCATTCGGGAAGTAAACAGAAAATTTGTCTTGCATTTCTTAGCAAAAATGTTCAGACGTGTGCTCACTATTGTACAAGCTCACTGTAAGCTGGGGCTGACTGCTACCCTGGTCAGAGAAGATGATAAAATTGTTGACCTGAACTTCCTGATCGGACCAAAGCTCTATGAAGCCAACTGGATGGAGCTGCAGAACAGTGGCTACATTGCTAAAGTCCAGTGTGCTGAGGTGATGCTCTGCTTTTTGGTACTACTAGTGTTTATTTAATATGTTTATAACTTGCTTGTTTGGGGTTTTTAAGAAATATTTATAAAATTACCACCATTTAACTAGGAAAATCAGGTCCTGTTAGGACTTACCATTTAGGCAGGGCTGCCACTGCTCAGTATGAAAATGTGTCAAATCCAGTAGCCACATGTTCGTCAGAGTGACCTCAGCACCGGTTCTCTTAGCGGATATTGCGGTGCTTGGTTGTCTGTTCCCAGGTCAGCATTTGGACAAGTGGATGGTGGTTGCAGTACCGAGGACGTGGTTGGATGCAGTTGATATTTGTGTTGCCTGATGTGACTTTGTACCTGAAGCTCAGTTCTCTGTGATAACACAACATGGGGTTGTGATGAGCACAACGTGAGGTGGTATGGTAGAAGCTGCTTTTTAGAGACCTCAACTGGTAGACAGACTGTAGTTTGAGGAAAATTCTAACTCTTAAAACAAAAGGATAGTAGAAAGTTTTAAAAAAAGGTAAGAAAATACCTGCTTTTTTCAAGCCTGAATACACAAGGGTGGAAATTTAAAACACAGAGGTGGATTTATGATCTGTACGTGTTTTTTCTGTAACCACCAGTGAGTTTCTTTTCACTTTATTTGTCCAGACTCCAACTGAATGGAAATGGAAGTTCTAGCAGCTGCAACTTGCTATGGAGGAGGTTCTCTTGGGATTTTCCTGGGATTTTTTTTTCTTCCTTGTTTGGTTATTTTTTCATTCTTTGTGGGGTTCTTTTGGGGTTTTTTTGTTGTTGGATGTTGGGAATTTTTTTTTAAATCTGTCTTGCTAGTTTTGTGCAGGTCTTCCTAGCTTCGGTGCTGGAATAAAAGTTGCAGAGGGAGGTCAGCAGTTCTGCTTGCAAACTTCGTGCAAACTGGTGGCTGTAGGAGGAAAAAAAATCAACTATTTTTTAAGTAATAGAGCACAAGTGAAGAGCATCGAGGAAATAACTGAGTTGAAGGGAGAGTAGCCAGTCTGCAAATTCAAATTTGACTGTTTCAGGCACTTTGGTTAATTCTGTGTTGGGAGCATATTTCATCTCCGTCCCTGAAATGCTCTTCAGACATTGAGAAGTGAAGCACTGACTACCTTTGTTCTGAATGGTGTGAAAATTCTGCAAGTTTATGTACTTTAAACCAATGTTTTGAAATAACATTGGGTAGGGCTACCAAAAGCAAAGAATCAAAACAAAAGCCATGTTGATGGCTGATAAATGACAAGTTCTACTTATGCACAACTGCATTGCATGTGTGTTTGGGTTTTCTTGACGTGTTTTTGAGAAGTAGCATCTATAATCTTATAAGCTTATTCCCCACAGCGAGAAAGATGTCTGGTTTTGCTCTTTAAGGGCAGTTCTTTCAAGGCGGCAAGAGAGGGGCAGTCTGATAAGGCAGGTCACGACCATTGCAGGTGCTGCTCTTTCACTGCTCTAAAAGGGAACAAGCAGTGCAGATAAAAAAGTGAAAAGAAATTTCCAAAAGAACAAGTCTGTTTTTTAATTATATTTTTAGAGTTTTGTAATTCAGAAATAATCCCTTTCCCAGCAGCCGCACTGAGTTTTTGGCTTGGAGCGCGCGTCTTGCAAAATGTAAATAAAAAGACCTTTGGGGTGAGAGGTAGATTTTATTCATTTCCAAATCCAGAAGAGAGTGCAAATACAAATCAGAATATATTCAGTTTGCTATGCAGTCAGAAGCATTGAGCAATAGATAACTTATTTTACTACAATCGAATGTTCAGTATTCATATTTCATTCTGACATTGAAATATTGTCTTCTGATTTAAGAACTGTAAATCTTTTATACAGACAGCTCGCAATAACAGTGGAGCCTATTCAATGCATAAATTTACTGTTAATGTAGTCAAGGGATGAAAAAAGCCTCATCTAGCATTTAAAGCACTGGAAAAAGTATTTTGAAACAAAAAAAAGTAGCTCTTAAGAGTCGTTCTTAAAAGTACAGAACAATTCAGGTTGTTTAAATAGATGCTTTTGAATTGTCACATAATTCTGTAGCTGAATGATGGTTATCAAAGAGGCTTTTCTTTGCAGTATTCTCTTAATCTGTACTGTGTTGAAACTATGGGAGAATAACCCATATGCAGCAGAATTAATGTCTTACAAATTATGTGTACTATAGACAGTGTCATTGCACTGGCATAAACTTTTAAACTTTGTAATTTCTTCTATTTTCAGTCTGTAGTAGAAAAAATATCTCAGTAAGCCTGGACTTGTGCAATACTGTAGTATATGTTTGCATAATAAAATAGTTGCTTAGGAAGCCTATTGAAAACCTCTAATCAATCCTAGTGCTTTGAAAATCATAGACTCAATAGCTGTTTAAAGTCAAGAATTACAGAATAGTTTGGGTTGGAAATGACCTTTAGAGGTCAGGTAGTCCAACCTCCCCTGCAATGACCAGGGACATCTTCACCTAGATCAGGTTGCTCAGAGTCGTGTCCAGCCGGAGCTTGAGTGTTTCCAGGGACTGGGCCGGTATTTCACCATTTTTATTGTAAAAAATTTCTTTCTTGTATCTCGTCTAAGTCTTTCCTCTCTGAGTTTAAAGCCATTCCCCCTCAACCTATTGCTGTGCTCCCTGATAGAGTCTCTCCCCGTCTTTCTTGTAGGCCCCTTTAAGGGACTAGGAGGGGTTATGAGGTCTCCCCGGGGCCCTCTCCAGGCCGAACAACCCCAGCTCTCTCAGCCTGTCTTCTGAGAAGTGCCCCTTGACCATTTTTGTGGCCCTCCTCTGAACCTTCTCCAACAGGTCCATGTCTTTCCTGTGCTGAGGGCTCCAGAAAGGTCATTCCTTTGTAGGTGTATGAAAAATAGCATTGGTAAATTTGTTCTGTAACGAGGACTAAATGTGTCTGTTAGCTTTCAGAGGAAAATTAATATTTATGGAAAAAGCTTTGGCTGCTGTGACAGGGAGATTACATAGTTCATACTGTTAATTATTGCTCTGTAAAAAGTAGTAGCATTCAGATAAATTACTAAGTATGAAACATAAGGGAAGTATCTTCTGGTCTTGTTCCAAGCCTGCTGCCAGCACATTTTGGAAAGCCAGAATATCGATGAGGTTAAACAGAGTTTGGCATTGCTGGGGTCTACACCAACAAGTAGCTTTCATTTTGGTACAGAAATTACTGTGTTAAAATCTGGGCTGTACAGGAAGTGATAACGCATTATCATTCCCTCTGTGTGTGTGTGTACATTTTCTAATTCTAGGTCTGGTGCCCAATGTCACCTGAATTCTATAGAGAATACGTAGCCATCAAAACAAAGAAGCGGATACTGCTGTACACCATGAACCCGAATAAATTCAGAGCCTGCCAGTTCCTGATTAAGTTTCATGAGCGACGGAATGATAAAATCATCGTATTTGCTGACAACGTGTTTGCACTGAGGGAGTATGCAGTCAGGCTTGGGAAGTAAGTGCTCACAACCAACGGTGGTGCTGTTGTTTTCCTCCTTCCTGGAAAATTGCCTTGTAATCTCACAGCTTTCGGTAGTCTTTAAATATTTCTCGTAATACTTTGATGTAACTCCAATCCTCCTATGTAAAAAGGAGCTCAGGAGGGTATCTTCTTGGGTGGATTTTATTGGCACTGCAACAGTATTTCTGTGTAGAGCTGCTTGAAAAGAATCTGTTCAACATTTACGTCAGAGAGTTTTCATCCAAGACTTCTGTGAAAGACTCTTAGTATTTCTCTATGCATTTTATTATTTTTGAAAGCCAGTGGAAGAATGAGGTGCTTTTAAAAATATCATTAGAACAGTTTCTGTAACAGATGGTAGCTGCCCCTATCTCTCTGAGACGAAGGTTTTTTTCTCTGCATCTTTGAAGATCTGTGGAGATTCAGGGTGATCCTCTTCAGGTTTTCAAAAGGTCATATGCCTAAAGAACTTAAGACAAACTTTTGGAGGATCTGTGCTGTACCTGTGCACTGCCTACAACTACTGTAAGAGTTTAATAAATTAAAGGATATTGCTCCCATGAAGTCCCCAGCTACCTTAAATGACTCTAACATTCTGGAAGGTTATGCAAATAGAGTTTAATCTGGGGTTAGCATCAGTGTGTTTGTAGGGTTTGGGGAGGGATGATCAGGGAGAGTGTTTGCCAGGGTGAGGCACAGAGCAATTATTGGGGAAAATAAACGTAGAAGCTGGCCTCGGATCAACATAATAGCCCGCATAATGCCTTGCTTGGTGGAAGCTGTGGGGCTTTTTGGCTGCATATCATCTCATGTCTAAGAATTTCAGCAGTACTTCTTACCAAAACCACTTTCCAAAATCCGTGCTCAGTTTTGACTGTAGTTTAACAGCCATGTTGTGCTGGCTTGCTCTGAGATCCAGTAGTAAGTGGAGCTAACAGTGCTGGAGGAATTCCAACACCCATGGTCTCTTTCATCGTTTTTTTAAATCTGTCTGGACAGAGATTAGCTCTGATGATGCCTCTGGAATGTCTCTAGCAGTGCTCAGTGCACTACAGAAAAAGTCTTTTGCAGAGGCAGTGCTGGGAGGGGGTGCTTGCTAATTAGCACAGCAGTGGTTAATTGGGGTAGACGCTGCAGGAAAACCAGTTGAAGAAATACTGGCTTGCTTTTCGTGTTCTTGAGTGAATTCTCTGTTCCTCACATCATGTATGGAGTTCCAGGTTATGTGGCTGTCATTGTTAGAAGGAAAGAGGCTTGCAGTGCTGCATAAAGGTGAGGGAGTCTTTGTTTTAACCAGAGAATTTTCTGTCATGGGCTGCTGTGAGTGTAAAGAGGAGAGAGCAGCCCAATGGCTGCGGGGGCTGTGGCCAAGGCTGCCTGCCCCCAGACTGGCCAGTCCCCACCGTGCTGCTGGGGACCTGATTCAGGCACCATGATGGGGTGGCTGGGCTCCTGGGTGGAGGAAGGGATGGCCCTCGCCTGACTGCCTCTGCCAGCTCCTCCCCTTCCCTTGATGCTGGCAGGGAATTATTTGGACTGTAATTTTGGGGGCTGCAGAATTCAAATTTGTTTAGCCAGCTTTTACTCTGTCATGAGTCTGTCATCCAGTGTCATATAGCTCATGTGCTGACTGCTTTTACTGCTGTTATTAATAGGTTTAAATCTCTGCTCTGAAGGTCAGTGCCTCTGTGGTTATGTCAGTTAATGGGAGAGGGAGCTATCTTTGTAAATTCCTCACCTGTCTTTTTGCAGCGAGGAAAAGGGGCCATTCTAGAAAGAGAAGCAGCAGTCTGGCACTGGGTGTTGTATGTTTGGTGAGGTGCTCGGATGGGTGTCAATGAATCATTGTCAAGTAGGATCTGGGGGGAGGTTGAAATGCAGGATTGATGGTCAAGAGTTCTAGGTTATTCTGTCCTTAATAAAAAACGTGTTTGAACCCCTTCTTGGTGGGTTTAAGAAACAGAAGGCATAGGAATGCTTTAGTTTAAATCTTCCATTTAAGTTTGGTTGGGGGTTAAAATTGTCACACTTTAAATAGTAAATGAAATTTCAAATAAGGTTTAAAAATATTACTGGGTGGTACTAATTGAATAATAAAAATCTTGTGTCAGTGCTGATTCATTTGCCACTTTGATTTTCCAGTTGTGTTTTTCTAAAAATCTGGTTAAATACACTGAGTAGAAGAATTAGATTACAGGTGACAAGGATTGCTTGGTAAAAGAAAAACTAGAATAGGTTGCAGGAAAGAAAGCAAGAGGAGCCAATGCACAGCAATTAGTTGCTAAGAAAAACTTAGTGCTATGTGCCATGTGTTTATGTTCAACTGCCACCCACGTATGTGCAATATTAAAAGTTAAATGAAACACTTGAGGCTGGTTCCTCTTATTAGAAATAATGTACAGAAGCGTGAACAAAACAGAAATTGTAGAAGTTGATGATTCCTGTTATTTGGAGATGCTTGTTAACGAGCATTTGGAAAAGTAGTGCCACAGATGAAAAAGCAGCGGCTGTGCCCTCCTACAGGCCTCGCGGTTTTTATGTGGGCTTTGCCATTTCTAGTTGTGAGGTCCTTTTAAAGTCTGTTTAGGCAGGAAGAAAACAGCCAGATTCTAGAGAGAATCTCAGAAAACTGATAGTAGCCCAAGTTACTCGTGAGGTTTGTGGGTGACTGAGAGTTTGTGTGAGCCTTCTGCATTGAGATCTTTAATGTTCCAAGTCATTCATCATCAAGCATTAGAAACTGTAGGTGAAATGCCACTGTGAGCTGCTCGTGGCCGTGGAACATTTGGGACCTTGTTCTCATTTCAGTAGGTCCAGAAGGTATTAGGAAGGGCAAGAGGTTAGCTTCAAAGGCAAAAAAAATATTCCCAGAACAACAGCCAACTTGTGACACTCAGCATGTCATGGATGGAGAAGCCTGGATTTTCAAGGAAGCAAAGGTTGCAGCTGTCAATGTGCTAACTCAGTAGATTTGAGGAAAAAAAATCTCTTATTTTAACAGCTGCCTTCAGGCTTTCATGTAGGCTTAGCAAATGTATTCAGTCTGTTGATCTACAGCTTCATTGGAGCACGTAATTGCAAAACATTTCTTACTGTCAGAATTTATTTCTGGCAGACTGGGCTGCTGCAGAGGGTTTCACAAACAACAGGGTGGCTGCCACAAAGAGCCAAACAAGCTAGAAGTAAACTGTAAGCTGTATCAAAGTCTGGTTTGCTTTTGTGTCAATCCCAATGCGTGCCACGCTCCCTGCCATGGTGTCTTAGTACCTCTTAAGGAATGGCTGAGAAATCTTGAACTGATTGAATTTGCACATGTTCTCTTTCAGGCCCTATATATATGGTCCTACCGCACAAGGAGAAAGAATGCAAATTCTACAAAACTTCAAGCACAACCCGAAAATCAACACTATTTTCATTTCCAAGGTAAGTGTGGACATTGAGTGCGTCATTGTACCCACCTCCAGAATGAAGTTTATTTAAGAGTGAGTTGTATGCACGTGCTGTGCATTTGACACCTTTTTATTGCAGCTCCCAAGGGTGTGCTTTGTATGGAGTCTTTGTGTAGCATATATGAAAATAAGATGCTGCTCAGAGGCTGCTTCTGTGTTACAGGTTGGTGACACGTCCTTTGATCTGCCAGAAGCCAATGTTCTGATTCAGATATCGTCCCATGGTGGGTCTCGAAGACAGGAGGCTCAAAGGCTGGGACGAGTGCTGAGAGCCAAAAAAGGTAAATGAGGTGGTGGCTGGGCTCTGGGCCTTGCACCACTGCGTCATAGAACTGCACTGGTGTAATTGTGTTAGTCTACATTTCCTTTTGTTTTTTATTCTTTCCACCCATTCTCAATTTGTTACGAGCAAAAGCAGGAATTCCCATGCTGTGTACTTTCTCAATCAGTTAATGTCAGGTCTGGGTGCAGCTAAACATGCAGATTATTTTTGTGGAGAAACAACTAATTTAAACACCAGCTTTCAGTATCCAGTCCTCTTCTGTTCTTGGTTGCGGTGTTCTGAATGGAACTAATCACTTGGTGTGCTTGTCTCCTAGGCATGGTGGCAGAGGAATACAATGCCTTTTTTTATTCTCTTGTATCCCAAGACACTCAGGAAATGGCATATTCAACAAAACGACAACGGTTTCTTGTAGATCAAGGTTATAGCTTCAAGGTAACTCGTCCCTTCTATTTGCCATATTCTTTCATTGTAGTATTAGGTCAGATACTTGAAAATTCAGGTTGTGGAAGGAATTAATGAAGGTTTTGCTCACAAGCCAGAACTGTTCCATTGTTCCATCTATTTTCTTCTGTTTGCCAAACTTTAAGGCTTAGTCATAGCTGGCATCAAAGAGTAGTAGGGCTGGAAGAAACTTCCAAGAAACCATCTATTGTGTTTCTTCATTCCAAGCCAGGATCAACTATGTCTGTGTCATCCCCAGCAGATGTTTGCCTTTTTATTCTTCCAAACATGGAGACTCTACCTCATCTTTAGGTAGTTTATTTTGGTGCTGATGTCCTCTCCTTCAGAATATTTTGTTTCTAAATTACTGAAGTTTCATTACTTCATTAAAAGGGGAACAGTTTTCACTTTTTTCCTAGGACTGACTTTCTTCTCAATGTCTCCATCTTCTGCCTTTCATAAAAAGAGAACTGGAATAATATCTTTATGCTAATCCACATATTTTGTCTTTGCTTCTTAAATAGGAGATTTGTCATCACAATTTACTGCTTGGGGTTTACTGCTAGCGGTTTTTTTTGTGTTAGCTGACCATAGTTTGGTTATTTACTGTAATCATGTTTTTATCTAGAGGCTGAATGTAGGATATATTACATTTTACACCACTAGCAGGAGAACTCACTGTATGAAAGAATTGGGGATAACTTCAAACTTGGCATCTGTTGAACAGCTTAGAACAATGATGATGCAGTGGGAATTCTTTCATTTCTATGAATCACATTAGCACTGTTTTGCAACCACAAGTGGAAACAGGCTAATGCAACTTAAAACTGCTTTTCATGATTCCTTTATTTTTAAGAAGATCAAAGTACATGCCCTTCTAAAGAAACAAGGAGGACCACACCGTTCTTTTAGCCATATAGTAGGACAGGTTGCTTCTCTGAATGGATTCTTAAATCAAGGACATTTATCAGAAAAAACACCCATTTTCGAGTTGGAGATCGCCGTTGCCAACAGCCCACAACACAGATTGTTCGTGCTGGTGTTTTTCAAAAGCAGTGCTTTGTGTCTGATGTGGATTGGTTTACCTTAAGCTGTGTTTCTGCTTTTTACCAGCCTTTGTGATCAGATCCAGCCCAGATTACTGAGGTCATTAGTTTCTGATTGCATTGACTGGAGAGAAGCTGAAAAAGGAAGATGAGGAGGGAAAACACTACATAATCAAGAGAAAAGGCTGAATTAGAAGGTCTTTCTTAAAACTTCTTCCACGATGTAAAAAATGGGAAAAACTGAGGTTCTTGTGTGTAAGCATATATTTTTACCAGAATACATTTAACTACAGGCATATTTCTTGTGAAATTTTCAAAATACTTATTAAGAAAGCAGGCTGCCTATTGTAATGCTTTTTAATAGAAATTTGAGAGCTTTTCAGTTCTTCAGAGGAGGTTTTCAGCTAATGGAGTGTACGGCGCTGCATTGCCAGTAGGTGGCATGTGCCCTGCATTCATGGTTACCAAATGAGATACTAAGAATTTCAGAGAGAACCAACAGTGAAATTACCTCCTCTCTGAATACCCAGAGGTTGGAAGCGTCCTTTTGCTCTGATGCTGGTGCTTTGTTGCAGGTTGCTGCGCTGCCTCTCAACAACTGATTATACATCTCTTTGTTAAGGTTGCTTTTTTCCCTCTATATTCCTCAACATTTATTGCCAAAATTCTCAATGTCTGGAAAGCTAGTGGATTTTTTTTGTTGTTAAATATAAAGTACTAGTTTTTAAACTAGAGAAATCTAGAGCCCACATCGTAAAGCTAACCTTGCAGTAAGTTGAATATGCATCTGAGCTGTATGTGCTTTCATCAGGTTCTTGGTCAAGCTGGTATGGAGAGCGTTTGGCTGACAGAGGTTTTATTTTGCATTTCCAGCTAGAACATAACGAGGGATGTGTGCGTGTATATGTATGTACATCACGTAGCAAGGTTCTGTAGGTATCTGTGCTATCCGTAGCTTTAAGCTGTTCAGGCCATTAATAGAAGTTGAAGGCAGTTCCAACAGGATATCCAAAATCCTTGTCTTGGTTTTGAATAGTTAACACTGAGGAGGAAGAGCCCTCACCTCGTACTGTGCTCTGTTTCTTAGGTAATAACAAAGCTTGCAGGGATGGAAGAAGAAGAACTTTCGTTTTCAACCAAAGAAGAACAGCAGCAGCTTCTCCAGAAAGTCCTGCAAGCATCTGACCTGGATGCTGAGGAGGAAGTGGTGGCTGGAGAATTTGGTTCAAAGTCAGCTCAGGTAATGAAGAATGCTTTGAAAAGGATGACCACAGATGCAACACAACTGGGCTGTTTCATTCCAAATGTNGGTGTGCTTGTCTCCTAGGCATGGTGGCAGAGGAATACAATGCCTTTTTTTATTCTCTTGTATCCCAAGACACTCAGGAAATGGCATATTCAACAAAACGACAACGGTTTCTTGTAGATCAAGGTTATAGCTTCAAGGTAACTCGTCCCTTCTATTTGCCATATTCTTTCATTGTAGTATTAGGTCAGATACTTGAAAATTCAGGTTGTGGAAGGAATTAATGAAGGTTTTGCTCACAAGCCAGAACTGTTCCATTGTTATCACCTGCATTACTGTGAGGGTAGAGAGAAGTAGCTTAGTACAGCATCTAGAAAGGTAAGTATTCTAACTTCAGACCAAGCATCTGCTGGGGACTGAAGCAGAACATTACTGGCTTGGCTGGTTTGTGTTCATGCTCTTCAGTTGTCCATCCTGTTACACATCATCGTACTAGCTGTGCACAAAGCCTTGTTGGTAGGTGTTCATGTCGTAGTGGCCAGCAGCAATTCAGAAAACTTCCAAAACATCACACGTCACAAATAATTTCCAAAGAACTCCTGTCCCAGGGCAGTATTTCACTATGGGCAGAACATATTTTTCCTTGTGGCTGATGACAGCATACAAGGGGCAGGATTGGTCCATCCCACATTCATACTACTCCCTCTGGGAATCATAAAGTTAGGTGTCTGAAGTGTCTAGCGACCCATTCCAAAACAAATACCTTTCTGGGATCTTTGTCCACACACTGATGTTGGGCACCATTTCCACCGTGCTGGCACAGAGAACCGGCTGAGATGCAGCCTTGTTGGTGCAGCGGCTCTGTGATAGCAGAAACTCTTCTGGCCAGCAGAGGTCTTCACAGCGTGCTTATTTAGATTTTGCCAACAGTTTGACCTTCCTCTTGTCATTTTCTCTGTGGAATGAAGTATATCACCACAATCACTGGATTGAATATTAATTGATTGAGAAATGACAGAATTTACTACAGGAAAAGACTGTTACTGCAGACTATGACTCTTCCTACCTACAGCTAAAACGTACTCTTCAAATAGAGAACTTCTTCAGCGTTTACAGACCCACAATGTGAAAATCAGAAGTTCCCCCTAAAGTCCCCTTTGTAAAGGACTGAATGCTGTCTCATTTCTCCAGACATACTTGAAAACTGATCACACCTTGGACTTCAGTTTACTATGTACCTCTAGATGTTGCCATTTTCCAAATACAAAATGTCATTCCACCAAAGATTCTGTATTTTACAGATTTCGCAGCATATCTCATTTATTCTTCTTTTAATCCATGGGCTGCCCCATCAGCTGGGTTGTTAAAGGCAACAGAGTGTCACAATAGCTCTTGCTTTAGGTAAATTATTCCTTTACAGAGCTGGGTTTTACTGCTCATTAGAAACTTTCCCAAAAAGAGACGCTGCTGAGAAGACTAAAAGATTAGGCTCCTGGATCTGCCTTTAGGGAACAAGGTGAGGCTTGTGGCATTGCCAGAATCAGGCACAGATTGTGGGAGGTGCAAGGGCCAGCAGCCTCCACTGGACTGCACTGGGGCCTCGCTGTGTGAGGGCAGCACGGGGTATCCCTGGGGGTAAAACCTCTCGCAGCTGCAGCGATGCTCAAGTAAATCACTGCTCTGGCATCAGCAGCCCGTTGGAAAGAGCTCTGAGGGGGGTCCTCACACTAAAACAGATGCGTCCTGGTGTTCTTAAAAAATGTGTTTTGCTTTGTAGTGAATGTATTTTGACAAAATGATAGCTCAGTAGTAAGCTGCAACTAATTGCAGTAAATGCATCTATGTGGCTATGGCCAAGAAGATTAGAAAAATCCCTTTACTTATATTTGAATGCCTTGGATTTTAGGACTAAGAAAGAGGCTAAAATAGAGGTATTTTATTTTGCAAGGAAGACCTAGTCCTGGGAGCTTTGCTGTAATATGGGAATAAAATCAGTGCAAGTGGCAGCTGAGTATGTGGAGCTCACCAGTACTGGAATGTTCTTTATTTGCAGTTTAGGAACAAGATGTTAGAATATCTATTTTCTTCTGTTTGCCAAACTTTAAGGCTTAGTCATAGCTGGCATCAAAGAGTAGTAGGGCTGGAAGAAACTTCCAAGAAACCATCTATTGTGTTTCTTCATTCCAAGCCAGGATCAACTATGTCTGTGTCATCCCCAGCAGATGTTTACCTTTTTATTCTTCCAAACATGGAGACTCTACCTCATCTTTAGGTAGTTTATTTTGGTGCTGATATCCTCTCCTTCAGAATATTTTGTTTCTAAATTACTGAAGTTTCATTACTTCATTAAAAGGGGAACAGTTTTCACTTTTTTCCTAGGACTGACTTTCTTCTCAATGTCTACATCTTCTGCCTTTCATAAAAATAGAACTGGAATAATATCTTTATGCTAATCCACATATTTTGTCTTTGCTTCTTAAATAGGAGATTTGTCATCACAATTTACTGCTTGGGGTTTACTGCTAGCGGTTTTTTTTGTGTTAGCTGACCATAGTTTGGTTATTTACTGTAATCATGTTTTTATCTAGAGGCTGAATGTAGGATATATTACATTTTACACCACTAGCAGGAGAACTCACTGTATGAAAGAATTGGGGATAACTTCAAACTTGGCATCTGTTGAACAGCTTAGAACAATGATGATGCAGTGGGAATTCTTTCATTTCTATGAATCACATTAGCACTGTTTTGCAACCACAAGTGGAAACAGGCTAATGCAACTTAAAACTGCTTTTCATGATTCCTTAAGAAGATCAAAGTACATGCCCTTCTAAAGAAACAAGGAGGACCACACCGTTCTTTTAGCCATATAGTAGGACAGGTTGCTTCTCTGAATGGATTCTTAAATCAAGGACATTTATCAGAAAAAACACCCATTTTCGAGTTGGAGATCGCCGTTGCCAACAGCCCACAACACAGATTGTTCGTGCTGGTGTTTTTCAAAAGCAGTGCTTTGTGTCTGATGTGGATTGGTTTACCTTAAGCTGTGTTTCTGCTTTTTACCAGCCTTTGTGATCAGATCCAGCCCAGATTACTGAGGTCATTAGTTTCTGATTGCATTGACTGGAGAGAAGCTGAAAAAGGAAGATGAGGAGGGAAAACACTACATAATCAAGAGAAAAGGCTGAATTAGGTCTTTCTTAAAACTTCTTCCACGATGTAAAAAATGGGAAAAACTGAGGTTCTTGTGTGTAAGCATATATTTTTACCAGAATACATTTAACTACAGGCATATTTCTTGTGAAATTTTCAAAATACTTATTAAGAAAGCAGGCTGCCTATTGTAATGCTTTTTAATAGAAATTTGAGAGCTTTTCAGTTCTTCAGAGGAGGTTTTCAGCTAATGGAGTGTACGGCGCTGCATTGCCAGTAGGTGGCATGTGCCCTGCATTCATGGTTACCAAATGAGATACTAAGAATTTCAGAGAGAAGCAACAGTGAAATTACCTCCTCTCTGAATACCCAGAGGTTGGAAGCGTCCTTTTGCTCTGATGCTGGTGCTTTGTTGCAGGTTGCTGCGCTGCCTCTCAACAACTGATTATACATCTCTTTGTTAAGGTTGCTTTTTTCCCTCTATATTCCTCAACATTTATTGCCAAAACTCTCAATGTCTGGAAAGCTAGTGGATTTTTTTTGTTGTTAAATATAAAGTACTAGTTTTTAAACTAGAGAAATCTAGAGCCCACATCGTAAAGCTAACCTTGCAGTAAGTTGAATATGCATCTGAGCTGTATGTGCTTTCATCAGGTTCTTGGTCAAGCTGGTATGGAGAGCGTTTGGCTGACAGAGGTTTTATTTTGCATTTCCAGCTAGAACATAACGAGGGATGTGTGCGTGTATATATATGTACATCACGTAGCAAGGTTCTGTAGGTATCTGTGCTATCCGTAGCTTTAAGCTGTTCAGGCCATTAATAGAAGTTGAAGGCAGTTCCAACAGGATATCCAAAATCCTTGTCTTGGTTTTGAATAGTTAACACTGAGGAGGAAGAGCCCTCACCTCGTACTGTGCTCTGTTTCTTAGGTAATAACAAAGCTTGCAGGGATGGAAGAAGAAGAACTTTCGTTTTCAACCAAAGAAGAACAGCAGCAGCTTCTCCAGAAAGTCCTGCAAGCATCTGACCTGGATGCTGAGGAGGAAGTGGTGGCTGGAGAATTTGGTTCAAAGTCAGCTCAGGTAATGAAGAATGCTTTGAAAAGGATGACCACAGATGCAACACAACTGGGCTGTTTCATTCCAAATGTGATGCCATCATTGATGCCTTCGTATCTTTGCAAAATGTTGGAGGTGGTTTATATTTTGAGTAATTTATATTTGAGTAATTTACTTGTTGGGCACTAAAATGAAGTAGGCATGGAATTTATGTCCTTCATCATATTTGAGGGAGAAGATGACAGATCCATTGTTGCAGATTTTGTAGTAAAACTTCCAAGTCACAAGCAATGAAAATATTTTAAAATGTTTTTTAAGATACACAGGTGTTACACACAGTTGCCATAGGGCAAAAGCGTAAGGGATACTTTTGCTCGTTTTCAAGAGAAGTTCTGTTATTGTAGGTTGTAGTTTGGCATTTTCAGAAACAGATATAAGAAAAACAAATAGCCTGAAGCATTTGTTGATACGTACATTAACTTCAAGCTGCAGTGCTGTAATTAATTGTTTAGAGTTAATTTTAACTAGATGGCATTGTGCCGAATGCAGTATGAATTCCCATTCTAAGGTGTCTTTCTGTATGAAACCTTGCATGTGTTTGCATACTTACGGTGAATTCTACTTTGTAGAAATTCTTCTCAAGGAAAAGAACTTTGAAGGCTTTTTGGCATGAAGGTCACTAGCAGAGGAGTGCTGCCCAGTAGCCAGTGGGCAGCAGGAGGTTAGAGTTGGTCTGTCCAATCACAAACTAAGGATGTGGTTTTTTATCCCCTTACTTGCAGGTGTCGCGTCGTACGGGCACGATGAGCTCTATGTCAGGAGCAGATGACACGGTTTACATGGAATATCACTCTTCACGGAGCAAGGCATCTGCAAATAAACACATCCATCCGCTGTTTAAACGCTTCCGGAAATGATGTCCTTCACGTCTACATTTTGTTAAAACTGTGGATCCATGTACCTGTTCCCATAACATGGTCTTGAAATTTCTGACAGGTCCTTTAAGAGACTTTTTTTATATGCATCTAGATAGCCACATATTTACTCAGCAATATATGTGCTCTCATGGGTGAATGTGAAAGGAAGAAAGGAACTAAATGTTGCCACAGGAAAGAGAGTGTCCAGTGACTGGATCCTGGTTATACCTGTCTGGTTTTCAGTGTAATTAATAGAATATATTTTTATCAGCTGAAGACCCTTTTTCAGAAAAAAAATTCTGGAAAGGTTTTGTACATGAAGTTTATACCAATGTTTGAAATATTATTTATCTGATTATTGTGTCTGCTCAACAAAAATACTGTTTTTTAAAATGCTTAAATAAAAATCAATCATTGAGCTGAAAAGTTCCTGTTAGGAGCACTTCACGTATTTATAAACTGGGACCTAATTTATACTTACAACTTGACCTGACATAAAACTCTAATGGATTGTTTGGAAATATTTTGAAGTTCAAAGACAAGAAGACGGACGGACTCTGTCTCCAAAGTACACTCAAGGAAAGCATTAGCAAATACATTCTGTGCTCCATTTTCCTTGTTTTTCTTGCTACTGTTGAGAAATTGCTGAAATAAAAGCTGTTTCCCTTGTCATTTATATTCTATTTATTAGTCATGTAATAAAGCCATCGTAACTGCTAAACAGTGTAATATCACTGCAGAAGTTGTGATTGAATCAAAAAGCGTTTTGACTTGTCATGAGGTGAATTGGAAGCAGAGGTGCAAAGGAGGGATTCCCAAGTTTGGAGCTTTTTTCTTAATGAAGACTGCCGTATTCTAGAAGCATACTGCAAATTCTAGAAAATTGGAGGTGAGGTGGGGGTGGTTTGTGGCAGAAGAACACTTTAAATAATCTCTGTTTCATACTGTAGCAGTTATGCCACTTGGTGGTGCATTGTGAGGTGAGGTTTTTTGCTGAGAATTTGTAAAGCTTTAGGAACAACCTATAAAATAACATTGATCTTGACCCGTTGGTACAAAATAGGTCAGCATCAATCTTTACTGTACTGGAAGGGGTATGTATGGTAGAGCTGTCCTGGTTATAGGACAAATGTGATTCGGCAAAATGTTGATTCTTATTAGCATAAATTTACAAATTGAGAATATAGAAATATTGGAAGCATAATTCAGAACACACGGTGCTTGTTTCTGGTCTCTGTATTAGTCAGATTATTTTGAAAATGGAATCGATCTGGTTCAGTTTCAGCTTTGTTTAGTCCCTGAGCCCTACCCAGGAACGGGCGGTTCTTTCTCTTCTGGTTCTGCTGCCTCACAAACTGGGGCCGGTGGGCTCATATGGAAGAGACTGATGTGCAGTGTTCTGGTGCTGATTTCCTTTCGCCAGTTTTAAAGCATTATTTACTTCTAATAATAGTTTGAACCAGTTCTTGTGGCCACAGTTGATGGAAAAATGCTAACCTGGTATAAGGGGACGGGTCTGTGACAAGGGGACAGCTGAGCAAGTTGGCCAGTGTCCCTCTGCATAATTCTCTCTAACAGGCTTTGCTTTGGAACTATTCTCCACTCTTCAAAAACTTGAAAAGGACCCTACTAAATGTGGAGATGGCTTTAACAGTAATACCAATTTTTGTGCTTGTGGCACTGGTGGTGGCTGGATTTAGGGCACCACTCTAGTTCTTACGTAGTAAATCTTGGCTATGATGACTAACAATCTTTTCTAAGCAATGGGTCTGTGTGGGCTGCAGTCCTTCAGCATCAAGTAAAGCATAATTTTATGAGGTAAGAGTGATTCTTCCATGCTTCAGAAATAGTGTGTTGATATTCAAAGTTTAGATTTAATTACTTTGTTATGATTACTGCAGTAATTAATGCCTGCTATTACTCCAGAAGGTAGCTGTGAATGGCAGACTGGTGTGCGTTGACTCACTATGAAGCACTTGCTGCTGCACGTGGTGGCATCTCTACTGGAACCCGGTCCGTCTGGAGTGGTTTTGGCTGGATTGATCAATCAGAATGACAGATGGTCCCTCACTCCCCACTCTGGGAAAAAGAGAGGAGAGGAAGATATTAAAGAGATTTATGAGCTTAGAAAAAAACTAATGAAAATAAAAATAAATAATGAAATAATAATAAGATAAATTTAAAAATAAAGGGGGGAAAGAGGGGAGGGGGTATTAAAACAATATATACAAAACTGTATCAAGCTCCCAGGATGATGGTCACATCGCCCGCAGGCATCTGGAAAAGTCCCAGGCTGGACTCGGTGGCCATCAGGAGCTATCTTCCAGATCTGGAGTCAGGAACACACAGATTGGAGTCAAAGGCAGACAAACAGACAGGGTTCTCCTCAAATGCTGGCCATCAAAGAGAGTTCCCTTGCTAAGTAGAATCATAGAATCGTTTAGATTGGAAAGGACCTTTAAGATTATCAAGTCCAACCATTGACCTAATGCTGCCAAGTCAGCCACGATGTGTGAGAACAACATGGCTGAGCACTGCCTTGAAGACGGTGCAGATGAGGAAGATCTTCCTTTCTGCCGTCGTGGTGCTGCACACACACCCTTCTGAGATGCTTCTGTACCCAGAAAAGATCTGTTTGCTGTAGGACTCTTGCTAAACTGGGGGCAAAGTAACAGATTGAGGTGGCAAAACTGACTCAGGCCATGAGCAACAGCAGAGGCAGGTGAACTTCGGGGTAAGTACATTATTTCTTGGAAGTCAGAGGACAGAGGTGATTTTCTTGGGTGCAATTCAGGTTTCCTTGCCAAAAAAAAAAAAAAAAAA